>JANZLQ010000086.1:14867620-14881776 GCA_026212715.1 Elanus axillaris | reverse complement strand
GTTGGAAACAGAGTTAAGGAAGAAATTACCAGAAGGTTTTTTCAGTTCTTTGATCTATCTTTTTTCTTTATTTATTTTTTTTTTTTTTTTTTTTTTTAGCAGAGTGGGAAATACCTTGTTTATCCAAGTGCTGCTCATCTATGCCTCAAGTATGTGGCTGGGAAATAAATTGAACTAGAGCAGAGAGAAAAAAAAGAGAGAGGAAACATGTACCTGCTTTGGCACTGAACATTTCACAGCCTTTCTGATTTCTGCATTTTCCCAGGCTTAGATGCCAAGGCATGCCCCAGTCTGTTAAGGCCTGGACGATCAGAACAATTTGAGGATTGAGCCCTTTATGCCAAACTCCTAATTATTTTGTGTCATTCACTGCTGTTTATGTAACTACTGAATTTTGACCATCAGCAGCTCTTGCATCTATGTGCCTCAGGCTGCTTCTGATTAAATTTGAGGGAATAGTTAGGTCTAAGTTTCATTTTTTCCCTGTGTTTGCAGGATCTCTAGATACACAGTTAATCTGTGAGCTTGTTTAAGGACCTGTCTATGATGGGGTACTCCAATTCAAGCCAAGCCAAGATTCCTCTGAGGCTTATGTTCAAAAATAGATTTAAAATACAATTTTAACATAAACCCTCGGAGATGAGTCCCCACCCATTTCCTGATAACTCTCTTAGCTGTGCAGAGCCAGATCCCCAAAGGTGTTTTGGTACCTGATTCCCGATGAGCTACTTATAGAGCAACTAGGACTTAAATATTCAGTGAATCTGGGTCTCCACTGCTGACCCCACGTCCCCCTGCCTTGGCTGGATGCCTTCCCACAGCTATGCAGTCCTGTTTGACTGTGTCATTTCCAGCAATGCCAGACTTTAATATCTATTATCTGATGTGTAAAGAAGTAGTCACAACATAATCAAATCTCCAGGGATTATAATCTGGCATGGAGGTGTGACTGAGGTCTCCAGGCATCTTGCCAATGGCAGTTTTAGGCCAAGCTCAACTGCCATGAGAAGAAGGCTCTGAACAAATCCCACTAGGCACAGAGAGAGTCACAAAGATCTTGTACACAGAGGAAGGAGGAATAGGACTGTTTGGTCTATATTTTATGGAGGAAAGGGGATAGAGACACAGGTATGTCTGTGTACCTGTGAGAGAGACAGCAGGTAAAGGTTAAACTCCATTTTTCACTAAACAATCTCTGCTTTAATAGAATAGACCATCATCAGATTTGAATTCTCCTCCTGCGCATGTGACCTTAACTTGGGAACCATTTCAAAAACTTGTCTAAAGGGTGAAGAAAGGACAGAAGTCCCACGAAGCAGGACACAGGCTGAACTGAGAGCTGTAAAACTCCTTCTGGCTGCTGTGCAAACCTAAAGGCACCAGGCATTTCTGGTTGATCTTAAAATACCCAATGCTCCTTCAGCTGCATTTCTGGGCATTACTGGCACTGGCAGGGTAAGGTCTGTTTGGCTAAAGCGGTTGCCAACTAGGAGTTACGTTCAAGCCTGGGAAAAGGAGGGAGATGCCAGGCCCGTGGAGCCCAGCTCAGACTGCCTCAGGCCATGGGCTGCTGCAGAGCAAGACTCTCAAAACTCAGCGAGCTCCACTGCAACCGAGCAGGTGGCTGGAGCAGGGACCCCCGAGCTCCTGCCAGCCGCAGTGAGTCGGTGCCTCGTGCACACACAGTGCTCTGCGAAGGAGCGTCACAGGCAATTTCTGCCTGTAGAAACAACAACAAAGATGTCGGATAATAATTTGAAAAAATGCATCTTCAAATTTGTCCTTTTAAGGATTCTTTGATGTCCCATCACTGTTAAATTTTACAGCGTACTGAGTAAAATCAATCATTGTTTGGTGCTGCAGTCTCCTCTTCACTTTCTTTTGCCTAACTTTTCTGCGAGCATGAAAACACAGTAGTTCACACCAGTATATTAGCACACAATGTAACATATTTGCAGGCCCCCATGTAATTTTGGCCATATACCCCATTTGACTGCTAAGCTTTAAGTGAGTGCAAATGAACGTGCTGGTTTAATCCACGCTTAGAATGAGATTATGCTTTTGGGAGGCAGTGCTTGTTTACAGGAAACACAGGCTATTTAAAACTGTGATCAGGCTTTTGGAACTGAGAAGTGAAATTCTCTGTTTGCAGGCTTTGAAATCAGTGGAGCTGTGGCGAGTTCAACAAGCTGGCTTGTGATTTTTAATAATCCACCTGGAGATGAGAGCATGGCTAGTCCTTCCTTTATGGTTATACTTGCCACCCAAATAATACATATATTTATTACGTTATTTATTTCACTATTTTTGAATGGTGTGAAGTGGTATGGGAGTACTGACTTCATTCGAGTTGCACCTGATTATACCGAGTGAGGTAAATATGATTTAAGGAAGGAAATAGAAGCCTCACGAATCCTGAAGCAAAAGACAAAAACGTAAAGCAAACCAGAATACCTCTTCTCCTGCCAGATATTGGTTTCTGTCTAGAAAATAGGCAGCTCTTGGGCTTGCCTACAGAGTAAGCAGTTCAGGGCCACCAGTTGTCACAGCAAATGGTGAAAACCACAGGAGGTGAAGATCTCCTGAAGATGCTGGCCCAAACCAGTAAGAAAGCTAGAGCTGCCATGTCAGATCATGCCATCAGGTCAAGTTATTTCCTGTGACGTTAGCACATTTGATGCCACTTGCTGGGTCTTTTACAAGGAGAAAGTTCAGCCGTTTCTTGATGTGGCTCCTACCACTCACTTGTGGAGGAGCCTCAGCTAGCAAGAACTGGCTGAGCTCTTTTGACCTTAATTTTTAGTACCTGGTCCTGATTTGCTCCACCCCGACCGGGATGTCTTCTGCTGCTCTGCCCCTCCCTTATCACAGGTAAAAGGGTTGATGGGAGAGGTACAGTCTTTTGCTATGGAGTGTTCCCTGCACAAACGTTGTCCTGGAGGAATGATTTTGTAGCACAAAGAAGTGCTGTGAGTACTGAGTTTGTTCGTCTCCCTTGCTGTTTCCTTTCCTTCGAGTGTGTGGGAAGGTGTTGACTGTTAGTAGGTCTAGTTCTTGCTCTTCCTTTAAACTGGGTCATCACAATTTATCCTCCTATCTTCTGTAAGATTTGGGGGGTTTTGTTGTGTGGGTTTTTTTTTTTCTTTTTTTCTTCAGTCTCCCCTTTGATATTATCCTTCTGCATCTCTCTTTCTCCTCCCCTTCTTCTCCTTCCCCGTTTCCTCCTTACTCTAAACAGGAGGAAAGTGGGTCACTTCATAATTGCTGTTCTCTGTTTCAGAGAAACCCAGAGGCATAAAACAGAACAAACAGGTAAGTGTCACTGATTCCAGGGAGCTTTAAAGATGTTTTCCTCTTGGCTGTCTCCTGGGCTTGCTTCACCTCTTCCTTTCCCTTTGCTTCCAAACCCCTGATGTAACAGCTAGCGCTGCTGTCTGACTATGTAGTTAAAATTCAAGCTGAGGCTAAAGTCACTTAGGAAGCTGAAAGTAAGGCTGTTGGATATTTTTTCTCTCCTTTTTATATTTTTTTGGTTCAATGGAATGACAACATTTTTCAATGGGGATAGGTATGCAAAGGAGGGAGTAATTGATTCAGTGTTGATGCAATAGTTCTCAATAATCTCAGGCACCCATAGAAATGATCTAGAAAAAGAAGGTGAGACATCCTCCCTTGCTAACAGTCTTTATCTGGGAGCTGTTTGCCACACAACAGGACTTTAGATCATCCTCAGTTAGACTAAACAGCAAGAAAGATGTGCAGTCCAGCCAAGCACACAAGCATGTGGGTTTTTTTTCAAGGTAGGCACAGTCCCAGGGATTCTTTTAGTCCTGATACAGCAAGGCCTCAGGGGCATCTCAGCCACTATCTGCTGCCTTCAGTGAAAAATTTGGTATTAAGCGGGGACCCTCTCTGAGGAGAGAATTAGAGTCTAGCTCCAGGTGTAGTGTTAGAGGACTTCCAGGGTTAGGAGATTCAAAAGCTGAGGGTGATGGCTTTGATAGATAGGCATAATCTTTTTTTTTTTTTTTTTTTTTATCTAGGGTTTATAGATCCTAGGATTGTAGTGCTCATCATCAGTTGTTACTCCAGATGAATTAACTCTGTTATATATGTCAGGCAGGCTGGTTTACTGTTCCTTATAGAGCCCATGAGCCCACAAGTGTTCACTGCTCATCAGAACAAGCTTATTGTACATACTCAGTTGTGACTTTCGGGTAACTCATCTTATTCCAGTTTTCACTGTCCTATGCGAGAAATGGTCCATTCTTCTTAGAAAATTCTCTTGCTACTTGCTATGCAGAGTGGTGGAAGAGACCACACTCTAGAAGGGCAGGGACCTGGCTTTTGCTCCTAGCCTGGCTATTGAACGGCTGTACCATTCTGGGAAAAGTCACTTCCACCTTGAAAATTAGTGCTCTGGGCTGAGGTATGAAAGTGTAACCCGCCCTGTGAGCACTGCCTGGCACAGTCCTTGATGGTGTTTTACAGAACATGCTGCACTGATGCAGTTGCATATTTTTCTTCCCCTATTTAAACTGAGGCTGAATCCATGTCAGTCTTTGTTCCTGTTGGTTCTTCCCCCCCTTTCAGGTTGTAAATGTTTTCATCCTCACCTATTGTTTACTATATATCTGCCCAGTGCTCAGCCCAGTGGGACTTGGTGCTGCCTCTGTAGTTTACATTTCCAAGGAGAGCCCAGAAAGCCGACAGGGCAACTGCCTGGAGAGGAGGCTTCTGTTTGTTAGGTGAAGGGAAGACATAAACTTGCTGATCCTTTTGGAGACTCACTTCTGTCACTGAGGGCTCTTGGGAAAGCCTGATGTGTCTGTTTAATCTCTGCCTGAAAGGGGAGTACATCAGACAAGGAACCTACTCGATGGGAAATAGCAAGTGCTCCTCTGGGCAATGATGTCAACTTTCCATCATGTGGATGTGCATCTGGAATAATTCAGGTGACTCAAAGGAGGCCAGGTTTACTCTATACAACAGAAGGACTCAGTTTTAAGATAGACCGGCCAGATACTTAGCCTAAGGTGTTAAACCTTGTGTTCGTCAGCTTCCATATACAAAGCAGTAGGTTTAAAATTACTCCTGGCAGTATTCCTCAGCCAGGTTTGAGGCAAAAAGGACTCTTACGAGCATCAGTCTAACAGTAAGATGATCTCTGTGGATTTATGGGTCAGTGTCTTAATATATCTCTTAAATGGAGTGAAAACTGTCCTGGAAACTTCCTGAGAGTTATTCCAATTTCTCCTCCTCACTCCTAGTGTTCTGAAAAGAATTGACTTTTTTTTTTTTTTTTTTAATGGAGACACTTGCTGAAAATTGCAAGTGAGGGAAGATAATCTGTCAAGAACTCCAGCTTCTGAATGTGGAATATTTTTTCCTCTCCTGAAAAACTAATACACATTCAAAATATTTGGATGAACCAGAGCTCAGCTGAGGAAAACTCTGCTTCTCTCAACCTAATTCTTGCCCCAATGTTTTTAAGGAATGTTCTTTGACCTGCATGTTTCTAAAATATGCACAATATGGACTCACCTTGAGTGATTAGTAAGCCTTGCTCTCGCGTGAGCTGTATGAACAATATGAAGCTGAATCTGAGGATGTCAGCTTACTGCCTCATCTATATTTTTCATATGAGTACCAAGCACTTCAGTGTGATAGTGCTTGACAACCTGCACTACTGTGAAGCCCCATCCTGGCTTGGCAGGGGGTGTTAAGGATCAGGTTTGGGTGTGTTAGCACGCTGAGCAGAAAGCTTTCATGTTGCCTGATTGAGGTGTGCTCTTGTGGTGTAAGAAAACAAGAAGAAAGGACCGGAGAAAGTCCTGATCCAAAATCCAAAGGAGTTTTCCTATAGACTTCAACACAGGTCTGTGGAGAGCTTTGGATTGAGGCATGATACGGATTGCTGTTGGATCACTTAAAAATAGTTCCTCAGAGATTGTTTCCTAAGCAGGAAAAATCCTCATTACTTGAAGACTGTCTGAGCAACCACCCACAAGTCAGACTGCAGCTCTTGCTTGCCAAAAAGAGACCCTTTATTAAGAGGAGTCTCTCAGAGCCTGCACAGAGCACAAATGAACACCCCCAGGTGAACATGATGCCTGCCGCATGACCCCCATTAAGCCCATTACAGCCCTTATCAGGCTCAGCTGCCTTCCCAGCTCCCATCAGTGGCTGCAGCAGTGCTGCCTCTCTCGCTGTTGGCCTCGGAGCAGGCCTGTGGCATTTCTGTCTCTGACTTGTGTCAAAAATGCCTGTGAAAGATGTCTAGAGACTTGGGCTTCCTCACTGATCTCCCAGTACCTTTCCAAAGCAAAGGGATGGAGTTAAAAGGTGATTAGAGAGATAATAATGTATTTTAATTATGTATTTGCCTTGTTACTTTAGAGTGCTACTGCAGCTGAAGCAATGGTTCCTGAGCTGTGGCTCATGAGTAGTATGTTCCTCATGACCAGGATGATCCAGATAATAGGGAGATCAAAACAGGCCATTGCCTCTGGCACTTTTCTTGCTGTTACGGGCTCAAGGGGTGCTGTGGGTTGGGGACTGTTCTGCTAGGAGCTAGGCTGTTACTTTGACTCTGCGGGTGAGTAGAGGAGATGGGGAGTCCTCACATGCCTCTGCAGGCAATGTGAGTCTTGGTGGAGGAAAAGGTGCAAGGCAAATGGAGCTGATATCCCCTTTGTGGTAGCTTGCTTAGCAAAGGGACCATGGCCCTTTGCTGCTGGTCACCTGGGAAGTGAGCACCTCCAAGGCACAGCGAGCTGCAGAGCAGCTCCTTTCCCACACCTGACTGGATCATGATCTAGATTTATGGTTTGCTATTTGGCTTTTTCTACATCTGGAGGGTGAATGTTAAGCCTTTGTGGTATGTCTGTTGGCCAGTTGGGTTTTCCACTCCTAAAGGAAGGCCAAAAATTAAGGGTTTAATGTATAGGCTGGCTCTTAGCTGCTGGGTGATAGGCTGCCTCTCTGCTGCTGTCTGTGACTCGTCTGCTCAGCATAACAGGCTGAGGGTGAGATTTGGTGTGCAGGGAGCATTTAAGAAAAGGCAGGAAGAGATGAAGAACACAGGATGGAAGAGAGCCCTGAACAAGCAACTGTGAGTTGAAGCTGTGAGGTCTGTCTGATTGTGAAAGGACAGCTAATGGGACAAATTGTTTTGGTCTTTGCAGAGGCACAGTGGTTGGGCGGAGGGGGTGTTGTCTGCTCAGGGGCTTAACCCTAGAGTGCTAATGGTGCCTTCGCTTCCCAGCACTGCCTACAAGCCATCGTGGGACTGTCACTCAGTAGCTGATATGCTTCAGTGTTGGCTTTAGTCTTGTCCTTACCCCAAACTTTGTGAGCACTTACCCATCAGGGGGTCCAAAGTAGACACTTGCATTGTTTGTGGGAGTGATTTATTCCTGTGGGGTTTTCAATCACATAGCACCCATGCAAACAAGATTAAGATGTGTTGTGGTTTACATCTGACTCTTCTTTTGTAATAGTTCAAAGATGAGAACAGGAGAAGCCTCTGGCTGTCCCCAAAGCAGGTGAGACATTCAGCTGAGCAGTGCCCAAATTCATATCTCTGCTTTCTTGCAAGAAGAGTCTTTACATGAAAACAGGCTTGTTGCAGCTTGTCTTTCTCTTCTCTTATGCCAGGATGCTCCTCCTGCCTCTCCAGCTGTGCCCAGTGTGGTGCAGAGTCCCTGGGGCAGCAGGACTGTGGCTGTTGGGCTGAAGCAGCGAGCTGAGCTGCTCTTGTTCCCAGTGGGCAGGACACTCCGAAGCCAGCGAGCCTTTGTTGAGTATGAAAGGCCTGCAGGGAAGGCCCAGACGGAGTAGTGAAGCTCTTTTATTTGGTTTCTGAGTGTCCCCTTGTTCCTGTGAGTCACCTGGCACGTGGCCCTGATGCCTTGCTACGTGCATTGCTTTCTGCCTCAGTGCTGGAGTCTTTCTGCAGAACGTACCCTTCAGCTGATCCGAGATCTTCTGCACAAAAAACCCCCAGCAGGTTTGCAGAATCGATCATGCTAGAGGCAGAAATAGCTTTGTGCTGGAGCCAAGGTCCTTTCAAGGCAGGAATCATTCATTTGGGAGATTTCAGCAGCACTGGGCTTGTTAGTAATCTCAGCTATTTGAATTCATTGGGAGTCCAGCCCCAAATACACAGTACTCAAAGAAATTAAAAATGATCCCTTTGGAGCACGCTATTTGCTTTCTAGCTCTCAGCTATTTAAAAGCTGTGCTTCCAGCACTTACACCTCCAGCCGCAGGGGGTAGAAAATGGACCAAAGAGTGCAACGGTACAGAGCTTGCCAGAGTAGGAGTTGCCCTACCTGTGTTGGTGGAGCTGGATCATATGGCTAGGCTTTCTGCCTGATTAGCTTTGCGGGCTCCTCCCAGGATTTTTTCTTGGCTTCTCCATTTCTTTCCCTACTCCCCATGTAACTGAGCTTCCAGTAGGAGCCAGGGTGTGACCTTGCATGGATAGGGCAGCATTGCTGTGCCCTCTTGTGTTGGCACAGGGGCTATCCAAGAAGTCCAACTGTTAACTACTTTATTGTATAGGTCATCGTTCCTTGCACAGCCTTAGTCATATTAAAAGCTGGAGAAACTTCTGGCTGTGAGCAAAAGTATTGGAATTTCACCCTTTAAATTGATCTGCTAGATGATATAGTTTGGTTGGAGGGGGGCCTCAAGGCTCTGTATAATTTGTTGTTTTGATCTTCCTTGATAACAAACATAAAACAACATAGCATAGGCTGAAGGGAGAAGCAGCCTGTGTGTATTAACATCTGGCGTGACATTTCCTTGTAGAAAAGGAGGTGCCTCTAGTTTACCTGTATGAAGAATTAGCACTGGCACTGTTTTCTTCCTGCATAGAGATTGGGACTGCTGCCATCCTATGCACCAGTCCCACTGCTTATCTGGCAATAAGCTAGCAAAGCCTTGCCTGATACTGGGTATGAATCCATGGTAGTGAGGAATTCTCCCACACACTGCCAGAGAACAGATTTATTGCCACATATCCATACAAGGTGCTGAATTCACCTAAGTATCTTCTAATGTTCTATTTTAATTGCTCATCTCAGCCAGCTAATAATAAATCACTGTAAATTGGTAGTGAGGATTTGGGGGTTAAAGACTGAAAGAGATTTTATTGATGTTATTGCAAAAGGTCTTTTCTGGGTAAATGAATTCTATCCTTTTGGTTGTATTAAAGATCTTTCAAAACCAATCTGCTAGCAACCCTCTCTGCACGCTCTGAGCAATCACTGTACAGATTGCTGCATCCCTATCCAGCAAAACACTGCGTGCTGGCTGAAGCCCTCAGCTCCACCTGCCTGCACTAAAAATCAGAATGCAGGGAAGAACAAGAGGCTTCCAGCAGACTGGGGATCTTTTTGTTGCAAACCATCCTATGGAGCTAAACTGTAGTTTTGCAACAGTAAGTGCTTATGGGACAGCATCTGAAGAGTAACAGGAAAAACAGTGTGTGAAGCAGTTGTCCCTCTGAGTGCAGGGGTGTTTAGCTGTGTTGTGGTTTAACCCCAGCCAGCGACTAAGCACCACGCAGCCACTCACTCGCTTCCCTCCCACCTAGTGGGATGGGGGAGAAAATTGGGAAAAAGAAGTAAAACTTGTGGGTTGAGATAAGAACAGTTTAATAGAACAGAAAAGAAGAAACTGATAATGATAACACTAATAAAATGACAACAGTAATAATAAAAGAATTGGAATATACAAACAATGCACAGTGCAATTGCTCACCACCTGCTGATTGATGCCCAGTTAATGCTCGAGTGGTGATCGCCTGCCCCCACTCCCCCCAGTTTATTTACTAGATGTGATGTCCCATGGCATGGAATACACTGTTGGCTAGTTTGGGTCAGCTGCCCTGGCTATGTCCTGTGCCAATTTCTTGTGCCCCTCCAGCTTTCTTGCTGTCTGGGCATGAGAAGCTGAAAAAACCTTGACTTTAGACTAAGCATTACTTAGCAACAACCGAAAACATCAGAGTGTTATCAACATTCTTCTGGTACTGAACTCAAAACATAGCACTGTACCAGCTACGAGGAAGACACTTAACTCTATCCCAGCTGAAACCAGGACAAGCAGGCTGTAATCTGAATCTTAGAGTTACAGTTCAGCTATTGAGTTTTACAAGTTGATTTTTTTTTCTTTTTAAACACTCTATAGGAATCCTATGTTTTTATTTCTTGATATCTAGCACTTGTGAAGAGGGGTAGCCCTGGGGCTTTTGGGAGGGGTGGGTGTATCATAATTTGAATATAACACTGCCATTATAAATAATTAACATGACACTAGTGCTTAAAGCAAGACTAAGCACAGCTTCTCTTGTGCCATATGCAAATCTAATGACTGAGATACTCCATGCCTCAATGAGTTTGCAGTCTCATAGGTGAGACTGGCAAAAGGCTGTAGAAAATAGCCATTTCTGGTCTATGCTTTTCTGCTTTCAGTAGACTTTCTCGGTATCCTGAAACTCCAAGGGTCTACAAGGTAATGGTTATTATTTTTAACCCAAGAGACCTGGGAAGTAGTTAAACTGATATGTATCAAGTCATAACTCAACTTCTCTCTGAGGAAGAAATTGTTTCCTGATCTTGACTTCCTTTTTTTCTAGAGATAGACTTGTAAGTGCCTAACTGGAGAGATAATGGGAAGATAAACCAGTTCAGCATATCTCCTCATTAAAGTTCCTACTTGACATATTAGACTAGACTGCCACCAGTTTGGTACAGCATAGTTTTCCTTTGTGCGTATGTTGTTGTATACAGACTGCACAGAGAGCATTCTGTGATAGTAAGGCTTGGTAGAACAATGTAGCCATTGCATTGCTAAATGGTCATGCAAACACAGACCAGAAACTGGGCAGCCCATTGGGTAAAGATGCTCACCCAGTATCCAGTAGGCTCCTAGCATCTCATCGCAAGCTGTATGTTCTATGCAAAGTGCAACCGCACATAAGAATAAGACTTCAAATAGTAAAACCTCCTCATGTTAGAAGAAGTTTTGTGGTGGATACTAGTCCATACCACATGATAAAAACCTGAGGACTCATTTGGAAAGTGATCAGAAACATTCGGGAAACTCCCAATGGCTGTTGAATCTAAAATGTCAGATTTGAGGAAGACTGAGCCAATGGCTTCAGGACCTGAACCTTTGGAGTGCCAGTACTTTGCTGTGGCAACTCTGAGCCAATGTGCAGATTTAGAGGCCTGATCCGAGACTCATTATCAATTTCATTAACTTTAGTACTACAAAAGGCTGCTGACATGGATCACTGGGTTTTGGCTCTCTGTATATATGTATATGCAAGTAAAGTATCAATAGCTTATTTTACATGAGAGAAAGTAAGGAAAGACAAATTCCAAACTAGGTGAGCTTTTTATGTAGGAAAAGCCTGTACTCATAAAGGCAGGAGCTTCATTCACAGTTCTCAGACTATTTGCAGGAGCCTGGTTTGGCAGCACAAAGCCTGTGATTCATTAATATAACATTCTTTTCTAATCTTAAAATATTTTTCATTGTTAGGTCTGGCATTTTTCACATGACCCTACTTAGGTACCCATAGTCAACAAATGTCAATGAAACCCTGAATTCTCAATGCTTATTGAGGCCAACAAAGTGCAAATTCTGATGTCTCCCCTCCTGGGGCAGTGCATCAGGTTAAAATTGAGTTCAAGACTATTTTCATCGGCCCCTCACTACAGGAAAGACATTGAGGTGCTTGAGCGTGTCCAGAGAAGGGCAACAGAGCTGGTGAGGGGCCTGGAGCACAAGTCTTATGAAGAGCGGCTGAGAGAACTGGGGCTGTTTAGCCTGGAGGAAATGAGGCTGAAGGGAGACCTTATCGCTCTCTACAGCAACCTGAAAGGGGGTTGTAGCAAAGTGGGTGTCTTTCGCTTCTCAAGTAACAAGCGATAGGACAAGAAGAAATGGCCTCAAGTTGCACTGGGGAAGTTTAAATTGGATATTAGGAAAAATTTCTTTACTGAAAGGGTTGTCAAGCATTGGAACAGGCTGCTCAGGGAAGTGGTTGAGTCACCATCCCTGGAGGTATTTAAAAGACTTGTAGATGTGGTGCTTAGGGAGATGGTTTAGTCGTGGACTTGGCAGTATCAGGTTAATGGTTGGACTTGATCTTAAGTCTTTTTCAACGTACCTGATTCTATGATTCTCTGGAAGCTGTGAGGAAATGGAGGAAGGAGATCATGATATTCCTGTTCTGCTGCAATAAGCTTTGCAGGTAAATCTGTCTACCTGTGAATTACCTGTTCTCATCTGAGAAATGGGGATTAGATTTCCCTCTTGAGACCTAAAGTCTTTGCTTTCATCATGCTGCACATCTTGGTTGGAAGATTACCTGATCATTGTGTGCAAGTGAAATTCAAAGATCTGTTTGGGGGAATCCACCTATGTACTGCAAAGTTCCCAGTTTTGTTCTCCCAGGACTACTGGTTATGATTCAGTAGCCACAGTAATTATTTTGCCTTTAAGTTTTAAAGGGGTTGAGCTAGTTTCTCTGCTTGTTCAGTTTCCATTTCATGCAGTGAAGGGTAAGGGCTCTTGAGGATATCCCAAGGTATTAGGCAGGGTAAAGCAAGGTGGAGAACAAAAGTGTGTCACAGAAGGTAAAATATTAAGTGAAATTTTTATGTGGGGAGAGTTAGTCACATTTGTGACAGAGTATCCTGTAGTTTCTCTGAGTATGAAGCTGGATATTCACCTCAATGGTTATTTTTGTACAGGAAAATACTGGGGGAGGGGAGAACAGGTGAAGTGGAAACACTCAATTTTGTCTGCTTAGCCTTCATCAGAAGTCAAGCAAAAAATGTACCAAGATATTGTGGAATCATCTTCAGATCTGGAGAAACAACACCAAGGATGCATGCATGGAGGGAAAGACCGAGGGATGGGGAAGTACTCTGATATTATCCCTCAAAGGTGGAGGCAGAGATCAGCTAGGACAAATGGCTGTTAGATTCGCTTGGTGATACAGTGGTATGTTGAAAAGTAGGTAAGATCACTGCTTTGGCCTCCAGAGGAAGGGTCAAAAACCCAGTGAAGGGTTTTTTTGCCATCTGGACTAGCTACTTATTTCAAGTGTAACCTGGGATTAACTTGAGCCTTCATCTTCCTCCAGCTCAATGAACTTTTGAGACAAAGAGAAGCCAGTAAGAGAGGAGTTGGCTGAGCTGCCCTATCAGGCCACACACTGATGGGGCCTGTCCTGCTTGGGCAGAGGTTGCAATGTACCCCTTGCAAAGGAGAAGGTGCAGGATAATGGTCTTGGCTCACCTTGGTAGGAGGCTGGAGGGAGTCACAGGGATGTATTTGTGGTGAGTTGTTACAGCTGCTTCTCTACTGTGAGGCACAGTATGGTTAAAGAGCGAAATACTGCATAGCCTGGTACTTGTGAGTACTGCTGTTGTCTTTCCATGCAGCAGGCTTTGATGCATGGTGTTTGATAGGGACTATAGCATATTTCCTACAGTGCTTCAGTCAAAATAGGAGAGACAACAGTCATGGCTACAAGACCAGAGGTTGCTTGGTGTCTGGTTTCTTCTTTTCAGGTGGTGTAGCTTGCTCTTCCATGAGTCAAAACCAGATAGGAATATTAGATTGAAAAATTTCTTGAAGCCTGCTGCAGGGAATGTGCTGACTTCTTCATAAGATACAAGGGTGGTCTAATGAGAAACAATATCAACAGTAGATAATAGGATAAAAATACTAGGTGGAAATGAGCTAAAGAAAATATAACTTGCCCAATTATCCTCTTGTGGTGGGTTGACCCTGGCTAGATGCTGGGGCTCAGCTGGACAGGGGAGAGAAAATATGACAAAAGGCTTGTGGGTTGAGATAAGGACAGGGGAGAGATCACTCACCAGTTACTGTTATGGGCAAAACAGACTCAACTTGAGGAAAATTAACTCAATTTATTACCAATCAACGAGAGTAGTGTAATGAGAAATAAAATGAAATCTCAAAACAGCTTCCCTCCACCCCTCCCTTCTTCCCAGGCACAATTTCACTCACAGCTTCCCTACCTATCCCCCCAGCGGCACAGGGGGACGGGGAATGGGGGTTGGGGTCAGCTCATCACAGGTTGTCTCTGCCGCTTCATCCTC
>JANZLQ010000086.1:14847599-14867520 GCA_026212715.1 Elanus axillaris | reverse complement strand
CCCCCCCAGCTACCAAAACCTTGCCACAGAAACCCAATGCACCTACCTTCTCGTCCAAGGTATAGTTTATCTGATGGAGGGAGTGCCAGTGCGTTATGTTTGCCATTCTTGGAGCATGTGGTCCAAGAATGCTTTGTTGACTTGTGCTGAGGGAAGGATTGACTTCAGTGTAACCTGTGCTGTAGCAGCATGGCCTAACCAGCATCAAAACTCTAGTCAGAAGAAATAGGACTGTGTGTACAATGTGGCCCTGCTGTCCTTGTCATTTTGTTCAGAAGAAAGTACTTTTAAGAAGCCTGGTGAAAATAAAGTGGTACTGAGATTAAAAAAATATTCTGTCCTGACATTTTCTTCTAGGGATACTTGAAATATCTGAATCCACTGGGGGAAATGATTCTGAAATGACAGGGGTGTGCAGGAGTTGTTCTGAGAACTGGAGGAAGACATAGAGCTAAAAATAAACACCACCACTACCACCCCAAAAAAACCCAACCAAACCACCCCACAAAGCAAGGGAAGGTGCTGCAGTAACTTAGCCCACTCTCTGTATTGCTTTTGTATAGGTGTGGGGGAGATGGCAGGCAGCAGCTAGCTGCTTCAGAAAGCCTATGTTTATAAAGTCTTCCAAGAATTCAGAGGAAAAGACAACAATTTCAAAAAGCTAAACCAGTCAATATTAGGTGAAAACCTTTAAGATAGCATCTTTTGATGGTGGAGCATGTATTTTTCCTCTTTCTTTTCCTTTTCACTTCCTGCCCCAACAGGAAAGAACCCAAATGACTCTCTACAGCACCATTTTTCTGGAGTCCTCTTTGGATCTCAGTGTACACAACATGTTGCTGAGTCTCCCCTTCCCCTGGGAGAAGCCAATTAGAGATCTGACCCTGAATGAATTCTTAATTGCAGGTTTCAATCTAGTATGAAGGAGACTGCTGTCGTTATTTATTTAGCCAGGAAGGGAGAAGTACCAGTACTGGCACCAGCTTGTAATGTCAGTTCTTTGCAATGGTGACAGCTAGCTTTCCCAGGAAGAGTGGGCGACAGCAAGGCTTTTAATGAGAGGCAGGTGGCTGCTTGCTGTGTGCAAACCCAACTGCATTGGTTGGGCTGGCTATAGTAGACTACATGGGATGCTTTGTCTTTTGTCTCTCTTTTTAAGGGCTCTGCAGCTCTTCGCTGTAATTCCATGCCAGCTGTAGGAGGGTGATGCAAAGGGAAAAAAGGGCTTCATGCTCTCCTTGTACCCACAACAGGTTTGTGTAAAGATCTGCTGGAAATAGAGTTTAAATGAGCTTTTGGGAAAACCCACCAGCAGTTACTAACTGGTGTTGGAGCAGGATTACCGTTTAGCTTACTTTCTGGGGAAAATCCATCATGATAGCACCTATTTCTGTGACCCCTATTTTTGGCAGTTTTCTATTTGCTTATGTTCATCTCTGAAGTGTTCTCAGTCTAGCTAACGGAGGTGTCTTTGTCTCCTGTGGTTCAGTAGAGCAGATCACACAGACCACTTCACTTGCAGAGTCCTCAAAAGCAGCATGGTTTGAACAAGCCCATTGCTTTGCTCCCTCTTAGAGCAAGAGAAGTCCTTCAGTCCTTCAGAAGATGTTCCAAAGCACACAGAGTATTGAGGAGGGATGGTATATAGACAGACTAGTAAAAAGATGCCCAGGAAGGGAATAATTTGTCTCTTGAGAGAGGGATATGATGTTGGTTCCTTTGTCATCATTCTCTGCCAACATGTCTTATCCTTGTTCTTCTCAGTCCATAAAGTGAGGAGAGTTTGCTTCTTACATGCATTTAGTATTTGGCCTCTCCCACAGAAAGCCAAGAAAGTAACCAAGGCTGGTAATGCATGTTTCTGTGGTGTGAATGTCTTTCCTCTCAATTATCTCCAGATAATTTCATCAGTTACTGAATAGACATCAGTGACCTTGGACAGATTGAAGTGTTGTCACAGGTGAAAGATCCCAGTCCCATTACCCATTACTTCCTTCAGTAGTTGTTTCCTTTACAGAACACCCCCATATTACAACTATATACAATATTGTTGTCCTACTGAAAAAGAATGAACATGCTAGGATAGTTTCTCTGCTGGCTTAAAAGGAACTGCACAGGTGGTATTGGAGTTGGGGTCTGTTGTGCCCTCTGGGGAAAGACTTGATGGATTGGCTCCTCGTCTGTGTCAGAAGCAATCTGGAAAGCCCCTGTGCTGCGTAGGGTACTAGGGCTGTGTATTTGCTTACATACAGTTAGCTGAACTGGCTGAGCCTCCTCTTGCTGAGCGAGATCTTCATTTATAGGACAGATCATCTGGGAGACCAAAACCAGTCTTGGTACCAGCAGAGTGATAGTATCAAGGTCTGACATCTGTTCCTTTCAGAGGATGAGATTGTTAAAGCTGGAGCTAGCCTAGGCCTGAGTCAACCCAAGTCCCTGGGCATGGCAGCCCAGTGAGGCTGAGCTTTCCAACTAGCGTGGAGGTTTAAACCTTCAAGCTGGCTGAATCTGTTCTTGGGTCTAGTTTGATAGAGGATCTCAAAGTGTTGGTATAGGTGTGTGAAGGTAACTGCTGTCTCCTCTTCTGAAGTTATCCAAATTCTAAGGGTCTGCGATTCTCCTATAGAAAGCAGGGTACCAAAGGCTACTCTGATAACAAGTTCCTTAAGTTAGCTACAAGACTCCTTACCAAAAGCAAACTTATCCTGCTTCAGGTGGTGGTTTGAGGGTGAAGCACAGCAGTGCTCACCTGGGCACAGGTAAATGAGTGTGGCAGGTAGAAACACCAGTCTGCAAGTGCACTTATCTAACAGTCTTTCTCTTTTGCCTTTTTAATAGTTGTATTTGCTCTGTAAAGGGGGTGGTAGTGGATATGGTGTGTTTTCCTTCTTTTGTACCCTTACTCATCTCCTTCCATGTGTTGGAGCAGCTGTCCTGTAGGGTGGTGAGAAAGCATGCAGGTAAATATTGATCGTCTCTTTCTTTGTAGTAATTCAGCAAAGAGACATTTCTCTACTTTTCACCTGAATTGCATTCGTACTCTCAAGTAAATTAGTTACTGAGGAGTATCCCTGGGAGAAAAATCCTAACGTTCATGAATGAAACAGGCCTTTAGATACAGAATATCTGATAAGTGATCCCCAGAGTCCTATAACCGTTTTGCTGTCTTCTTTAGTGCCTAAACAACAAGGGATGTCATATGGGGGAAAGAAAAGGAGGTAGGAGGCAGCTGATGAGAGGAGTGATGTACCTTGCTAACAAAATAACTTGTCTGGATCGATACATACAGGACCTCTGTGTTTCCTTTCAACTGCCTCATTCTGAGCAACTATTTAAGAAGGAAGAAAAATATTTAAAGTTGTACTAACCAGAGCCCCATGGAAAAACAAGATACCTGTCAGCAGAGCTGGGAAACCCACACAGCACTGGGATCAGCATGTCGCTGCCATGTGGTAGCATCGATTTGCTGCAGCCCTGGCTCACCACGTGTGCCAGTGCTCCTTTGCACTGTCTCTCCTTTGCTCCAGCAGTGTTCAGCAGCAGGCATTAGATTCTTTTTTTTTTTTTTCCTTCTAGTGCTGAGGAAAATAAGTGCAGCTGGAGGAGGACAGCCGGGGGGGCGGGGAGGAAGAGCTTCCCTTAGACACCAGATATGGGGAGAGGTGTGGCATTTCTGGGAGAAGCTCCAAAGGATTGCTACCTGTCCTTAGGGATTTTCTTACTCTCTCTGAAGTGCAACACTTCCTCAGGAAGGAGCTAATCCTGGCAGACATCAAGGGCCACCAATGCACTGACATGTGTGAGCATGTTTTGAGGCCAGCAGCACAGCATGGTTCACCAGAGCCTCAGCCCTCTCTCCCTCCCCTTCCACCCTCTCAAAGTCAAGATGCTTTTCCTGCAGCACTGCCCTGCTGGCAACTGTGAATCTCTACCACTTGACATAACCTAAGTCTATCACCTGAGGATGTAGTAGTTTAATAATAGTCTGAGCTTCTGCAAAACAACTGTGCTAGTCCCTCAGGCCACCAATGCTGCTTATTCCTCCCCCAGGGTCCAAGGAAGCAGATGCAATGGCTATATAAAAGACTCTGAGGGCAGCAGTGTAAAAGCAGCTCATGCAGTGGTCAACAGGCTTCAGTTTGGTTAGAAACTGCCTGGTCCTGCATCAACTACCAGTGTAGGGACAATGAATTTTGCAAATCAGGAAAGGCCAGGAGAAACACATCTGTCTTGTGAATGAAGGGGACATGAGGAAAAGACCAGGCATCTCTTTCTGACTGAAAATCAACCCAAATAGACCTAGGTTACAACCATCCCTCTGTTGGCTATTCCCCATGGCAGTGGTTCTTCCTCACCAGGATTTCTCCATCAATCAGTTCTCTATTGCAACCTTGACTACAGGAAGAAGACATATTCCTCCTGGTGCTTTTGATGGAAGTTGTACTCTTTGCTCTGTATTGGCTTCCCTAAGGATGGCTCTTGCCTGCTGCTTGTTTTCTTCCCTGAATGCCTGTTTTCAAGGGGAAAAGCTGGGTTATGTCCCACTCCTGCTAAAGCCCTGGTGAGGGCTGTCACAGAGTCCTTCCCAAACTGTCTGCTGGCATGGACTGCAGGCAGTGGCTGCTGCTTGCACTGGGTGTTTTGTGGGGCTTTTAGGAGCAGAAACACTCTGTTCTCTAAACTGCAGCAGAACATAGACTGTATGTTGAAACAATTGGAATCCTTAATTTTCTCCACTGAGATCCAGCAGTCTGCTTATTTGCACCCAGTTGTGGCAAAAATACAAAGCTATAAAAGAAACAAAGGAAAGATTCTTATTTAATGAACTCCATTTAATGAAAGGAAATTAATAATGAATACATCATTTTAAGTGGTTCTTCAGTATGCTACAGAGTGCTATCCTGAGATATGAGAAAGCATGAGTGTCAGGTAATGTGGAGGGGGACAGTCATCATTTGGTTTCTGAATGAACAGATCACAGGATGAATGGAAGAGCTAATTGTTTCTTGAAGCAGACTTTTTACCTTTGTGTATCTAAGAAGAAAACTTGGCAGTGTGCTGAGCCTTAATTTTTAAACACAGAGGGTGAAAGATGGGCTTGAATTACAGTTGCTTTGAGTTGGTGTAATGCCATTGACTTCAACAGAGAATTTACAACAGTCACATATTAGCTCCATGGCAATTTGTTGGAATTGCAATGAGAAATGAAAGACTAAGCAAGGTTTTGCAGCAAGATTCCAATTTTCTGGAAGATCCTGTGGTGACAGAAAAGTAGAATATATGACTGACTTTGAGTGATTTGTTACATGCCTTGTGTTAAATGTATTATGTATCTTTGCTATGATGTCTGAGTTTAGGCTTTATTTAAAAAACAAGAAAGCTGTTTGGGACCTTCACTTATTGGGAGACTGGCTCACATTTCAAATAAATCATACAGCATTTCTTCCTAGCCCTGAAAGATTCTTACAGGTTGGTCTTCAATTATTGCTTATATCTGAAAAGGTTTTTAGGATAGCTATTTATTTTGGGTTTGGTCTCCCTTGGAGTCCTCAGTGGAGACTCATGATAGTGAAAGCACTTTATGGATAGATGACTCAAGAAGTGTTTCCTTTTTAGAGTGTCTTTAAAAATAAATTCATTCAAATTATAGAATCTGAAGGATTCTATAAAAATGTGAGCATGTATATAAGTATGGGGTGAGTGTGAAAATGTATGGATTTGGAAAAGGCCAATTTAAAAATTAACAATCCAGGAAAATTATGCTCTTAGAGTTTCTATAGCAAAGGTGCAATATTTTGACAAGGACAAAATGTGCAAGTAGCCGGCAGCTCAGCCTTATTAAGGGGACTATTTACTGTAAAGACATCTTTCTAATCTGTGACTTGCAGACTTTTCAGGGGACTGAAGTGAAGGTGATGATGAGTGGTGGAGGTCTAGGAGCCTTCGTGAGATCAGAGAGTGCTGCCTGTGTTGGTCTGGATAGCCCTTTCTGCCCTACCCTCATGGTGCTATGCCTGATCCCCATGACATGATAGCTTTGTCTCTGGAGCTTTGACAGGCAGTTTTCCTATAGGGAAAAAATCCTTACTGAGGCTATTTTCTATATCCACTCAATGAAGCAGACATTGGTTAGATGGTGTGGGAGTAGGCGCCTCTTGTAGGGTTCCCTGCCAAGCTTCCTGGCAGCCAGATGTTAGTGGCAAGTGAGTTTATCTAAAGTAACCCCTTTACTGAAGCACATGTGAGGAAACTAACTTTTGCTTACTTTCACACTTGAAAGCCTATTACAAACCAGTAAACTCTTTGGTGTTACACATGGTTGTTATTGTCATGTGTATGACATAGATGCGGTCAATAACTTCCCTTTCACATCAAGTTTTGCATCTTGTTTCAAGGTCAAATCTGTCTGGTTTTCCTTAAATCATTCTCAGATTACTCTTATAATGCTTTTCCCTCCACCTAAAAAAAATCAAGGATTAAATTTGTGTATTGTTACATGTAAAAAGAGAGGAATTTAATTTTTAAAACATGTCAGACATCTATTTGAAATTGGGAGCTAAGTCCCTAAATATCTTTCAAAATCTAGAGCTGTGCACCAGATGGAGAATCAGCATTTAAAGAGTAATTTCACAAAGGAAGCGGAGCATCTTAGGGAAATTATTTCCTTTAGCAAATAGTTGCACAGCATGAAGAAAGAAAGCAGAGCCAGCATCTTGCACAGGGAAATCATGCTTAGTCTCCCTGTCCTCATGCCTTTTTTCTAGTCTTTTTTTTGGTCTCTTGTTGGCATCATGCAGCAGGACAAAGTGAACATTTTGGTCTGTCCCACAAAAGGCTGATCCCTTCTTATGTCCTTAAGTGGTTTTAATGTAGATATAAATGTCATGAATACACTGAACAAGAATTACTGGCCTGTGGAGTTAGTCCAAGACAATGTCAGAGGATGTTAAAAGCAGATTGTTAATATGATATGTCAGGCTCATGTAACTGGATGTTGAGCTATGTTATCTATATATGCACCTGAGGTTATGTGCAAATATAGGGGCTGCAGTTGGGGTCAATAGCCCAGGACATGGACAGGAAAATCCCATCAGCTACTGATGTCAGAGTATCAAAGATGGGTAATGTACCTGGTAGGGAAAATTCAATCCCTGGTCATCTTTCAAGACAATAGTGACACTGCTGGTTCTAGGTAATGTGTCAGGAATCAGTGACAGTTTAGAACATATCTCCAAAGTTTCCTTATCCTGGATGCTGCAGAGATGTGCAATGCACAAACAAGTTTGCAGTGTCTGGGAGGGAAAGGAGACTTTCTAGACAGGTGGAGCTCATCAGCTTTCAAAAAAAAAAAACTGTAGCTTCTGCTTAGAGATCAAACAACTGCCATATGGTGCTGTTTTTCCTATAGCACCAACATATTTAGCTCTGCCAGGGGAAGTCTGGGGAACTGATTCTCAGTGGCCATGTAGGATATGGCTAAAACTGGAGTAAAATGCTACCAAAGCACAGAACAGCTTTGGAGAAAGGAGGCTGAATAGCAGGTGCAGGAGGGAGTGATGCAGTGGGTCGCTTTGGGAAGTAGGCACTGCTGAATTTGACCTCTGAGTTTTAGTTTATGAAAGCTTGACAGCTGTAAAGATACAGGTGTAAAAAAAATTTAAAAAAATTGTAGAACTCTTTATATAACTAGACTCCTCCACCAAGCTCTGAATCAACATTATTTCAGTTAAAAAAAAAATAATTGCATGCTACTACTCTGATTCTCAGCTATAAGACCAAATCTCATTAGGAGCTGCAATAACAGCACATCTAGCTGAGAGCAGAATTTGGCTCAGAACCGTTTTACTTCTGCAACACCCACTTTTCATCTGAGTGTTCAAAGTTGCTGCAAAACCTATTTTTGAAAATTAGCTATTAACTATACACTGTAGTAATTTGTCTAGTGGCAACCGTTGCATACTACATCTGCACTGTAATAAACTTTTGCAGTACCTTAAATTTGTCTTGTTACTGTCTATCAAGTCTTGTTAATGCTAACTTTGTTCCAGTGCTGACTCAGTTGATGAGCATAATTTTGTGATGTAGGCAGCCCTTATTTGTGATCTTCTGGGGTTTCACAGGGTATCCAGAACCTTCCTCAAAAGCCAATTCGCAAGTGACTAAGACAGTCATGAAAGGTCTTTGGATGTAAGGTTCCTCTATAAATGAAAAGTAGCATTTATTATTTGGGCATTATAAATGCAGTTTTAATTTTGGCTTTATCAATACTTCATTAATAAAGTGATCCAAGCAGGAACCATTTGTTACTCTGTGCTCCTAAGCAGCTTACTCTGTCACATTAGGAAACAAAAAAGCAAAGCTTAGCATTAAAGACAGCCTGAAAAATATTTTTTTTCCTTTGTCTCCCTGCACCCTTTCAGGCTTTCTGCTCCAGTAACTTATATTGTAGTCATACTATACTTGGAGTGACTTGAAAGCATCTGTAATGTTGCATCTCTGGCACTGTAAGCAAATAAACTATTTCTGTGCAGCAATCTGTGAGCTGTGCTTCAAGAAACATTTCCTCATCTGCTGACAGACGCTTAGGAAGGCTCAGTGAGGACTGAGCAAAAAGGGCACTGGCAGAATGAGGAAACTTGCCTCATCTTCCTTGATGCATTAAATTCAAAGCAACTGGAGGAGAGGTCTAATGGTAGTGGGTTTTCCCTGTCTGGCCATCAGTGCTTTGCAAGTGAATGGTTCTGCCGTCGTATTGAGCCGCTGTTGTCCACGGCTCATAATCAGCGTTGAGCCACAAAGAAGTGAGTGCAGGAGGACTAGGGAAAGGCAGTGGCCTTGCAGGATGGCTGGTGCCCAGGGCAGACACATGCCAACACGACCTGCTGAAGTGTGTGAAACAGGGTGTCAGGGGATAGCACCTTGAAAAATAACTTGGTCATACAGACTACCCAAACTTCACTTGGTTTTCAGTAAGTCCTGTTCCACATTTGCTCATTGTACAAGTTAGGAGAGAATTTTGGCTTAAACACACTCAAGTTCTGACCTGAAGCATAAGTTGCTTCCTCTCTCTGCCTCTCGTACCATCTCTGGTGATGAATAACGGTGTGTGGAGACCTGTCCACCTGCTGCTGCTGCAGTCGGCTGAGGGCTGGCAGGAACAGGCTCATCCCCGGAGTGACTTGGCAGCAGGGTGAATGGCACAGAGGGTGTTAGACACCTGCAAGATGTAACCAATGGCAGGGCGAGCTTTCGCATTCAGCTGCTTTGGTTTGCCCCTAGATCTGTCCCTCCTGGGCAAAATCCTCTCCTTCCTGGAAAGTTACGAGTCCTCCTGCCCTGAAGTCTCACAGCTGGCATCCAGGAAAGTTGCTCTTTCCTTTGGTTTCATTTCTAAGCAGTTTCCTGTAACCCTCTTGGGATTTAAAGCTGGGTTTGTTGAATTCTTATGTTCTTTCCCTCCCCCTCCAGTATTTGACAGGAACCTTTTCTCTTTTTCTGCATTCTGCTAAAGAGCAAATTGCTTTCCCCTGCACCACTGGAGCTACAGTTTGCTGTGCTCTTTGTACGAGATGCTTTCAGATGCAGGAGGATTGGATCAGACCTTTTGAAGGCTCTCCCCCATACACCCCTGCAAGGTTCACCTGCTTTTTAGCAAACCAGAGTTGACACCAGTTGACTTCAACACTGATGGATGCTTTCCCCCTGCTTCTTGGTCTTTGTGAATGAGCTGTTGGTAAGCATTCCTGACTGCAGCTGCTAAAGCCTTGATCTCTCTGTATGGAGATACAGAAGTTGCCTTCGGTGAGTCCCTACAGTGTCTTGCTGCAGTGTCAGAAACTTGGTTCATCACAGGAATGGAGCAAAGTGCAGAAGGCAAGTTCACTGAACTGATGTTATCGCTGGCTTCACTGGGACCCGTGGGGGATCGATACATGCAGCATCTTGCAGTGTGATGTGTGGGCTGCAATTGGGGGTCTGGTGTCCCAGTTAGCTCCAGTTAATGTACAAGAATGGTGGTACTATTATCTAGGATAAACCTACCCTGCATCCTATAGAAAACCCAGCAACACTCCCTCAGATGAGGAAAAGCCGGACTAGGCTGGGATCTTTTTAATACTCGTGTTACACTGCTGACTGCGGGTTCTTGGAACTGGTTTGAACTGCAGCCTAGGAAGGAGCCTAGAGGTGGGGGAGAGCTGTTCTCCCTCGCAGAGTGGTCTGGCCTGGGGTGGAATTAACCTCTTTGTTCAGTGCAGAGGAAAAAAATTCAAAGGAGGTCAGGCTTGACCTACATTTGATCCTTGCAACGTGCAAGTTCTGCTTCCTGCGCTTTTTCTTGAGGTGACCTTTTGTTCCTAGGAGGTAGGTAAGAACTACTTTGAGGCATTGCTGTATGTTTCGTACAGCAAAACTTTCCTTCCAACAGGAAAGGATAATTTGAAGATCATTATTTCAGTTACAGGAAATCCCAAAGCTGAATTAAAAAAAGGAAACTTGTTCTTGTGAAGTCTTCAAATATCATAGGATTAAATCTCTCTTTAGGTTCTGACATTATGGATGGGATGATTGCCATTGATCTCTCATATGTGCCGTGTGCTTCAGAATAGGATGTTTTGCCAAAATGTCTCTCGCCACCAATCAAATCTAAGTGAGTGGGGAAAGAAATGTGGTCTGCTTCAAAACTGGTAGGGTGAGGGAAGGCCAGGGTGCTGGTGTTTGAAATGTCAGATGTTATGGCTGAGAAAAGTATGGCTATTTTCCTCCAGTATTTAGATCACTGCATGTGACAGAGCAGAGAACAGAAATTGGTTATTCAGAGGACAAGAGAGGAGATCAGAGTAGCATATGGTAGTCCGAGGCAGAGCTGTACCAATGCATTTTTTACCCTCCCTTCCTTCTGTTTTCTGGATGAAGGAAGGCATGGGTGAAGAAGGACTTGAGGAAAGCGCTTTGAGGTTGAACAAGACATTTATCAAACGGGGAACTGAGGTTTAAAGAAATTGGGAGAGCCACTCCCAAGCCCTAAGTGATGACTGGCTGCCCTGTACCTTCCCCACCCTTTCCTTAGCTGCCACTTGCCCCCAAGCTGCTTTGAGTCTTTAGCTGATGGAAATAAGGGTCTGAAAAGACCCATATTTTAAGGGGAGCACAGTCAGCTGTCTGAGGCCATGGGCCTCTTCGAACACCACTGCAGCACTGGTGGTGCTGTAATTAGATTTACTCCAACAGATGCACAGTACCTCTTGCATAGCTCATACAAGAGGAGTGTCTGGCATGACTTATAGGCAGTATTAGGGCTTTTCAAGGATGCGATCCACCAAGCAGTGACTAGGCCTTTTGGTGCTCATCTTCTGTGAGTCAACATGAGAGAAGGGCATGCCGTGTTGTTGTGTAATTGCATGTCCAAGGATGTGTTTTGTTTGACTTTCTCAAGGAAGTGGATGGAAAAGGTGCAGGTGAAAATGTGCAGAAGTAGCTATTCCTAGAAGCTTGCCCGCTGTAAAATCAGCTGTCTCCTTTGTGGCACGGTGTACTTGCACTAGCTGGCACGTCATGGTGTTTGCAAATGTTATTCATCATAGCTGACACGCTGCAGAGGGAAGCAAAAATATTATGTGCAAAAACCAAGATGTCTCCAGGCAGCAACATCTTCAGAAGCTTCCATCTGTAGCAGAACTCAGCCATAAAGCTGAGCTGACCTATTTTACTTTGCTGGCTCCTGACACGGGCAAAATGCTATCCAGTCACAAATTATTTTTGTGAGGGCACTTAGTGTCTTTTGACTGGGTTTTGTCAGCCAGCCCTTTTTCCCTTCTGCTATGCAGTCTACTCAGGTGAACTCATTTGAGCAGCGGTAAATACCTCAGGGGCAGAGAGCAGCTTGACCTTACCAGTGGATCTGCCCCTTTTCTTTGAAGGATGCTAAAGCTACTAAGTCAAAGCTAGGAGACGGCAAACAGCATTTGCTGCAGCGCAACATCAACTCCCGCCACATTGCTCCTCCTGCACAACGAAGTGAAGCAGGGAGCCGTGACAAAGACGAGGGTGCGACTGCACAACTCGAGGTTTTCTTATAACGTTGAGGGCTGAGTTAAGGTTATCTGTGCAGCCTTGCTTCTGGTGCATCCCAGCTTCTGAGAGTTTAAGTGCTAGGTTGCCATGTCTCCTCTGCATGCTTCCTTAAAAAAAAAAAAAAAAAAAAAAAGGATGGGAGGGAACTGGAAATTAGTAAGACTCATTGTGTGGTACTGCATTTAACACCCACAGGAAGGCTGAGACCTTTTGATTAGCTTTATGGACTTGCTTTTATGGACTAGCAGAACAGTAAACTATCGAACACCTGGGCCAGACATGCAAGGGCAGAGTCTTCACTAATGGGGTTTGTTGCTACAGGGTGATTTTTGCCAGCCTCTGTTTCTACTCCAGGATCTAATGTGATCCTGCAGGTTAAAGGGTCTTTCATATTTGATCCCTCTGGGACCAGCTGTGCCCCTGTCTGTTCCACGACTGCTGCTTTCCCCCTCTCCTTTCCTCTCCTCTCTGGCTGCTTGTCCCATCTCAGGCTTTCAGTCCTGTTGGTCATGCGAAGGTGGCCCTGAAATTGTTCGCTTCATTTATGTTCTGGCCCTGTTTATGGTTTTTTTCTCTGTGTAATACCTCATGCTTCTGAGCATCTATGGTTGGACCTTGCACAGTGCCCTTCCTGTGGCCAACTCCTGCTCGATCATGAGCAGTCAGCACAACTTATTTGCTGCAGACCATAGCTTGTCAGCAGACTTTTCTCCTTTAACATGAAAAGGCTCAATCTAACGCAGACAGTACTGCCACTAAACTTTGCCCTATAAACTCTTCCAAGCAGTGATTTGCACTTGCAAAGTATCTCCCTTTCTCCCTCTCTAGTGGCAGGTACATGAGCAGAGATTTATGAACTTCTATCACCAAAACAGTTTGCAGTGTAGTTGGACTTCCTATCAAATGTTGTGATTGTCCCTTGATAATAATCATCCAATGGGGAATATCAAGTTATGACCACAAAGGAATAGTGAGCTTCCATTGATGTCAGCCTCTGCAATCCCACTGAAGGCAACACAGCTACACCGTTTCACACCACACATGGTGTGTGCCAGTCTTTATCTGGCATCTATATTCTAATAGGAACATACGCTTTGCTAAATTAAGAAGGAATATTTTTGTGCTTTAGTACAAGCATACTAACAATTCTGGCTTATTTTAAGGATGTGTCTTAAAAGCATTAAAAGGGGCATAAAATAATAATATATGTAATTTACCACTGTGGAGACTGTCAAGTGTTGTCATGCTACTGGCATTGTATTTAATACATGGGCTGCCAAGAGGCATCACTAATAGAATTTGCATTAATACACACAGCTTCTTTAAAAATTAATTAGCCAAAGTAGAGCATCGTGTGCTGAGACTCTCAAACAGGAGAGAAGCGTTGAAGCAGTAGTGAAATAAGCAGTCTCGAAGCTGCTTGGAAAGCTGAGGGCGGCTAGAAATAGTGCCCCAGCAATTCCCTCCTGCTCGTTGCATCATGATGGGGATGCAAACATAAATTGACAGCGTGAAGCATTGCTGTAGAAAATTTTGAAGGAAATCATAGATTTGGACTGGGCCTGGAGGCTGTTGTGCTGCTGCCGAAGGCTGTTGCGTTGCAGCTGTAAGCTGGAAAAGCTGCAGAAATACAAGGAACCTATTAAATCACTAAAAGAAAATGTGATCTTTTATGTTTTCCTAGAGGCTGGGAGATGCCAGCACTCTGCTACTTATGCAACACATGTAAGTGTGGGTCACACGTTTATGTTCAAGCATGCACGGAAGACAAATATGTTGCAGAAGATTTGTATACGTCGAAACGTCCAACAGCAGCAGTGAGGCACTGAGGAGCTTATCAAGGAAGTGTGTGATAACCCTCACCCTGAAGTTAGCCTCCTTATTTTTGTATTCTTTCATCAACCTGCAAATGCAATGGCAGGTTGACTTGGGGTGCTGTTTACTTAACTGATTTAATAAATTAGCAGCAGACATGCACCTTCAGTGTCCAGTACCTTCAGTTACTTCATGTGTTAGAAAAGACTGGAGGTGCATTTGGCTACTCTATATGGAGGAGAAAAAGCAAATTTTTACTGGTCACATGTACTGGATACATTTTGTCAGAAGCTGAACAAAGTTAATGGGTTTTGTGCCAACACTTTGGCAGGTTGTGGCCTGTTCTTCTTCTGTACTTTAGCCCTGTTGGGTTATAAGTCTGAGCAGCAGTGTGTCCATGAGGGATCTGACCTCATTGCCCACAGGCAATCTTTATAGCAGCTGAGCGAAGGGAAACAGGCCCAGTGGTGCGGTGCCATACCTGGGCTGGGCAGAGCACTGCTAGCAATGAGTTTCTCTCATTGCTGAGCTCTTCACAGCTTTACAGCTTTCCTGCCAAGACCTTCCCCCAGCTATAGACATTTTCCTCCCTTAATATCTGTAAGTGAATGCTCTCTCTCCAGCTATTTGTTAAAATTATGAATAATTCCCAGTCTTTTCGTGTACTGTCACCTTGAAGATATTTATAAGCTGTGATCCTGTCCCTTTTGGGTCACGGCTGTGCCATTGTTTCTATTGCAGTCACATATGTCTCGTTGTCCAATTTCAGGGTTTATAACTCAGCAGTGCAAGTTCTGTCTGGGCTGGAATTTGGAAAGTGGAGTTTCAGATTGGGAGCAATTAAAAAAAATAAAATACAGCTATTAACTGTTGTACTTATGGAAAGCAAGGGAGATGAACTTCTTTAGCCGCAGTCTGGCTGCTTTTGGTAAGTTAGTTTTTGTAAGTCAAATATGTTTCAAGCAGTGCAACCTTTCTGCTTTTGCTGCAACTTCTACCCCTTCAGCATCTCCATCTGCACAATGCACACATGTAGCCTCAGAAAGGGAGCTCGTGTTCAGACATTGCAGCGGTCTTGGTAGGCAGCCAGCTCTGGGCCAAAATACTCTAGGCTAAAATATAACTGAAGACCATAAAAGCTGCCCTAAAAAGGGCATGTAGGAAAAATCCTACATTTTCTCTGAATCTACCCCTGGTCGGTACTTGTAGGCTCTTCTGCCCTCCATGGAGGGAGAGGAATGCCAGGCATGCACTCCAACGGTGGTTTTCTGTTTTAAAGGAGGTTGTTACCATGAGACCTGGTGTATTTAATGAGCGCATGTTTTTCTGATTCATCATTTCAGATCTGTGTTTATTCATACGGTGGTTTGGGTTACCTTCCCTCTCCACTCCCCAGGAAATCATGTTATTAGTGATAAATGCTCAGACTGCCGATAGTGTCTGAGGATTCACTGTACAGAGTGAGCTCAGGGGACATGAGTGTCCCCTTGGGAGGGCTGAGGGGGTGGTTGGCAATGAGAAAACACCTACACTCAGTTCTGCAGCAAAATGAGACACAGATCAAATGCTTTCTCACCAAGCAGGGAAACTCAAAGGGTTCCTTTCCCGACCAGATGTGCTGAGTAGCAGAAGAGGAAGTTAGGGGGGGGAGTATGTCAAGGGATCCATGACTTCCATCCATTGTGGGATGAACTGGTAGCTGGGACATGATTAGAAGCTATAAAGAATGAGAGATACTGGAGATGAGTTGAGCCGGACGCCAGCTCTTAAAGATGGGCTGAAAGCGCTGGAGTGGGTCTGAGGAGTGAAATGAGTCAAGAAGCTCTAAATCCAGGAAGGTTTTGCTTTTACATCAGAATGAAGTAGATACTTTTCCTTTCTTTCTCTGCCTACACTTGTAGGAATGCCGCTCTGGTGACTGCCCTGAAGACCTCCCCTCACTGTGCTTGTTCACTGCCACCCTGCAGCCCTGCTCTCCCTGCCAGCATCACCCAGGGCAAAACGGGATGGAGGACAGCTTGCTCTCTGCCCCAGACATGGGAACTGGGGCTAAAAAAAGAGTTTGGGGTTTGCTGCTGCTCCCAGTTTTTGGTGGGGGACTGCCCTGGGTCACTGCTCAGGCTGCCCTGTGTGTCTTCTAAAGCGAAGATCCAGAAAGTGCAGCTACAGTGCTGGCAACAGAGGGCAATTTCTACCTAGAGGATGGTGGACCTGTCAAGATCTGAGGAAAGAGGATTTGGGAGGACTGCAGTGAAACAGGCAACTGAAAACTTCCAGGTACGTTGTAAGAGGGTGAAAGAGGGGGCTGAGACTGAGACGCTGGGGCGGGAAGGCTTTCTCTGTGAGAGAGATTAGACTCTCGGGATGAGGTTGCACATCCTCAGTTGCTCAGTGCAATTCACTGAGGATAAGCAGTGTTACAGAAAGGGAGCCAAGTACAAAGCAGCCACTCTGTGCTAACAGCAAAGATATTTATCTTGTTGGTGCCTCGCCGTCTTTGATTTCCCCAGAAACAAAGTCAATCCTGTAAGTCATTTCTTTTTCTCACCTTTGTCCTGAAAAGTGATTATTTGAAGGGATTCAGGAATCATGTAGTTTAGGAAAAGCTTCCTAGTGAAAGCAGCTTGCAGAGCCAGGCATGCCAGCTTCTGTCTGCTATGTGCTGTACCCCGAGACCGAGTCAGGAGCACACTGGGAAATGGTGATCGGATGCTGCAGCGAGTGCCTGCAGCTCCATGGTGCTCCACAGAGATTCAAGCCATCAGAGGGTCTGAAGCAGCAGCAGCAAAACATGGTAGCAGAGGACTAAGCCTGTAGCTAGTGAGAGGTAAACCCTTGCCTTCCCCTCTGTTTCCAGTAGTATCAGTAGTTTAGCTTCAGATTTTTCCTGCTGCCAGGTCTTACGTTCAGCCAAGCCATGTGAATCCAAAACAGACTTCACCCTATGTCTGGAGTGAAGCTGCTGATGTTCCCGGGGAAATCCCTGTGCTGGGGCAGCAAGGCCCCGTGCCCCCGGGCTGTTGCAGTATGAAGGACTAGGCAGCGTGATGGGCAGGAGAGAGGTGGGGTCGATGGAGCAGGTGTGTACCCCTGAATTATAACCTGATCCTTAGTTATATTAAGGACAAAATGGAGGTTGAGAATTTTTATTTTTATCTTTTATTCTTTTCCCTAGGTCTTAGTAATGCTCTGCTGCTTCTCATCCAGGCGGCCGGGGGCTGCGTGACCCTGGCTGTCCCAGGCCCTCCTGTCCTTAGGAGATGGCAGCAGGCTTTGCAGCTGGGACTTAAATCCATGAGCTAGCTGAAACACCAATAACACTTCCCTTTGAGTCAGTGTCTCTGTGGGAACATTCTCCAATATAACTTTGGTACTGTAAATACTAGAGATATTTACCTTCTGTTTCAGGGGAGCCAGGGCTTTGGTATTCCAGCCTGATATTTATTTCCTTAGCTTGGCTTAGCCTTTATTGGCTCCAGGTTGTTGGACGGGGGGGAAGGGCAGCAGGAGCGGATTTCTGCTCATTTTCTCTGAGGTACGTGAGGTATCACCCGCACAAGCAGATGGCTTTGGAGGAGACCGTCTCCAAGGAACGCTGCTGACATTGGATGTGGCAGAAGGCACAGTGCAGAAATATTAGCAGCAAAATCACATTGCAGATGTTATCCTCAACTCACCATCAATTTCCTCCCTCCAGAAAGGCCTCTCTGATTAATGCTTATAGCATAAGAAAGAGAGACCGTAATACATGGATCTCATAAGCACAGAATTTGTCAAATAGAAACACTGCCATTGAGGCATATGTTGACCCAGAAGCTTTTGCAGGTGTTTGCAGAGTCATTGTCCACAGCACTTGTGGGCCATCGTGGAGTTGGAGGGGCGTTAAAGACAGCTTGGGGTTGTCACGGCTGAGGGCAGGGCCAGAGGAAGGGCCTCTCTAGATTTCTCATGGCCTTTTAAATTTTTTTTTTTTTTTTCAAAATACAGTCATCCAAATTTTTTCCATTTCCTATAGCAATACCTTTTCAGAGCTCACCAAACAATATATGGATCTCTGGAAAATTAGATACATTTTTTTGGTCAAAATGCAGGTATCTATCATCTACCCCACTTCCTGGTTTGGTACTACCATTAGAAATGCAGAATAATTGGAACAGAAACTAAAAATACCACTAGATTTTTAGTTGTGGTTGAAAAGGCTGTTTGTTTTGAAGGGTTAGTTTTCATTATTATTTAGAAGCAGTTGCCCAAAGCAAAGCACAAAGTTTAGGCTTCGCCTGCCCACACAACACGACCGTGCTGATCCCTGACCACCCGTAGCCTCTCACGTGGCCACAAAAGGTGGGCGCAGGCTCGGTGCCACGCTGCAGCGTGTGACGGATGGAGACATGCCTGGGTGCCACCGACTTCCTCCTGCTGACCTGCACCCTGAAAATTTCTCCTGAAGCATGGCTGAAGCAAGAAGGGCTCTTGGGTGAGGCTGAGGTGTTGCACAGGCACTCGGTGATTTACCCACTCATGCAGGGAGGCAGTGGCAGTGCCAGAAAGTGAGTCAGGTCTCCCCTGCTCCCTAAATTTAGACTTGTCAGCCCTCATCTCTTTCCGCAGCTTTGTGAAGCGTAACAGGATCCAAGGTAGTTACAAAACAATGTCAAAGGTGTTAAAATGATTACCATAAAAATACATCTGTTTTCTGCAGCAATGCCTTGAAATGCTACAGAGCTCTTGGAAACCAGAAGGGTGGCACCTGGCTGCCGGAGCGTGTCTTGTGTGGACTCGGAGAAGAGAAGTCTGCTGAAATGGTAGGATTTTCCTTCCTTTTAGAATCATTATTGTAGAGAGTTAGAAAAAAGCAATTCTATTTCCCATGTGATGCAGATCTCAGTCTAGCTTCTAAATCCCTGTAACCTGATTAAGGCCTTAAGAATTTCAACTATTGAAAAATATGAGTTTTTTCATATAAATATCTTAGATTAATGTCCCCAGTGCAGCAAATAAAATTAGGTGCCTAAGTCTTGTCTTGAGAAATTCAAATAACTCAGCCTGTAGGGATCATTCAAACCTACCACAGGCTTTAACATATGTATGTAAATATAGTTTACATATATATAAAGCTCACATACATATATGTAAATGTAGTTTATGCATATGGTAGTTTACACCCAATCTTGAGAAGGATTTTCTTTTTACCTTTTTATGATGTGTAGTTGGGCAAACAGAGCCTGATCTAACCCAGGCAGTTTTGAGATGTCTGTTATCTTTGTCAGTCTTTGGATCACACCTTCACTAAAGGGAGGTGAAGCTCGGGCATATGGATGGTGATTGCAGAGATGCACCCTCATCTATGGTAATATTTACTTTATCACACATGCTGGAAAGGGGTTTTGTACAGAGGAATACAGAGATCTGCGTTCTCAGTGCCACACGGCAAAGGGGTATGTCCCCCCCAGCTTCTCAACTGCACCATGCTGGCCACAGGGCTCACTCGAGCTCTCAGAGCTGTGTGCCCTCTCATGGTGGGGACAGAGTGGAGACATACATATCTTGGCAATGCCACCCGGTGAGAGCAGGAGGGGCCAAATCTGGCCAGCTTTGAGCCCCCGCGATGGAGCTGGCCTGGCCGTGGGGAGCACAGACCTTGGGGAGTCACCACCCCCATCAAGGAGGGACTATTGAGCTTCCTTGGAAGTAGGAGACCATGATCATCTCACTCCTGCACTGATTTCTTCGCTACGCCTGGGGACAGCCCCAGGATCTGGCCTTGGAGCCTTGTGTGCCCAGCACAGCAGAGCATGGTCAAACCCAGAACAGGAGAGAGGATCTGCCTGGGGCAAAACAGGTGCAGCACCAGCACGAGCAGTGATGGGTGGTTTTGTTGCTCTCCCTGCTTTCCCATCCTCGCCTCCCAACATTTCGTGGAGCTGTAAAGGTCAGAGCATTTAAACTCACCAAAGGAGTAGTATTTGACTTTTCAGAAATACAGTGTGGTGGCGATTTGTTAAACCTGCTTCCTTTCGTGCCCCAACAGCCCCTG
>JANZLQ010000086.1:14814828-14847589 GCA_026212715.1 Elanus axillaris | reverse complement strand
CTGCAAAATAACATGTTAGCAGAATATATTTAGAAGCAGATGGTGAAACAGAAAGCGAGCACTGGAGAGTGGCTGAATGCTGCAACTGGAGTGAGTGCCGTGGGCAGGTCTCTGCAAAGCTGGAGGCGAGCAGCCAGGGCTGCCCTGCAACCTTTGGGCAGGGCGTGCGGAGGGGGTATGGGGGTGTCTGCATGCAGGGATGCAGGGAGGGGAGGGGGGGTGACAGCTGTGGTAGGGATTGTCTGCAGGGTCTCTTGTGCTGCCTATCCCCCCCATACCTGCCCTCGCCTCCCCAGCAGAGCGCTGGCCATTCCAGACAGCGCTCCCTGAAACCAGCCCAGGGGAATTCAGTTGCTTTGGGTTGGCTGGTGTTGACACAACCTCCAGGTACGTTCTGCTGGTCTGATCTGAAGATGCAAACCCACCAGACTCCCTTTACAATGTATGAAGTGGGCAACTCCACTCAGTCACACATCTGGATTATTTAAAGAGTTGGAGTTACTGGTGTGTTTTCAGCTGGCCCAGTGGCATTTGCATTTTGGCAGCACAAATGCAAATTGTAATCCTGCCAATGAGACAAATCTTTATGTGTGCCCTGGTGCATTCAAAAGTAGAAGTTTCCTCGAGACATTCCTGGTTGCAACTGCAAGATAATCAATGATCACTTTTTGAAAGTCACAAGGTTCTGGCTGATTTGTCTTTTCCTGTGGAAAAATACTAGGATATGTGATCTCAGTATGTGGTGGTAGCAATGGAGGAGCTATCGACAGAAATGGAGAATATTCCTGAGCACGCCTGCAAGCTGGCAGCTGAAAACTTGTCTGCTGAGCTCCCTTTCGGGTAACTGAAGGAGACTGGCTGTTAGCAATGGGAATTTGAAAGCATACCCAAGAACTGTGCCCAGTGCTCTTCCTCCAGTGTGGGAATACCAACTGGCTGCCTGTTTTAGTGAAAGGAAGGCCGAAAAAAGACAGCCGGGGGGAGGAAGAAGCAGATGCAAGAGGGAGAAGCATACGGTGCTGGAAGTGATGTAGCGGAAACACTGCTGAGAGTGGAGGAGAAAACCAGAACAGTGTCTGTCCTGGGAAGGGAATGGGAAGCCAGCACGAGGTGCAGCCCAGGACGGGGAAGAGGGATGGATGTATCGGAGAGGTGAAACAAGGCAGGCCCAATGGGTTTCAGCTGTTGCGATGAAGCAGGAGGGCATGAGGGATGAAGCAATTCCAAGGGAAGGATAAAAGCAGGTAGCAGAAACTGAGAAAGTCTGTTCTCCAGCAAAAATGACAGCAGGAGCAGGCAGCTGTGCTTTTGCCATCTAGCTGTGCTAGGAAATTCAGAAAGACATCCTCGTGGGTGTAATTTAACAGCCTTTTGGTTGACCTGAAATCTCCAGATTATTCACAAGTATCTTGAAATGCCGGGGTGGGGGGTGGTGGTGGTTTTGTTAAGACTCTCTCACTTCTTGTTCTGTCTTCACATCTGTGATACTTATGGGTAAAAATAATTCAGTACAAATGTAGTTGTGTCTGTCTTTAAGAAATCAAAGTTGTTGTGATGCCTGGGGCTGTGAGAGAGAGAGAGCATTAGAGAAGTGCAGGCAGAAAGCTGCTGCTGTAGGGATGCAAAGAAATCTGGAGTTAAATAAAGAAACCAGCTCCAGCATCACACTTCCAGCCAGCCTCTCTCCGCTGGGCTCGCAGCAAATCAGCATGTGCTCCCGACAGCCCCTTCTGATATATTAATTAGTGCGGCACCCTAACAAGAAATGCAGAGAATCATGTTACAGCGGTGATAAGCCGAGCCTTTCTGTTTGTTTCAAGGCAGGCTGCCTCATACTGAGCTTTCAGCCACTGTCGCAATAAGGGATGAAAGTGGATGGTGGAAAACTGGAGAAGCTCTGATCTCTTGGTGGAGAGAGGGGAGGTTGTAGAGGTGCTCTCTGCATGCCGGCAAAGTGGAGTGAGCCAAAATGTGGAGACATCCCCCAGCAGAGCAGCAGCAGCGAGCTCTCCAGAGAATTCCTGCAACAGTCTACTGCTTTTTAAATCTGGTCAATAGACATTAGAGGAAATGGATGTTTCTTTGCCAATGTGTTTATCTGAACTTCAGTTACACTGGGCACTAGCTGGGAGACATAAAATGTTTTGTGCTGGTTTATTAAAGAGGAACTTTAATTACCTTATTAAGAATTGACCATTCTCTCCCAGTACATAAAAATCAAAATCTTTCAGTGCAGTTCGATGATGATTTCTTGCATCCTGAAGAGCAGAGGGCCAGCACTGCTGCTGAGATGTTCCAGTGTACCCGATCTCCCATCACGGCTAGGATGTTTTCATGCCTCCTGCCATGATGTCTCCTGTCTGCATACACTGTCCAGTGTTGCTTTGTGAATGGGATTTGGAGTACAACAAATGTGCTGGAATGAAAACCCAGCTTTGGGGTCTGGAAGTGGAGTGCTGAGCTCCTGTTTGGGATTTGATTTGGTTTAAAAGCAACCGTAGGGTAGGATGATGTATTTGGGGTGGCTTGCCAGCTCTGCTGGGATTAGGAAATGGAGAATCCTGCAGCATTGCCTCCCAGCCTGACCAGTTTAATTCAGATACGGCGGAGCAGGGAGGCGAAGCAAAGACAGTGCTGACGGGGAATCTGTGCTGTTTCATACCAGACCATGAACTGGCAGCTTGGCTACTTGAAGGGAGACTTGGTTTTGTGTCTGTGGCCAAATGACAACTGCATAAGCAAAGCAGAAATGCTGCTGAGCAGTTTGATGTTTTATCTGGGCTTCCTGAGATCTTTTTCTTCAGTGACTCAGGCTCTTGTCCTTCACATGCTCAGAAACACGTGCACACAAAGGATGTTCAGGCAATCTGCTTGTGGCAAATTTGCCTTTTTTTTTTTTTTTGTTATTTGTTATTAATCCCACTAAGCCAAATGGTATAGAGTTTACTGAAGGAGAAAAATAGCTTGTTGCTATCCAAGTAATGCAACCTAATAAAGTCTTGGAGTCAGAAGGTGTATTTACCAGCTATTAACCCACCTCCTCACCTAAAGCCAAACACCATGAACTGAACAAGTCACCTCTCTGAAGCCCAGATGATTAAACCAGCTCCTTCTTAAGGATCAAAATGTGCATTCAGCTTGGAGAAACCTCCACTGCACAACCCATAAGCCCTTCCCTGGTGACCGCAGAGCAGCGTAGAGAAGCACAGGGCAGCAGAGCTCGGCAACGGGTGTTGAACTGGCCGCAAGTCATACAAGTAACAGGACTGATGAGGAATGACCTGCTTTAGGGGCTACCATTACCTGTTAATTTTCGTAGAGCTCACCAGAGAAGGATATTTCATCCTCTTAAGTATTGCATGAGTTAAATATGGCATTGGTGGTTGTGTTTTTCACTTGTTGCAAGCACCAGTCTGAGGGGATAGTACAAAAGGAAAGAAACAAGCTTATATTCAAGATCTAATTTAGACTGTAAATCCTCCAGTGATCATGGCTTGTGCTCCTATCTCTGTGCAGCTCTGAGTGCTGGGGTCCTCCTCCTCCAGAAACACAATGTCCAGAAGCTACTGAAGGGCTGTTGTTAGTTAACCTGTAATGGCACCAGGAGCCACAGAGTCTGTGAAGAAAAATCAATAGAGCAGGATCTAAAAGCTATACTAAATAATTCCTCGATAATCATAAATCTTGTTACCAACAGCTCTCAAGCTGCTTTACAGTGGAAATGATGCCCTCACTTTGTGGAGGCGGAAATTCAAGCATCGAGGAATGAAGCGATTGTTCCTAGAGATGCAGGATTGAAAAACGGGTCTGGATTTCTGGGTCGGTGTGTTATCTACAGGGCTACATTGCCTCCCTCCATGACCAAGCAAATTGGCATGGGGAATAGCCTGCTGGCAATTTTTGTCTCTCTGGCACGTGCTTTAGGGAAGCATTTCCCTCTGGGCCCTGCTGAGCAGCAGTGGGCCATGGAGGCCAGCCAGGATGATGCTGAGCGGCACCAGATGAGCAGGTTTGACACAGGGCTCACGGTCTGCCTCTTCAGCCAGGAGCCTGCCTAATGGGGTTTGTCTCCTCTAAACTGGTCCCTGCGCATGCAGGAGAAGCAGAGCTGTGTATGCATGGTTTAAATATCTGTTTTGCAGCAGGTGATGGGAACAGCAGAGCTTAGGAAAAAAAAATTATGTTCATTATACACATGCAGCAGTCTGACTCTGTCCCTGCTCACTTGTCACTGTGTTTATCTCAATAAAAAGGCAGCTTTTTTTCTTAACTTATTTAAAAAGCACACCAGGCAGGGATTAGAGAATATGCCCCCCTTCACTTTTCCCTCAGAGCACTGCACAGGGTCTGGCCAAGCCCCTGCAAGAGGCAGTCTCTTTCCTGGGTGACTGATGGGAAACATGCCTGATCTAAATGTGGGGTTGTAAGCAGCAGTGGATGGGTCAGGGCTAAGTTTCCCAGAACGACTTCTAGTGCAGGGAGAAATTCAAGTGGAAAATCTTAAGTGCAGGGACCCAGTTTCAAGTCAGAGGCTTTAACCCTCATCTTACCTTTTTTTTTTTTTTAAATATTGAAGTCTGTAAATTGATTAAACCAGTGTTTACCTGATGTGAGGTAATAAGGACAAATTAACTTCTCCTAAATCACTGTGGTGTGATTAAAACAGGAAATCCTTCCCCGAGTGACATACCTTATGGCTTCAGAGTCTGTGTTGGAGGCAAAGAAGAGGAAACCACAGGCTGTGACTATGCCGGTGTTTTAATAAGGGTGAGCTTTTGCAGCAAAAAACTGAGGCTTTGGCTCATCGCGAGGGCTCCCCTCTCTCTGCCTTGGTTTTGCATCAGCAGAGGGCAGCAGAGATTGGAAGAAGACATTGCTATGACAATCCTGCAACAGTGGCCAGAAAGGGGGAGAAGAAGAATCTCCCTCTTCTGTATTTGCAGGAGGAAGGCCAGTGTGCTAGGTGGGGGCAGACGGGGCTGCGCACCCCCCTGGTCCCTCCCCAGCTGGGAAGCCCCATCGAGGGCTCGCCCCTGCACCGCTGATGCACTTGGAAGGAATGCAAGTGTATTTCTGTCCTTCTGGCCTACGCTTCGCACCAGGATCTCACTCCTGTCAGCTGGCTGGCAGAAGGAAAATGGAGTGCTTAGGTATTTGCAAGGAAGGCAAAAAGCGGTTTGGAAGATCGTCTGCGCCCCAGGTCTTGCTCTGGGCTGCAAAGAAAAGAGAGTGTGCAAAATGCTTAGTCCCTCTTGCCCAGCCGAGGCAAAAGCCTCGTGGAGGGACCTTTCCCCTGACAGGAATTTTTATTCATGCCGTGTCGGCAGGCTGCCCCTTTTCCTCCTTCTGCCACAGCTGCTGCCATGCCCCCAGCCCCCAGGAGCAGACCTTTGCTTCCCTTGCACCAGCAGACTTGTCTTTCTGCCTCTAACATTACCAGCAGCTTTCTCTCTGCACCCTTCACTCTCTTCAAGCCTTCCCCACCATGATGAAAACCTGCGGGTTATAAAACCAGCAAAGAGATGGTGTGAGCCCACTCACGCACCAGGTTCCTGCCAAGCCTTGACCCTGGGCTCTTCTGCCCACCCAGGGATCAACATCAGCAGCAAACGTCTGACCGAGATGGTGCTAGGAAGCTTTACTTTGTCTCCTTAGATTGATCTTGGGCAAATTTGCAAGCAAGGGCCAAATTTTCACAGCAGGATTAAACACACAGCAACGGTGAGTGCCAAAGCACATCACAATCATCCCATTTCTCAGGCTGCTGCAGAGAATTAGACTCCCTATGTTGCTTTCTGGGGGCATCGCCCAGCTAAACAGTCTGATTTTACCAGAAACCAAAATGAAGGGGCTGGGTAGAGATCGCCCCCAGCTCTGTTCCACAAGCTGCCTGCTACTGCCAACACGGGGGATTTCCTTGTAATTTAATTCAGCTTTACCAATGGGGAAAGCTACTTGCTGGACCGTAGCCCCCCAAACCAGGATTATTAGGGATCCAATTATTTGTGCTATATTGTAATTACTACTGTTAACTTAAATAATTATAACTACTTATTATCAGAAAGTCCAGTGGAAGGAAGGCACCAACATTTGCTTTGCTTTGGAGTGAACCTCTCACTGAAGCAAAGCTGTCTGCTGAGGACTTGCAGGTATATATTTAGCATATCTTTGAAGGATTAAACAGTCTAAAATATCCACTGGGCTGCTGACTGCTTTGGCACTGTGTCTTGCCTGTTCAGATGTGACTTTCAATTGTGCCTTTCACTTGTGCTTTATTTTTTTGGCTTAGTCTATTGCTTCCAGGCACATTTCTGACTGTTGTCAGTACCCCAGGCAGAAAACCCAGTTAAAAAGTACTGATGTCTCAGCTGCTGTAGCATAAGCCTTTCTAAATTATAAGGCATTTTTTACTACGAAACGAAGGAGCAGGGTGTTTCTTGCCTTGCTGTGCTGCAGTGGTGTATACTAGGGTAGCGTCTTTCCTCCTCCTCCTCCAGCGCTCACCAGGAGGCCTTTGCACTGGTCCTCATTAGACAAGAACACACTTTATGTGGGGAAGGAAGAGGCAGCCTGTTGAAGCATGAAGGAAAGTCGGGTGATTAGATGTGGTGCTAATGCATGCTGGCATGGTCCAAATCCTTACCTGCATGATTTTAATTCTTTTTTCTAGTGCCTTTGTAATGCAAGATTCACAAGCAGTGCCTAGATACGGACCTCCGTACAAGAAGTGGGGTCAGCACCATCTTTACCACGGTTTCTTGCTGCAGCTGAGTTTCAGACTGAAAATGTCAGTGCCTGAAGACATACTGAAGACAGGGGTGCTGGAGAGCTTCTCAGGCATGTTCTGTACGGGGTACCAAGCTGGGCCTCAAGGTGCAGAGCATAAGATAAATTACCTGCTCCGCTAGGCGGGAAGGCACATGGGGTTGAATGGTGCTTACTGACATCTTAGGAAATCTTTTGAAGATTTGGGGCAGGTTTTTAAATCCAGGAGTCTAGCAAGGGTCTTGCTTTACTCCTCCTCCAGCTTCCTAGCTAGCACCGGGACCAAAACCAAGAGCTCATCAGTGCTGCGTTACACAGAAACCCAGACTCCTGCCGAGGGTTCAGTCATGGCTCGGGGTGATCTGACCTCTCCCAAGCACCTGAGACTGCTGCAAATGCTCCCTGTAAACAGTCTGTAGTTAACATTCAGCTTTGCAACTGAGGCGTTTGATGGTGATGGGTCAGACATGTCATGAGCAATTGTTTGTCTTCCCTGACTGGATAAGCATGCAAATAGAGTCAAGTAAACAGAACTGTCCAAAGCCCACGGGGTTTTGTTATTTATTTTAGTGAAAAATATTAATGGCAATTCTGAAAAGTCTTAGAACAAAGGCATTAAGGATGGAGTTTCTGGTCTTTTTTTTTTATATATATACTGACAACCCTGTCTGGAGCTTGAAAGAAAACGGTCAGTTTTGAAGTTTTGATTACAAGCTTCATCAAAATTTTATTTAAGAGGAAAATATTTCAACACTTTTCAATGTTCACAGCAGATCTTGCTGTGAATGCTCAAGGCTCATTTTAAAATTGGTTTCTGTAAGCAAAGCAACATGCGTCTCTGAAACTCATTTTCACTGAATATTTTTTATATTCAGGAAAAGTGCCCTCCCACAGTTGTTCACCAAAAGCACACTGCGCAAGGTTAGGAGCCTGGCCTCAGCAAATTCATTTTTAAAAAGATGCAAATCAGTGTTTCAAATGCAGGTGGTGCCTTTCAGTACACAGAAAGAGGTTAGACTGTCAGAAGGTAGATATTCCTTGTTTACTGAATAATTAAACTCTGTTTACCCAGGTAGGCTTTAAGAGTCATACAGTGACTACAAGAAACCACTGAACTATCAGGCTGGTAAGGGAAAACCCCAGCTGTTGGCAACTAACAGCCAATTCAAGTCAGCTGGGAGAGGGAGGGCCGTGCACTGTTATAAATGTGATCCCCTCAGCTGGGACAGGAGAAAATGGTGGGGGAAGTAAAGGGATAAGCAGCCTTAGCAAGCTGAGAGGGGAGTGCTACCGGTAGGAATAAGGTTCTGTTAAGGGGGGCTAAAAGACATGAGGGGGTGAAAGTCATGATGAAATGGTTCTTTAGCTATTTCTTTTAAGTAATGGCTAGATTTGATTTCTTCCTTTTCTCTCTAGTAGATGCCAGGTCACTCTGGCCCATTAGATGATAACTGCTGACAGACATTCAGAATTAATAGGCAATTTGAAACTACTTTTGGCTCATGTGAATGTTTCTGGTTGTCCCTCCACAGCATTCCCTGTGATGTGCTAGCCTTCTTTTGTTTCCTTTAGTCACCAGGTAGGACCTGGATTGTGCAAAATCAGCAGGTTCCCTTTTTTATAGTCTGCTCTTTGTCTTTCTACAGCTCTCCCACCTTTTCCTTTTGGGGTACCTGGACTCCATCTCTCCTGTAAGCAGTATGTCATTGTCTGTACTAGTCGGACAGATGTAGCAGCTCTACAGTGTTTGATTTCCCTGCAAGCCCTGTGCTACAGGGGAAGAGCTGTTGTGCTGTACAAGCCCTGCTGGTAGTAGGAGAGGACTCACCCCACCCTTTCAGTAAGACCACACTCAGCAATACTCTATTGTTTTATTTTACTTTTTTCTTCTCTTTTCGTTACAAGGGGTCTCCAAGGCTTATAAGGACATGTACCATGACTTAGCCTTGTCCCAGTCCATTTTGGGCAGGAGGAAGTGGAGCCCTTACTTGGGGATAAGGAAATCCTCCTTCCTCCAGCCCCTTAAAGCTAATTCAATTCCTCTTGCTGGAACCCTTCCCTGATTTTTTTTTTTTTTTATTATGAATAAGATATTCCTTGGAGCTATGGCAAGGGATTTGTAGCAGTAGTAAGGCTAAATTAAATTTACTGGGGTTCAATCTTGAACAAATTATAAGCTGGGCTATTCAGGAGCCATTTGAAGGTCGTAAGCTGTAACTATATTTATTACTTCCACTGCACTTACAGCAGTTCAAGAATTCCACTTTGTATTGTCTATTCTGCATTAGCATACAAGCATAGATTGCTGTGACTAGAACAATATTTGTGGTGCAATTTGCCTTCCAATAAACCCACACTCCATTGTGAATGGTAAATGCATTAAAAATGGGAGAAAAAGCATGTTCTTCAGTCATAAATGTGTATTTTATGAAACATATGGGAACAAATGGGGAAAAAATATGTGTACTGGATGTAGGAAGCCTGTAAAATAATCTGAGGTCAGAGGTGAGAGGACTTCTTGTCAAATGTATCTTATTTTGTGGCCTTTACTGAAGCTGTTGTCATACTGAAGTGATAATTTATTGCACCATTTGCTTAGCATAAGATAATTCTGATCATGTTTTCCTCCTAGATTAACAGTAGAGGCAAGCTGATAAAACTATATGGTGGCTTAAAGAAGTCTTGGGGACAGAGGGACTGCACAGAGGGGCACATTGTTCCTGTTTGCATTTTGGGTAGAAATGCATGGGTTGCTAGGGTGGGGTGTGTGGATGAAATGTGAATCCAATTGTCTGCATATGTGAGAAGAAAGGAGCACAATAGTGAGGTGTCCTAAAAAAAAAAAATCAAGATAGGCCTGAAGCAGTTGATCATTCATTGAGGTCTTAACCATCAGATATCTCCTGGTGCACAGTAACTATCATGTCCTGTAGCATCTGGTGAATTTAGTGCTGAGGCTTCCTACATAAGGAGGAGTCTTTGAAAAAACACTCTGGAGTTAAAGAACTGAGTTTTGAGTACACAGATGTGTGCCAATGGTATCTACAACTGCAATACCCCGCCCTAACTAATTTCATGTGTTTTGCAAGTGAACTTAAAATAGCACATGTTGGAAATCAAGCGATGAGAAATGGAATGGCCTGTGTTCTGCAATGGAGTGGTATATGAAGCTCTTCTGGGTGTTAACAGCAGCTAGCCTGAGGTACTCGCATGGGTTTGAAACAATACTTGAAGTCTTTGCAACCATCTTGAACTTTAAAGGCAACTCACAAAGGGTGACTAAGTTTAGATTACAGCCTGATTGTGAACCAAAGCTAGTATACAACTCGCCTAGTCTTAGGTTGTGTAGATGTGCAGAGTTCATCTTTCCTTTTCCTTTCAGTGTTGCTGCCCTCTGCTTAATTTTTCTGCACTGTTTTTTCCCTTTGATTTATTTTTCACTTGTGCTACCTGTCTCGAGATTGAGTCACAGTCATAATCTTTCTGAATTCCCACTTGCAAATTTTCTTGTCTTCAGTACATTTTCTGACACACAACAGATTCAACTTCCCAGAGGTGCTCTCACTTGGGAGAGTGGTGCTTTGCTCTCTATTACCGAGGTGTCTCTCTGACTGTCACTTGGTACCCTTTAATACCATCCACCAAATCATCACTCAGCTTTTCCATGACCAGTCCATTAGCACAGTCTCTTTCCTTCCCTCACAGCTTGCTCCCAGCTCTTTACTCAATACCCTTCCTTCTGCTGATGCCAATTTTAAGCTCTGGAGCTTTATCCCTTGACTCCCCTTGTGACATCTGCTTTTACATCCCTAAAAACTTCCTACACTGCTATTGCTGCTTCATGCAACAGAATCTCCTACTCCACTTCTGGTGTACAAGGGGGGGTGTGTCTCTAAACACATACTCATCACCACACTCGAGGAGGACAGTCTTGAAAGATGCTTCTTGACTTCAGCCAAACCCTTCAGTCTGCTCTGCTATCTGGCCCTGTGCCACTGGGACCTGAATGAATTGACTATTCATGCACAAATGTTTTCTGAGCACTGGATTTTTTTTAATGGTTGTTAGTTATCAAAACACCATTAAAGTCAGTGTTAGGTGCTTACTGTACTCAGTTCTCTGAAAACGCCACAAGGTAGTTATTTTTTCAATATGTACATTAACACACAAATATCGCTGCCTTTCCCTCTAAAAGGAACCGTAGAGAAGGCTTAGACATACAATAGTGATATCATTTACTGTTTGGTACCCTCAAAAGACAGCACTGAGGCCACTCAGTTAATAAGATATTAATGTTGAGACTGACTTGGAAAGCCCTAAACAATACCCCGGCCCTGTGATAGCAGCAAAAAGCACTAACAAAGCTCATCTGAGGAAACAATTTGGGGTGGGGACAGAAATCCCTGGGACAGGTAGTCCTGTATAATGTCCCTCATGTACATTTGGGAAATATTTCTTCTCTTGCACAAAATAAGCTGTCTTCACAACTGTATGCGGTTGTGTGGCTGACCTTGCATTGTGTGTGATGACGCTTTGTCTCTCTTCTGTCGTTTTGTACTACACTCCTGCAGAAAGCCAGTCAGTCCCAGGCCAAGAGATGGAGTGGTAGCTTCTGACACAAGTCTGCCAACTCTTTGGGCAGCCTGCTACGGAGAAGACAAGGGGGCTACAGGGAAGCCACCAGGCCAAAGAAGCACAAATATCTCTTTCTAGTCAACTGTCGTGTTGTGTACAGCTGAGGCACAACTTCCCCCCCCCCCCCTTTTTGTAGGGTAACATGTGAAGACTGCGAGGATCTGCAGCCCATTTTGGCTGTGATGACAAAGCACACGGATGGTGGTCATAAGGATTTCCTAATGGAACAGAAAGTGGCCTCATCTCAGCACACTCTTTTGAAAAACCTTTTCAGAGGTTACTTGCCAACAAGCCTAATTCTAAAATGTCATCCAAACCAATACAGGACACAGCCCCTTCTGCTCGCCAGGTTAGTTTGTTCCCTTTGCATTCAAGTTCTTGACAATTTGGTTACAGTTACCTTAATGAACACAGCCAGCAGAAAATGGTCCACACCTTAACGCAGCAGTACTTGCCCAAGTGAGGAGTATGTCTGCGGTACTTCCAGAGGGGAGAGCTGGACCCAGTTGGGTCTAACAGCAGAGAACTCTCCTAGCTAATCCCTTTGACATAACTCTGCCAGAAACACAGTTTTACCTTACAGGATGAGTTAGGAGTTTCTGACAGTGCTGCTTGATTTTATTTTCATGGCTACTGTTTAGCAAATTGACCCCACGCCCCTCCTTTCAGGGATGCAGTTTTTCTTACAACTGTTCATGGGGTTCCTGCTCCTTGCCTGCACTGCCTTCTATGACTAACTTTAACACTGTTATTTTGTTATTCACAATCATCTGCAGCCAGCAGAAGTTTTATGCTGACAGGCAAAGATGATATGCTGATATTACGAATTCCAAGACAGCTGATATTTGAAATGGTATCTCACTTGCCTGTAAAGTCTTTCTTTATACAGAACTATTAAAATGCTAAACATATCAGGATACTTTCTCAATGTAAGCAACTTGTCGTAAACTACTCATGTACAACCACATTCATACAAACAATATGTTCAGTAGTGGTATCTGAAAATTGTATCTCACTAGATATATCTACTTCCTTTGCATTTGTCTTGGTTGCTACTAAATATCACATTTGCATTTAGATGCACAGCTAGAGTTATAAAGGGATCACTGCATGCAGTGTCATGCAGGCAGTGGTGGTGTCTTTAAGAACATGACCACACAGGCTTTCCCCAACAATCTTCTACTCTGCTCTCTTCATAGCTAGGCAAATCCAGGCATAGAAATGCTGTATCACATACATCAGCACGGCCAAAACTTGGTTCTCATTACAAGAAATGATGAACCAGAAGGAAAGAACCCAGTTTGAAGCTCAGATTCTAGAGTTCAAGACTTGCAGTTCAAAAAAAGAAGAGTATGTTTGAAAACAAATTTTCAAAAGTAGCTGTACTCTTGAGCCAGACAGCTCTTGAAGTCTCACAACATTAAAATAAATTTGAAGAATGAGTACTATCAAACCAGAGGCTGATTTAATTTACGGTGTCTGTCTAGGCCAGTGTAATCCTCTCCTAAGGAAGACACACATCACCACAGTGGACAATCAGGAAATGAACTGCATTGCTAGAAAACTATTATATGCCAACAGTAATTATCTGAGGTCCTGAAACACAAGGGATTTTTATCCCTTATGCCTTAGTTAACTAGACTCTTCTCACAATCTATGTAAATATTTCTTTAAGTTTCCAAGGCTAATTGGGCTAGAGGGTTCCACAGGCTATTTACACATTGTACAGTATTTAATGTGTGCTGCTTTTTTTTTTCTTTTTCTGTAGTCTGAATGTTCTTGTATTCTGTGAAAGAACAGATAGGAGGTTTCAGTTCACTTCTCCACACTTTTTGCTTCTTTAGATATATTTTATGGCATTCCCTCCCACTTATTTCCTCTCCAAACTAAGCACTCCCAACATTTCCAGCTTCTGCTTACCCAAAACTTAACACCTGTAACTGCCTTTTTGAAGCTTCAGTTTGGACTCACTTTTGTGCTGCCAACTATTTTGCAGACATACACAGGATTTGAGAGGAGCAGAGGCCCTCAGCAGAACCCATGCTGGTTTGGCCTGCTCCTACCATATGAATCTTGACATTATACACTTCCTGAAATGAACTTTTATTCATTACCACAGCCTGGTCAGTTTACTTCTAAGACACCAATTCCTTCCTGGCTGAAGAACTCATTGAAATACCAGGGGCAATATCTGTTGACTTCACTGTTGTGGGGGCAAGCACTGATATAAGAACCTGCACTCACAAAATCTCTGAATGTTTTCCAAGTTTGCTGAAAATATCTTAAGGTCTTGATAACAACTTTGCAACACTGCAGTTGGGAAATACATCCTCAGCAAGTGAGGAGAAAGGCTGTGCACTCTTGCAAGTCTACGGAAGAACATGAAAGCAGTACACTAGACAGTAGTAGTCCTGGTTGTAAATTCTGTACTTTCTGTTGCCTCTGCAAACAACCAAGTACATTGTTGTCTTAAATAATTACTGAATGCTATCTTCATATCTTTATATTTAACACCCTTTTAGTAGAAAGGGTAACATACCTTCCAGGAAGAAGTTTTTTGCTGGGGTCTTATAAAGCCATACCTTTCCAAAGACAAACGATGTGTGTGTCACAACAGCGGCCATTGCATGAAGTACAGTGAGCCAGCACCAAGACTTGGAAACCTTTTTCCATACTAAGCCCTTAACAAAAGATTGTGTGCCTGCAACATAATCTACAGAGGAAAAACTTGGTACATTTTTTTTTGTCACAACCGAGTTACATTTACTGAGCACTGCATGATTCCTTCCTTAAAGAGGAGTAGCCTTTTTGATCTTTGTCCCCTCAAAATACATGCTGAAGTAGCTTCTTCCAGCTGGTGTGTTTATTCCGTAAGTTTTCTATTAAAGGGGCTCGTAAAGCTTTCTGAGTGATCATCAAGAGTAAAGCGTTCACGGAGCAATTCTTGCTTTCTTATTAGCTCCTCTGTTGTGGCTTCAGGGCCCCAAATCTATAAAACAAAGGTATTTGTAGTTAATTTGGACATGACTTCCGCAACTGAAACATTAAGAAGATACTGTTAGCCAAACAGAGCCGTGTTCTAGCACTCCTTTCCATCCTGAGACACAGGCAAAAACTAGTGCAGCCTCCCAGTGGAAGATACCACAATAATTTGTGTATGTATAAGCAGAGCGTTCTCTTGCAATCTGTATCATGCAATGGGCTCAGATGAGGGATAATGTGGGAAAGAAGATCCAAAGCTAATTGTTTAGAATGACTGACTCGGGCCCAAGATCCTCAGAGTGGAAAATAATAATTAGCTGTAGAGTCACTGGCAATGTAGCCTTATTCCCCTGAGACCATGGCAGAAACTAGCACAAATCAGGGTTAGGAAATGGTAAACAAACTCAAAAAAACCCTTCTCTGTCAGCAATAGCTTTCTTTTCCTTTTTAAAGAGAAAGAAAAATATTTTTTAAACTACTTCTCTGTGATAATCTTTTTCTGTTTCTCAGTTATTTGTGAATGAGTATTAAGAAGTCCCCGATACAAAAATTGTATTTCCAGTATTCTAACTCTAGGAACTAGGTATTTAGTGTACTGTGATCCCTTTAGTTCAGTAATTGTCACTGACGTAAGTAATCATGTGATAACTAACTGAGAAGGCAAGTTGGAAGTTGGTGCTGGACCCATGCACAAGGACTCCTATTCTTTAAGTGTGGGAATGTAAAAATCCACACCATCAACATAGTTGCATTTGTATTTTGCTGCAGGTCCACTTTAATCCTACTTTAAAACCTGATGAAAGCTTGATTTCCATGACAATTTGTTTTATAGAAATATATGTGTATGTATATAATACATATACACATATATATGAGCTCTTTAGTTTACTGTTGTTTTGTGGCAATCTCTCTAGCCTGTGTCACATCATCTAAAAGCTAGTTGAAATGTGAAGTCATTTCATCAGATCGTTCTGGTTTTTAATCTACAGCAAGGTCTACCTTTAAATGAACGTCACACTGAGCTCGTGTTTTGCTACTGTACATACTTTTCTGGGTTTGAATGTGATGTCATCTTTCTTGGTAGCACCACTGGTTATCAAAGAGTTCAGATAAATAACACTGTCCTTAAGGGAATGTGTTTTCTTTTCAAGAATGGATTTTTCTATAGCTGGCAGAGATACCTGTGAAGTCTGAAAGAGAAGACACTATCAGTTATACAAATACATTGCATGCGGAAGCAAGGCACACATCCTGCACCTTCTGATACTTCTTCTCATATCTATTTACTGTTAGGCAGTAATTTAGTAAATCTGTTTAGGCAGAAAATTTACTATTTTTCTTTTTCTGTTCAGAATCTGCTTTTATTAAAGCTGGTTGGGGGGTTATAACCAAAAATTGTGAGGGGAAACCTTTTAAAAGGTAGAGGATGACTCTCCTTCTTGGACACTAACACATCAACTGCTCTTTAAGACTCACAAGACAATCGCCTAGTACCACAGGTGATTCCATCCTGTGTTGGGAAATGAATAAATAAGCACCTAAGGTTGTCATCCTCCTGCCTTTGAAAGTCCTATACTATCCCTGACATGCAAAACATTTTTGAAAGGGGGAAACCAACCAGTGGCTACTGGGACATATTTACTACACTGTCTGGGGCGGAGCTCCTGAAGGACACTTCCAGCAATGCAGATACAACTGCATTTTCTCTTTTAATAGTATCCCAGGTCTGAATAACAAGTACTGCTGGTAAATCAGAAAGATCTCATCCCCAATAAGACAACCAGGATATGTGGTCATGGAGGCTGATGTCATCTTGGGAACTAGGGCAATGGTGAGGTATTTGAGGCTCCCGGGGGTGCAGGAAAGGCATTCAGAAGTACAACGGCCAAACATTAGTGTGGGATTTGACAATCGGGACTCAGCCAATGGTATAAGAGGAAGGATGTGAGACAACCTGGGAATTGAGAAGTCAGCAAGCCTGATATCACCTCAGCGGGTTGGATTAGCAGAATAAAAAGACCTTTCTACTAATTTGAAGGACCTTGGCCTTAACCTGTGAAGAAAAAGGTGCTCCCTTTAAGAAATTACAGTTACCAGTTTTTCAGTATTTATCACAACAGAGCTAGATGATCATAAACTTCAGGAGGAGGGGGAGAAGAGGAGGAAAATATTTTTCTGTGCCCTGTCAGGGATATAGGACATAATTTTTAAGTGGGATTGGGGAAGACATGAAGTTCATATAATTAACAAGCTCAAATTTCAACCAATGAACAAGTACTAGTACTGGCTTCTGAAAATGCTCACTTTAACAAAACTGCCTGATTTATAGGTATAGAGAGACATGGATGGCAAATAACAGAAAGAAGCAAGCACTCTACTAACTATTTGCAAATCAGTCCTTTGTTACCATCTCTCATACCTTTTTTTTCACAGCTTGTACCTCTACAGGCATCAGCGTAGAAGGTGATTTTGGCTTCACAACTTTTTCTTTCTCTGCTTTTTTTTCTGGTGATTTTGGCAAATTTTCAAGTTTATTTTGGAGCAGGTCAGTTATTCTGGAATCTGCAAATACTTTAGCAATATCAAGAGCATTCTTTCCTGTATTTAAAAAAAAAATACATGTATAAGCCATGAAAATGGCACTTGTTATTGCAACTGGATAATAACACTACAGCCAACTGAATTTAATTAGGCCTCTGTTTTATTAACCATTCAGTGTGCCAGCAGTGTGCCTGACATTAGTGTGATGACTGGCAGTCACCAGCACTGCTTGCAGAAATAAGGGCTTGCAGAAACAAACCTTGACACCAAATATTGCAGGAATTCTTGGAGTGGTTGCTTTGCTCTTAATGTCCTGACATTTGCAGCTTAATATACTGGTCATGCAGGTTGTAATTTTGATCTTTGAGAGCTGCAAGCATTTAGCACTAGGAAATGACCAGCATAGTACAAGGTTAGGAATATAGGGCAAGTTATTGTAGGTGTCTACCTCTTCCAGTGCCTGCTCTGTGGCTGGCAAGGAATCAAGGGAAAGCCCCATGGTTTAAATAGTGCTGAACATGTTCAGTGCCTAAGAAAGGAAAAATCCCCTGGATCTTATGAGACCCTGTGGCTGTGAAGTAGTTGTGAGTTGCAACTAAACTGCTGTGTGAATTGGAACTTCATGTGGTAACAGAAATGGAGAATACACATCCCTTCTACAAGCAGGGTTTCACCTATAAGGCATTTTGGGAAGGAAAGTCTCGTTACAGAGCAATATCACTTCCTATGTTACAGCAAGGGCTTAAAATGTGATAAATGTCAACTGTTTAAATTACTCTGAATATAGAGGAAATAATACTGAATGAGGGATCTGCTGCAAGGAGGTAACACTTCAATATCAGTTCAGATTTGTTTTTCTGTTAAATCACTTTTTTTTTTCTTAGGGAGTAATATTTATGTGCTAGGCAGCAAGAAATTTTTTTAACCAGTGCTGCCTGTGCATAAAAATAAGAGATTTAAATGGTAGCAGAATATACACTGGCCACAATTAAAATCTAATTTTCCATTAAATAATATTAATAACTAGCTAGATTTTTTTTCATTAAAGACACTTATAACTCTGTATCTATCCTGTGAGGGGCAATAGTCTCTTTAATCATGTAATTAATCATGTTACTTTATTTTCTAGATGCATAAACCCCAGGAAAGCTGAGTCCTTAGAATAGTGACTCCATACTGTAAAAACTAACTGAACCTAACTCTTACCTTCATCCCGATCCTGACAGCAATCATAAATTCAGAACACTTCTCAAAATGTTCCAAGAACTTAGGTTTTTTAATAAAACATGTGTACATATAAGGAAACAGGCCTCTCCTTTTGGGGAGACATTGATATTTACCATTGCTGTTTGTCATTTGGATGTCAGCACCTGCATTGATTAAAAAATAGACTATATCCAATCTGCAGATCTCAATGGCTCTCATTAGTGGGGTTGCATTGCCTATTGCAGGCGCATCCACTGCTGCTCCGGCCTTCACTATCAGTTCAGCAACATCTATGTGTCCATTATAGCAAGCATGGTGGAGAGGAGTCCACATGAAATTGTCTGTTGCGTTTACATCAGCCCTACAAAACAGTTAAGAGGAGTCGTGGCAGATGAAGCTAGCTACTGGATATGATAACATCCACAGCTCCAAGTACAATCAACATTAACTGCCCACTGCAATGGCATAGTCAATGTAAATAAATATTTTCATGTTGCTACTGTTACTCTGAAACCATTTTAGTATCTGTTACATAGCTCGTCAAGGAATATTAATTGTAAGAGTGTGCCTGGGCGGTGATCATATCCCCCTCTAAGCCGACACAGTGTCTTCTACATGAAAGTTTTTGCAGCTACAGAGAAAAATAGGCATTCAAACAGGTAAGTCCTGTAAAATGCTGCTAGTGTTTGTACTCCAGCTTCACTGAGAATGGCAAGAAGCAGATTAAGGAATTGAAAAAAGAATGCTTCTGGGCCAAGAACAGGTGCTTGAAAACCCATGGCAAAATTGCCTACTGTCCAATTTACAAATGAGTTAGAGAAGGTCTATCTCATAAAATCTGAGCATTTAAAACTTTTTCAGCCACTGTGCCACTGGACTAGATCCGCTTCGGCTCCCAGGTTAAAACTGGCATGTTCTGGAGGATGCAAGGGCTAGTCTGGGGGAGATATTTGCAATATGCTGCCTTCAGATGAAGCTGAGGGGAAAAGCATTATCAGCCCTTTAGCAACTGGCTGCCTTGGGAGCTTTTGGGCTGATGTGATGCAAAAGCAAGGCTTGGGGAACAAGAGCCACTAGAGCCCCTTGATGGTGTTAAAAGGGAAGAAATACAGTTCCCTCATATCTTTGAAGAAAGCACAGACCATGCCCAGATCTGCCATCTCTCATGTGTGATGTGCATGGGTTCAGAAGGGGTCAAAACCTCATGAGGGGATTCCCCAGTATTCAAGCACAGTGGATTACTTTGCATTGTATTTAAGACAGACTAGAGGTCACTGTTCCATTTACTCTAGGGACAAAGAGCTGATGTCTTCCCAAAAGACATGGAGGGAGGGAAAAGGAAGAAAGATTATGAAGGAAGCTGCTTCCAGGGATAGCTGTTTTGCTCTTCAGATCAGGTGGTTAATATTTAACTCAATCAAAAGAACAGATTTATCTGTTCTTCTTTTCTTGTTTAGATTTTTAATCTTTTTCAGAATTCTGCCTTTGGCGAGATCTTATGACAGTAAATTCCCCTGACCTACCAGTTTTAACTTTGTTACTGTTCAGTTGCTTAGCCGTGGTTTATTCTTATGCAGTTTTAATTTCCTTTATATTTCTCATTAAAATAAGCAGTTCTAGTTATTCTGCTTTCACTCTCAACCCAGCCTCCATGCCTGTACTGATGGTCTGTCTGCCCCTGAATCCCTTTTGCTAACTTCATTCTATCAGAAATAAAGTGATCTAAGGGAACAGGGACAACACAGCACTGACTTAAAAATACTTCAGCATTTTCTCCTGATCAAGCATTGAATTTGCCTTTAGCCTGAATTTACTTTACTTCTCAGTCTTTCTGGAACAAGATAGAAAGTAGATACCACAAATTTATTTAAACCTCAGCATTTTCTATAGCTCTGGATAAATGTTTTGTTTTCTATTCAATATGGATTTGTGATACCATACTGAAAAGGTTATATTGTAAAAATATTTGAACTCCTATGCTAAACTGAAAGTATCTGAAAGTCCATGCTGTTGAAAGATGCAGAGCTAAACACTGTACTGATAACTTTCCTCTCTGTTTTCTGATTTCTGTCAATTTAAAAATCTCAAAATTGGTACTATTTTTTTAAACTAAGTTACTGCATTTCTAGGTCTAACTTAAATATGATGAGATGTGATTCCAGTCCTGTCTAGTGAGGCTTGGTGAAAGCAGTAGAGATTAATTTGCTAACTCTTGCATCCTTATCTTTGGAAGTCCTGAATATACACATTTACACAGCTTTTCATATGCTCTACGAATGTCCATGTAATTACCAGGGTGTGTAAACATCCATAAACTGTTAAGTCTTTGCAGGAATGGGAGCAACGATTACAGCCACTTATCCTGAGAAATTAATATTAAAAAGAATTCTAGCTATAGACAGAGAACAAAGTGAATGTAAATATCTTTGAAAAATGTTCATTTAAGTGTTTATGTGAATGACTACAGGACTACAGTAGTCTGATAATAAAAAAGGTTATGCTATTACACAAGTATGACTGAATTTTCCTTAAATTGCTTTCATTTTTAGGCTGCCATTGAGATTTTTCACAAGTGTGTCTGTAGGCTACAAAATTGCTGAAGCACTTCTAAAGTGAGGAACAGACTAAATAGCAGCACGCACTTCTGGTGTAAATCCTGCTGCCTCAGCCTGCTGAGGCTGCAGAGGAAAATTATAATGCTTATCCCCTTAAAACATTTGCATGCAAAGGCTCTGGCATGTGGAACAGGGAAGTCCAGGATTGCCTTGATGATTTCAGGCAAGTCACTTCAGCCCAGTTTCCCCCAAATTGTTCATCCAATTTTGAGAGTTCAGTTTTGAGGATGCACTATTTGAGACGTGGGTATGAACTAACTGCAGTTCCAACAGACTGGATGTGTAGGTACTCTGCATCTGACCAAGATGTCAGCAGCCCAGACACCAAAAATTTCAGACCTGGGGAACCTCTTGGGTGTTTCTATTTCTCTGTTACTAAAATGTGAAAAATAATAAATTAACCCTCTGTAACTCAGGATCTTATGGAACTAACTTTAATACTAAGGGTTATATAAATAAAAAACAAACCATAGTCTGTTGCATCCAAATGTTTACTGGAAATTTATGCTTTTGAAAGCCCTTCTAAAATAGCAATTTAAAAAAAAAGAAATCTCTGAAATGATCTTACCCCTTTTCAAGAAGATACTGCACAACATCTATGTTCCCACTTGCACATGCAGCCATCAAAGGTGTTTTGTAATACTTATCTTTTATGTCTACTGGCACACCTTCCTCAAACGCTTTCTGTAGAGACAGAATGTCTCCTGCTCTGACAAGGTAGTTAATATTCATGTATATTTTCCTTGGCTCATCTATATACCAGGCACGGTCATCATGCACAGGATGGGCAGATGGGTGTTCTCGGTTAAAATGGTAGCTACCAGCAATGTTCTGAATAGCCTCAATCATGTACACAGGGAAGCCATCTTCCCTACGTAGACATATGCTCTTTGGAATAACACAGATCGGCATGGGGATGGTGACACCTCTTTTGCCCCTTTGTTTCTTTCCTTTCTTCCCCTTTCCTTTTGGTCCAAAGGACGTTATAAGACAGCTTTTCTGCAGGTATTTAGAGCCTTTAAAAAATTCTTCAGTGTTGATTCCCTCAGGGTGAGATCCTTCATGCCTTTCAGCAATAGTCTGTATTTGTTCAATGTCAACAAAGGCACACTGCTTCTGAATAACTGATATAAAATCATCTTTAGCCACTGTCCCATCTCCTTGATCAACAGCCTGAAACGCCTTGCGGAGGGCAGCCTGGTGCTCTAAGGACCAGTCGTACAGCCTCAGTGCCCAGGGGGGGTTGTCCTCCTTAGCCCCAGGCTTGGACTGTTTTATAAAGGCATTTTCAATTTTACACAATTCTGCTGCTGCTGCTTTAAAACCACCTTCCTTGGCAACGGCTCTTGGGGTCTTTGTTAACAAGTTTGTCCACGTAGGATCACAGCCTAAAAGTATGGACACAATTTCACTGATAATGCAGTAGAATTCCTAATTATGTAATAGAAGAGACTTGTAATATACATGCAACTAATCACCACAGGTCTACAATTCTATACTGTCTATACTAGAAATAGTGATACTAGATGGAACCACATCATTGATCCCAGACTGGAAGGTTAGTCACGTGTCTGTATTTATTTCCAAAGGGAGATTTACTGGGCAACCCATGCTTTACTTATCTGTGCACTCATGAATATATATAGAAAGGCAGAAGTTCATTAGAAACTTTACATTTTTACTTGAAGTCGTGAGCAAGGTTAAGAAGAAACAAACTAAGATTAAAATATCCCTCAATGTTCTATACCACAACCTTGCAATTTGATGATGGATCACTAGTTAAATGTTTGAATCACAAGAATAGAATGTAGGATTTTGCATGGCCCTCTTGAATCAAAGCTTGAAGTGCTATGATCATCTGACTAAGTTAGAAAACGATCACAGCTGCTTTGGAGTATGTTTCAATACCCATGGGCATGAAGTTTTCCCCATGACTATATAGAGATCTTTTTTTAAAATTATCAGCAAACCAAAAATTAACTTTCAATAGGAAGTTTCAATACTATACATCAAAAACCAATTAAAACCAGAACCACTTAACACAGTCCAATTCTAAGTTATACAAACTTACAATGTTTCTGCTGCTGTCTTTGAGAAACGTTTTATCTCAGCCACATGAATAGAAATAAGTCATAATACCCTATGTTAAGCACTTATTAATGAGAATTACATTTGCCACATGATACCTGAGAGTCAAATCCTTCATAGGGAAGAGTGGCTGGAAAGCTGCCCAGCAGAAAAGACCAGGGGGTGCAGGTTGACAGCCAACTGAATATGAGCCAGCAGTGTACCCAGGTGGCCAAGAAGGCCAACGGCATCCTGGCCTGTATCAGAAATTCTGTGGCCAGCAGGAGCAGGGAGGTGATTGTTCCCCGGTACTCGGCACTGGTGAGGCTGCACCTTGAGTACTGTGTTCAGTTTTGGGCCCCTCACTACAGAAAACACATTGAGGTGCTGGAGCGTGTCCAGAGAAGGGCAGCAAAGCTGGTGAGGGGCCTGAAGCACGAGTCTTATGAGGGGCGGCTGAGGGAACTGGGGTTGTTTAGTCTGGAGAAAAGAAGGCTGAGGGGAGACCTTATTGCTCTCTACAACTACCTGAGAGGAGGTTGTAGTGAGGTGGGTACTAGTCTCTTCTGTCAGGTGACTGGTGATAGGATGAGAGGAAGTAGCCTCAAGTTGCGGCAAGGGAGGTTTAGATTGGATATTAGGAAAAATTTCTTTACTGAAAGGGTTGTCAAGCTTTGGAACAGGCTGCTCAGGGAAGTGGTTGAGTCATTGTCCCTGGAGGTATTCAAAAAGTGTGTAGAGAAGGCACTTCAGGACATGGTTTAGTGGGCATAGTTGATGGTTGGCCTCAATGATCTTGAAGGTCTTTTCCAACCTAAACAGTTCTATGATTCTATAGATGCCCAAATGAAATCTTTCCTTTAGCGCCGAAATAGAATATACAATAATTGCAAAGTAAGTTATTTTTAATGTACCTCTTTGTCCTATAAACTTGCAGCAATTTGCAAATCCTCCCTCTGCAGCGTAATGAAGTGGAGTGTTACCATTCATAGCAATCAGGCCCAAGTCTCCATTGTAAGCTGAAATAATCCTCAGAATCTAGAAAAAACAAGGTACCACCAAAAATCTTGTCTGTTTCTTAAGGTGGGGAAGTGTAAGAATGATTTACAAAGAAATGGAGTATCATATATTCCCAGTTTATATAGTGAACTTCTCTCCCATGCCCAGCTGATCAATGTGCATATAATGTTCAAGTTTTCTATAGTACTGTGCTTACTTAAGTCAGGAAATGGAAACTTTGTTCAGTTGTAGACATCAAGGACAATCTTCACTCCTGCCAGCCTCCTGCAGGCCACTGTCTTAAAGTAACTGTCATTGCATGCACAATCAAAACTTCATCATTTTATATACTTTGAAGATGATATGGGGAATAAGGAAGAAAGTGCCTACCTGCAGCTGTTTGCATCTGCCCTTCTTATAAGTGTAATGTTTCATCCAAGTTACACAGCAGTGACATGCTACACTGAGAGAAACAAGCTCTCCATTGGAGCTGTTCACACCAGCCAGCCACACTAGCACACACACTCAGAAGTACATTGGCAAAAAAGGCTCTGCAAGTATGAGAGACATTCTATCACTGCTGGATTCCCTTTGATAGTTAAAAAGAAGCTCTTATTGACTGCTGATTATTATGCTTTGATCGGCTGAGGTACTGCACTCAAAATAAAAATAAAGCAACAATAACAAACCCTAATAACATCAAAAAATGACACAGGCTTGGCTTTGCAGCAATGCTTTAGCACCACAAATAATGATACCTCAAAAAAGCCACCTTTGGCTGCAAAATGTGCAGCACTGTGTCTTTCAAGGTCAAATAGGTTAACATCGACTCCTCTGTCAAGTAGACCACGCACCAACTCGAGAACACCTTCTCTTGCTGCTTCCATTAAGGCTGTGCGACCTGTAGCCTGCAAGGTAGCAAGAAAGCAATTCAGAATGTTTCATACGCTAATTCAGGTTGGAACAGTATGATCTGATTGTTGCAAGGTGGCATAAAACTGAAGGTCTCCTTTTTAGGTATTACCAAAAAAAGGAGACAAGTCTAATAGTTTCAAAGATACTTGTAGGTAAACTTTAAGAATCTAAGATGTAATGCTGCTAAAATGTGTAGTCAAATCCCAGTAACTCAACTACATTAGTAACTTGAGTCCCCTGAATAGTCCCCATGAAAATCAATTCCTTAGTTAAGGAATTCTTTATTCTGTGTGCATGCTCTCATGCATGTTTACAAAATTTAACACAAAATACCACCTCTACCATGAAAGAGCATAAGGAGCTGTGGCTGGAGAAGTGCTACAGAGAAGGCAGAGCAACTGGGGAATTTCACTACTGTTCTGAGAGGAAAAGTTCACACTCTAATACATTAGTGCTGTCTCTTTTTTTCTACATAATAGTGTAAGTTTGTGATTAGCAGTACCTATTTTCTTTATAATGGCTGACTTTGGTAGATCTGGTGACCTTCCCAAGAACAGAGCACATCTTGGATCAGGTATCACCTGCTGTTAACATGTTGGCCCATAGCAACACTTAGATCTATCTTACTTGCCACTCTGCAGAGGGGTTAAGAGAGCAGTTAGCTGTGGATCTGTTCCACTGAACCATATGTTCTTCCCCAGTATCTGTCTTTCTCTGGGTCTAGCAAACCATTCCCATTATGTGACCAGGTATCTGCCCATCATATTACAAAAAAAATACAGGTTTCTCATACTGCAGGTACACTGAGGGCATGAAGTGGACACATGCCTGAGAAGATGGGATAAGGATTTCCAAACATTGTTTTTGCTATAGCTACAAACCAGGATGGATACTGCAAAACCAGGACCAAAGCGAGAGCCATGGGTAGCTTTAAGGGAAAGCTTGAGCTCCTTGAGTTGATCAACAGCACAGAGCTTCAGCTCTTTGTTAAATTAAGGAAGTAAACAAACAAATGACTAAGACATACAAAAGAGAGAAAAGAGTTTCTTATGCCTTGTTCCTGCCTTGGTTCTCCATCAGGTTTTTCATGCTGAACCCACCTTTTAGGGAATATTATTTGAACTCTGAAAACCTTAGGGCGCATCCAGGCAAAGTACAAATCAGCATTGCTCCACTGAAGTACAGTGAACTGCAACTCATAAGAGCTGGCCAAGTTACATTTTGTTTTTGTAAAATACTTTCACTCTAATCTACAAAAATCTAAATCAGGATACGTGGTTCAAGCAGAAGACTTAAATCCCTGCTCCTGCAAAACAGGGTGGTACAGAAAAAGGGAACAGGCATGGCCACAGAGTTAAGCATTTGCCACTGCTGTATTATTTTAATGTGAGGATTTAAGGTCATATACTCTAGTCATCTGGTACCTATTCTAAACTCCTGTATAAATGTTTTTAAGTTACAGAAATATTCATACTGGGTTTCTTGCATTGGGATTTGCTCCTCTTTCCAAGAAATTCAGACATATCTCTTTAATATCATGAGCTTGCTCACAGGCTTGTAGAAATACAGGCTTCCCATCAGTAGTACAGTTGTTAACATCTGCACCATAATCCAAGGCAATTTGCGTGCAGTGGTGGTGCCGCCTTGTAGGTAAAATGCAGTAAAACAAAACACCTGGAAAGAAAACCAGCAGGGAATATGGTGCAATACTAAGTTATTAGAAAGGTTTATTGGGCTGTAAGCTTCACAGCTGAATGGACAAACTCCTTCAATAGAGACCCATTAACTTCTCTTAGGGTATATATATACATGCAAAAAAGACTTCTAGTTTAGGGCATTTGAACTTGGGGAGTAAACCAGAATTTGATATGTCATAGGTCATGGGAGGAACACGATTCTCAATCACAAGTTATCTTTCAGCTATGTACTGGAGAGACCTACTAGACTGTTCAGGGAGAATTATTTTAATTTTCATCAAAGCTTTTATGGCCAATAGCTTCTGTTGAGCTGTAAGGATTACCCTCAGCCATGGCTGCTCTCTACAGATCGGACACAACATACGTAGCAAGTGTGTAACACAGCAAGGGGTCATTTTATGGTATTTCTGGTCTGATAAGGTTCCTTTTACTTACCTTTCCCTTCATTATCCACAGCAGTCATGTCTGCTTTAGCTTTTGCTAATAAATCCAAAACCATCTCATGGCCTAGCTCAGCCGCCTTCATTGCTGGAGTACGTCCCATTTTGTCCTGGACATCTGGATGAGCTCCCTGTTCCAGCAAGAAGCTGCACATGTCGGTGTCATTTTTAATGCAGGCCAAATGAAGGGCACTATATCCTTCCATAGGCTCTGTGAAATTAATGAGATTTGGGAATCCATTCTGGACCAGCTTTTCTATTTGCTTCTTGTCTTTCTGGTGAATGCACTGAAGAAGTTTGTAGATCTGAAAGTTTAGAAGTCTGTTATCTACTGGTAACATCCTGGAATAATAAAAAATGGCTTCTTTCAAAGAAGTAATTTCTGTATAAGGAGAGAAGAAAACATGTAAACTCAGAGGTGAGATTATAATTACATGCCAATAATAACAGGAATCTAACTATGTTCAAGGCATGAAAATATCCACTTCAACTTGACAGAGCACTAAGCTTTGAATGAATTTATCTCATTTAGTACATACAGCATATATAGAGACTATATAAACATATGTAGCACCTTGCAAAATTGTTCTTTCTGGTCTTCAAGCTGTTCTGAAGAAGTCTTATTCAAGGTGAAAATTAAGTTAAGGAACTGTAAGGTAACTGCTTTCCATTCAAGGAACTGTTATAATCTACAATTACTTGGAAGCCTAAGGAGAAGGCTGATCATCTGTCATTTTAGTACTTCAAAGGGAAAAAAAACCACAAGTCACGGTGTCCTCTGCACTTGCTGAAACATAAAATTGATACTAGCATCACCTCATCAGTACCTGAGCACATTCTTTTTTTTGGTAGCTGATGCATGAACTTCCTGCTGGAAGAGTAAATTGCATTTCTCTGCAGCAAAACCCTTGGGGAAAAAATGGTGCAGTCAGTGGGGCACTGGCCTGGAAAAAGGTTCCCCTGGGTGCTGCAACACATGCTTCTTGAGAAAAGTGCAGTGCAGAAAACCAGCTTTGCATTTGCCTCAATTCTGATTTTTTTTTAGGCTTTTTAGCCTCTTTTAGCTAGTCTCAGCACTTGTGGCTGGAGGGTCAAGCAAGCGTCAGACATTATAAGGACCATTTCTGAAGCTCACTTAAGTGGATGGGAAGCATCCTATCAGCTTCAGCAAGCCTTGGGTCAGCCTGTACTCTCAAAACAACAGTGTGCTTAGAGGACATGCAATAAAAAAAATGTGGAGGAACAGCATCCCATTAGGGAATACTTGGGCATTGTGGTTGTTTCTTTTATTATTTTATTAGCAATATAGCCTGTAAATGAGACCACTCAGCAATCAGCCTGGCTACTGCTGGGTGCTTTGTGGATGTCCAAGAAAAGATGAGTTTTAAGAGGGATGCAGAAGGGTGCACAGTTCCAACAGACTTTTTGAGGCAACATCTCCCATTCTGGAAAGAAAGTCTGGAATAAAACTGCTGGAAAAGTAGGGAAAAAATGAATGAAGGCTAATCGTGTTTGGAATAAAGAGCAGTGATTTTTGTACCACAGGTACAACATGCCAGTTGTCATTTCTGTAACTACTGTCTTTCATTCCTTCTGAAATTTTGTAGCCAGCCTATTTTTGAAGCAACAGACACAGGGGTCAAGTTTACTGTTGACTGATTTCTAACTGTCCCTCTTGTGTTTTCCTCCACTAAACAAGGCCCTTAGGACTCTCCCTGTGCATCTGGCCATGCTGCCTGAAGATACATGCAGCCCTGAGATGGGCGCTATGTGCAAAACAACCCTGTTACACCATCTGACACATCTAACCACAGCTGATCGCTCCTCCCCTGTAACAGAGTTAAAATAGCAGAGGTGTTTCAGGAGAGGAGTAAGGAAAAGGTAGGGAAGGGCCATACGATGCCCAGAGCCACTTAAAAGCTGCCCTTTCTAGTCTATGGAGCATTGCAAAAATGTTGTAAAATGATCGTGTTTTGGTAGAAAAACTGCTGGTTTAACAGTTTTGACCAGCTCTACACCATGTTTTATTTGAATGGCATTATTATTAGAAGCTGCTCACTTGCAAAATTGTTTAAGTGGGCACTAAAATGCAAAGACTTTCTCTGCAATTAAAAGTGGTCAGAATAGGTCAGCTGCTCCCAGAGTTTACGGGCTTTCTCCATTTAAATATGACATTGCATAAATGCTAAATTCTGTTCTGTTTAGGTCTTACATAATCCTCATTCTGATCATACACAAAGTATTTTCTTACATTGCATGATGAAATCATTAAGTAGCAATAACTTAAATCTGTCAACTGTGGCTTGTTTATTCTCATCCCTACCATGTTATGCTTCTTGTGGCATATTGTCCTGTGAAAGAGAATAAATGCACAGATTTTTTTTCTAGTGACAAGGTTTACAACTATAGTGACACTCTAGTCCTAAAGTTTAGAATTGAGAAATAAGGCTCCTTCTGGGTAATGCTCTGGTAGAAGCAAAAACTAGAGTCCCCTATGGAGTCTAGCTTTTAGAGCCTGAAATGTTAGGAAGTAATTTCTGTGCAAATCCACAATACAGGAAGTTTTTCCTGGCTTCTGAGCACAGGGAAAGAAGTGGTGTAAACTCTGCAGGGACTGCGGTGAGGAGTAGCAAGAAGGTACAACAGGGAAGGCTCTTACAGTACTTATACCACTGGAATTCAGCAAAAGAAATGTTTTTAAAGATACTTAGATGGAGCTGACAAGCTTAAATGTCCTCTCACAGCCTTGTTCTGTTTCCTACCACTCTGCAGTAGTAAGGAACTTGGGTTTACTTCCAAAAACTGCATCCTTTCTTCCCACTGTTATTCATTATTTGCACCTGGATTTTGCACAGCATTTTTTCAGGAACTCATTTAGGGTCAAAACTTACCTTTTCTTCCCTTCTTTCTCTCCTCCTGAAGCTGCAAACACTGAAGAAATAACATTCTCCATGGAAATAGGTTAGTAATGCTACAGAACATGAGCAGCATTGCAGTTTTGCAGTTGGTAGAAATCTGTTAGTAACATCAACAAGGCACAAATGGATGTAATATTCAATGCATATGGATTTGGATTTATTTTATGGATTGTCCTTGAGATTCAGAACACTGCGAGTCCTACCTCTTGCACAAACATTACACTCAGTCTCTGAAGTACAAGCATGCAGAATAAGCATGTCCCAGAATGCCGTGTTTTCCAGCGGGTAAGACGACATACTTGCAAGGCACATCTGAACCTAAAGACCATCTTACACACCCAAGCAACTACTAGTTGTAAGTAAACACCTGCCATCACTGATGTTCTTGTTCCTGACAGCGTTCACAGCTGTGACACAGCAAAGGGGCTGTCGCAGGAACAGCAGCATCTTTGAGAGGCAACAGGAGAATCAGCAGCATGGGTGGAAAAGGCAGATGTGTACTGCATGACACCACAGAATAGGGTTGAAAAACAACAAACCACATAATACTCTTGCAATGTCCCTGTATATATGTCCAATGATCATTTTAACTACACAACTAGGTGTTACTTACTCCCTACAACCTTTGCATCATGCAGGACATGAGATTGACAGCATATCTTACGCTTACCGCACACTTTCCTTTTTGCTCACAGGGTAATGTGTTACACTGCATTAGAATTTTAGCCCTGACTTAGCCTGATCAGTTTTCCCTGGTGCTTTTGAGATGCTTATCGTGGTATTCTTTTCATAATTCACACACCAAAACAAAATTATTCCTGTAAACATAAGTGAAATTATTTTCATCACAATGCTGAAGTTTGTTGTTATCTCAATTCAACCACCAGTGAGATCCTACCAAGTTTAAAGTCTTTGCTTCAAAGCATTAAGAACCAACAATTTACATGAAAACAACCATAATATTTTAACTGTGGCAGTTTATATTTCTTTGCAGAATTTCTTGAAAGTGACCGGATCAAGTTTTATTAGAAGTTTCTACAGTAACAGAATCAAAGTAAGACAGATGGGATAGAAAACTCTACCTAGAGTCGGGTATAGTTATGAGCAAGTGGAACAGGCTTCTATAATGAAAATATAACTACAGCATCCTGCAAATTTTTATTAAGTAACTATCACAGCCTGTAACAGATCTTTTAATGGAAAATGAGGTATTGCTAACATGGCTTTGAGACAGTCATGCTCTGGAGAGGACTTCATGAAGCTATAATCATAAATCCCAGGCTTGGAACATCTTCTTAGGAAAAATTTTATCTGTTGACAAACATCAACAGAATTGCTACCTTCATTCTGCCAGCCTGTATCATTGTTTTGGTTGAGAGCATGAACTCATTTCAAATTCAGATTAATACTTTTCCCAGTACACCTACTATTAAGAAAATAATTTTAATCAGATTCTTGTTTTCTCGGAAAGCTTTCCAAGCTGTGATGGAAGTACACTGGATAGAGAGGGAAGGTCTGGTGGCCAGCGCTCTCACTTCCTGACTCTCTGTCAAAGCCTGGTGCCTGACTGCTGCTGGAAGCACTTGTGACTCCTTTTTTAAAGTTTTCAACATTTTTTCAGTTTCAACATTTCAAGTTGAAAACATCCTTTTATCACTATTCAAAAAACAGTAACAAAATTTTCATGTAGTTTATCTTTAGTAAGAGAAAATAGCTTAGCACTTCCTAAATCTAATCCATTTGCACACTGGCCATAGAGATAAGCATAAGTCCTATATGCCAATATAAAAGAAACCAATATAGTAACAGTGCCACACCATATTTACAGCTTTATACAAATAATTGCACTGGCTTTTTGTCTGTGACTAATGTTTAATAGGAACGATGCAGCAAAATCCTCCTAAAACTGAATTCCAGTATACTGACTAGCCTATAATGCTGGGTTGTCTCTTCGAGTCCTTCTTGATGTTAACTCTTGAGAAATGCTTTGCCTCGAGCTGAAGCATAGCTTAGTGATGAGTGATGGTCACTTCCCTGGCACTTCCTGTCTGAACTGAGCAGGTTTTAATCTCATGTTGATATCTTGGCCCAGATACAGCCCTCCAGGAAACTGGGCCCAGTTCAGAGTGCTGTAAAGACATTCCCAAGGTTATGGCTGGATTAGATCAAAAGATGTGCATTCCTTTGTCTTAGGTTTGCCTTGCAACTTCCAGTCACTTTAGCATTCATCCAAACTGGAATGTAATAGAGCCCAAGTGGACAGCAGCAGGCAGCCTTTGGGGCCAGATACACCTGGCAATCAGGTGTATGAGCAACACCTGGGGGGACAGAGGCTGAGAGGAGGTTGCTCCTCAGCTAGGAGAGCTCAGACTCCCTGCAAGTCTCTGGACTGCTGCGGAGTTGGTGATAAGGTGCTGCTGCACCAAGGAACGGGCTGAGCAAAAACTCCCACAGAGCATGAAGCACTCAGGGCCCTGGGGAAGCCAGGTACGGGATAAATCTAGTGGTAGTTGATTTTTCTTGGGTTATGACAGAGGAACGGGTGGCCTGTAGAGGAGATTGGCTTTAACAGGAGAGAAACTGCTGGAAAGGGAATATGTTGAAGAGCTGGCATCGACCCACACCGTAGGAACTTAACGTGGTAAGGACTTACTTGCCTGACTATGCAGAAAGACAAACCGAGGTAACTTCCAGTCCGCCCTCCTCTGACAGAGGTGCCAGCATAAGAGGGGGTGCTGATGTCTAGAGCGGAGTGTTTCTTTTAGAAATCTGAAGCACAGCAGCCCTGTGGTGCTGCCCCCGCCGCCCTAAGGTGCGCCTGCATCACACGCAGTGCCCTACACTTGCGTTTCTTGCCCAGGCGTGCTGAGGAGCAGGATTCACCCTTCACAACCCGCCAGCTCTACCCCAACCCCTCAGCAGCAGCTGGGGAGGCGGCGCCCCGCCCCGCCCTCCCTCGCCCCACCAGCCCCAGCGGCGGC
>JANZLQ010000086.1:14791978-14814553 GCA_026212715.1 Elanus axillaris | reverse complement strand
GGGGGGGGGGGGAAGAGGCGTGAGGCCGCAGCTCTCCTCAGGGGCTGGGAAGCGGCGGGGTGCGGAGCGCGGAGGAGCGCCTGGCCACCCTCTGCTTGGCGGGGTGAGACGGGGCACGCAGCCGGGCCGCTGGTTTACGGGCGGAGGTCGATGATGAGTGTCGGCGGGGAGGGAGAGAGCGGCCGCTGGGCTCGGTATAGCGATCCCCTGGGAGGGTGTGGGAGCCTGGCCCGTGCCGAGGGTCACTGGGCTGTGTCGGGAACGCTGGGTGCGCCGGCTTACCCATGTTGTCGCTTGCCTTCGTGGGGAAAAAGTATTCGGTGTCTTTATGTAGTGTCACTGGGAAGGAGTTAGATGTCATGGCCTTTGACTTTTTCTTACTGTTGAGTTACTTTCTTGCCAAACCTCTCCCCCCCCCCCCCCGAAAGCAGTGCAGTACAGTTGTTTCATCTCTGAATTTTACTAGAATCACTGGCCACAAAAATGGAATTACAAGGTCTGTGTATAAACCAACTTCATAGCCATCCCCAGGGGGTTTGTGTAGCACTGTAATAGAAATAAGGCACGTTAGACTTAAGTTGAAACAATTGCTCATAGCCTGACTGGAAGGGGAAACCTATTTATTAACAGAAAAGAAAAAAAAAATTAAAATAGTGCAAACAAATGGGGGAAAACACTTAAAACTGTTTAAGCAAGTTGAAACATGTAATTCTAGAAGGCAATTACCACTAACACTGGCACTCCCCAAGCTCTCTGTGCTTCTTTTCTGTCCATTTTCTTTAGTGTCTGTATTGGATTTGTGTGGTAAGGTTTTGGTAGCGGGGGGGTTACAGGGGTGGCTTCTGTGAGAAGCTGCTAGAAGCTTCTCCTATGTCCCACAGAGCCAATGCCAATTGGCTCCAAGACAGACCCACTACTGCCCAAGGCCGAGCCCATCAGCAACACTGGTAGCGCCTCTAGGATAACAGATTTAAGAAGGGGGAGAAAAAAAAAGCAACCTGTGCAACTGCAGCCAGAGAGAGGAATGAGGACACGTGAGAGAAACAACTCTGCAGCCACCAAGGTCAGTGAAGAAGGAGAGGGAGGAGATGCTCTAGGCGCCAGAGCAGAGATTCCCCTGCAGCCTGTGGGGAAGACCATGGTGAGGCAGGTTGTCCCCCTGCAGCCCAGGGAGGTCCATGGTGGAGCAGATCTCCCCCTGCAGCCCAGTGAGGACCCCACACTGGGGCAGGCGGATATGCCCGAAGGAGACTGTGACCCTGTGGGAAGCCTGTGCTGGAGCAGGCTCCTGGCAGAACCTGTGGCCCCATGGAGAAAGAAGCCTATGCTGGAGCAGGTTTGCTGGCAGGACTTGTGGCCCCGTGGGGGACCCATGCTGGAGCAGTGTGCTCCTGAAGGACTGCACTCCGTGGAAGGGACCTATGCTGGAGCAGTTAGCAAAGAACTGCAGCCTGTGGGAGGGACCCCATGCTGGAGCAGGAGAAGAGTGTGAGGAGTCATCCCTCTGAGAAGGAAGGAGCAGCAGAAACATGTGATAAACTGACCGCAACCCCCATCCCCCTGTGCCATTGTGGGAAAGATGATAGAGAAAATCAGGAGTGAAGTTGAGCCAGAGAAGAAGGGAGGGGTGGGGGGAAGGTGTTTTAAGATTTAGGGTTTTTCTTTCTCATTACCCTACTCTGATTTGATTGGTAATTAATTAAACTAATTTCCCCAAGTTGAGTCTGTTTTGCTCGTGAGGGTAATTGGCGAGTGATCTCTCCTTGTCTTTATCTTGACCCATGAACCTTTCATTATATTTTCTCTCCCTGTCCAGTTGAGGAGGGAAGTGATAGATCGGCTTTGGTGGGCACCTGGCATCCAGCCAGGGTCAACCCACCACAGTGTCTAATTTCAGCCTCCGAGGGCTGCAGACAAACTGGTTGGCGGTGCTCCTGTTGGACTCAGTAATCGTGTATGGGATGATGGCCGGCTGCTACAGGGAGATTGTTTGTCTTGCACCTAGCCAAGATTGGCTGTTGAGTTACTTGCAAAACACCTCTAGCATTAGGTTGGTTAAGGGCAAAGTCATTTTTTGACAGAAAATATCTTTTGCCAGGGAAGTGGTGATGCGCAGCTGGATGCATGTCTGACAGCATGGAAAGGCAAGCGCTGCAAGGCATGGGATTGTGTGGTGAGTCACAGCAACAGATAACATCATTTTAGCATAAAGCATTTCATTATTTTCACTGCAAGGAGTGTCATTTGTACAGTAGCTATTTTGTGCTAGCACTTTGTAGTGTGAGTTGGTTGGATTATTAGTCTTGCACTGTTCTGCTTTGGTTGATTGCTTTCCTCTTTGGAAAATATTTTGTGCGTGCTCTTCTTTTTCTCCTTGGTCACACTAAATAGATGCTGCAGACATGGCACAGCAGATGTTTCCCTGCATGTTTTGTGTAATATTTAAGATTTTTTGCTATTGCCACATACAAGGAGATGCATGTGTCCTGGCCTAAGGCCCAGGTGAATTCTCATTTTTTCATTTTGTAGCATAGCAAGCATTAAATGCACATTAGAAAAGCTAGCATATGTATTATGAAATTTAGTCCAATACGAAAATTACTGAAGATCCTGTCTGAAACACCTGCATAGCTTGACTCTGGAAATTGTGGAAGTTCTGGAACCAGACCATAACAAGCGTAGGTACTTGGTATTTCACCCCAAGTGTGGATGCATGTATAAGTGCATGTGTCTTTGGGGAGGTTATTTAGATTTTTATGCTTGACTTATTTTCTCAGGGTCATCATCTTTCTGTCAGCTTTTTGAGAGTGATAACGAGGACTCATGATTCAAGCAGCAAAACAGCCTTTTTCAACAGCTGAACATCATACTGGGTGTTTCAAAGCACTGTGGCTTCAAGAGCAGAACATCTCTGCTTTACTGGCTGTTGCTCTGGTATTCGGGTGCTGCAGCAACTCCAAAATAAATAGGATCAAGATCCTGTTAGAGAAACTTACAGTATTCCCTGTCTTTAGAGATAAATAAAACTCACTAGAGAAAATTATTCCAAGGTCTGAAGCCTCAAGCTGTTGGACTCTTTCTGGCTGACAGCTCAGTTTTGGGGGAGTGCCAAGCTAATGCAGGAATACAAGTAGGATGGTGATGTTAAAAATGTAACTGACTGCACTAAGGAAAACAAGATGTAAACTGACCAGAGCTTTGAACATACCCTACAGCCTTGTAGCTGGAGATTACAGCTCCCAGAGCTGAGCCTGTGAAACATATCACAGCACAAATTGAGACACAGTTTGGTACAGACCACGGTGTCTGTACGCCACCTGAGCCTTTATCTAAGGGCAGTGTTGTCCAGAGGTTTGTCATGGTATAAATTAAGGTGGCCTTGAGGCTGCTCTGTCCTGGATGCTCTAAGCATGCACCCTTCCCTCCTACACAGGGACATGTCTAGCAGCTCATGATGAGGAAGGAGCAATGTCTGCTCCTGGGACAATCTCAGACATGCTCCACTGGCTTCATGGTTACCTGATGAATGCAATCTGTGGAGTTCTTAGCAGATAGGTTTTGCCCACCATGTTGGCATCTGATAATGAAGTAATCAGTGGTAAATCATTTCCTAACCAGGAATATTCCAAAGAACAGTTATTACTGATGAGCATATATGTTTTCCCCTTGTTTTTCACACTCTTAACATTATCCTCAATTGCTTCTACAACATACGTGCTTCATCATGATAGGTAAAGCCATCATTACCGATATGCTCACTTTACAGCTCCAAAATGGCCTAATTACACATGAAAAGATTTCACTGCTGAACAGCTGCTTCAAAGTGTTTGAAGTATGGAGGCTCTGAAGTTTTGTTTGGTGCTAGCAGAAGGTGTCAGACTGACAGCACTGCACAGTCCTGATACAGAACAAGTGGAATAATATAGCTGTCATCCTCAGTATCACTTGCTGTCTTTGTATTGTGACGGTTTTTATCTGTTGTTGTAGAAACACAAGGATGCTATGAACATCCCATAGCTGACCTCTGGAAGGAGGCTGTGCATGGTAAGGACTCTTGTGCCGCTTGGCACTAGAGTCCTGCTGATATCAGAGGCACCTGGGCTAGATGATAGTCTGACTTCAGACTTGGGGATTGCATGGGTTTTACTTAAGCCTTTTACTGTGCAAGTAATTATTACTCTTACTCATCTCTCCAGATTCTGATGCTACTGCAAAAAATCTGCTGCATGGTACATTACACCCAAAATCTCCTTGTTCAGACTTGCCAGCTTGGGAGAATGACACAAGCTCACACATTTGGCTTATTCTGAAGGTTGTCCAGACTGTTTCAGCTAGCTATGAGTTACACTGGGTGAACATGAGATGAAATCAGGGTGTTAATACTGTTAAGTGTCAATAAAACTCTCTGCTTAGCCCACCCATAGCACTGCAGTGGGAGCAAAGTGCTGCTGCAGCTGCTGAGGGGGTGTGTGTGTAACTGGTGGTGATGCCCACAGCAACACTGACCTCTGAGTGCAGCGGTACAGATCTTCTACCCACTGGAACAGTCTGCAGCCCAGGCTGGGGAGTTGTCATGGGGGTGTTTCTCAAACTGCACCCTCTCAAGTTAGGGGAATAGTCTCCTGGAAGGAACAACGAACTTCTGGAGATGATCTTGGTTTCGTGCAGCAGCACAACCACCTCAAAACTACGCTGGTAGGTAATCTCTGCTCGTTCTTGTGTTACATGTGTATTTCCTGGGCTCCTCTCAAATGTGTCTTTTTTGATGACACTGTATGAATCTGTTATATCACTCAGATCAACGCACAACTTACTAAATAATTTATTTAGCTTAACTTTTTTGCTCTTCTTTATACTCTTTCTGTAATTGCTTACTGTCAAAAACAATGCTTGTTCTTTTTGCCAATTAGTATGTGCTCTTAGGAATAAGCCCTTGCACAGAAGAGAAAACCCATTAAATAACCGATGTAAGCGCTTAGTAAGAAAGCCCCACAATGTCTGGAATTTACCTCCTGACCAAACCTCTGTAAAATCCATGTGCATGTTCATACAGTTAGTAGAGTGCTCATAACCCACAATGGTATCATGTCTGCTTACATACTTTGTTAGGTCCCTGATACTGTGTCCCTGAAGAAGAGACTTGGGAGGAAACCTGCGCCTCTTTCGTGGTGGTTGTTTTCAAGGGAAAAATTAAAGTTTTCCCAAACTGTCAGCAGGGCTTATGAAAGATGAGTAGTGATAAAAGCTAATGTGTTCTGCCAAGAAGTTTTCTGTTGAATGCAATCTGAGATGAATGCTATATAGAAAAACAATCCCAGGAAACATCTGCAGCAGGTTAGCTGGGTATTGGGAGAGCAGCATTTCAGATTTAAGAGTAGTGTCAATATTTTTTTTTTCTCTTAATTTTGTCACCTAAGTTTTTCCTGTAACTTGCTTATTTTGGATGTTGTAAATACAGGCTTCTTGTATGCATCTGCACTTTAACTTGAGGTAAAGGTGACTTCAAGGTTACTGTGTAAAAGGGAGGCACTCCTTACCCAACAATGTGGTAAAGTAACAAAAGGGATGGTGGGGCAGTCCACCAATTGTGCACTTCCCAGCATGTGCTCCCCGGTACTGTGTGGGCCAGGATGAGGGCTGGGTTGGGTGAGCTTTCCAGTGACACATAGGTGGGCAGAAGTTTGGCTGAAGAACTGACAGCTCTGGGGGTCCTTGGGAATTTGTCATTGGCTCAGTTAGCAATATTTGTTCACTAAAAGCTTCTGTTACCAATCCCACAACTTCTGTACCCTGTGAGACCTGTGGAGGAGGGAGAGCTGCACCCCTTTCATCCTCATTTATTATGAGGGTCTCTTTCCTATGAAGCCCAGAGACTTTGAAACCATTCCTGCTCCTTTTTTTTTGGTTAACTTGTCTAACGCTGTGTCTTGGAGCCCAACTCAGTGGGAGGATTCCAGATGACTTTCAGTGGGAGCGCATCAGGCCTGTTAGTAACTGAAACTCTGACTCTCTCTTGATTAGTTCTTTATATGCAGATCGTAATATTAAAAAGCTGAGGGGAAAAATGAAAGATAATAATTTTTTAGCTATTTTTCAATTAGCTTCCATGCTGACAGGTCAGCCAGCAACGAAAATACAAACTGCTTTCATTTGTCCCATTGGTTCTCACCCAGCCTGTCACTGTATCCCACATGAGATACTACACACTACAAGTTTTTAGTTTTCAAGATCAAGGAATAATTGTTCTGGAGTGTTGCTCATCTGATGTTACATGAGGCTACTGAAATACTGATCACGTGCTTCACCACATAGACAGCAAATAAAGGAGGAATTTTCAGTTGGAAGTATTTCATGTCATTGGTATCCGGGAGGCAGCTCTTCTGGTGGTCCTGGCTCTCAGCAACAACTTATTGCAGTAGCTTTTAGAAATGCAAATAGAAGGGAGATGATGTAATGGAAAGCGACGTTGTCTCTGAGGCAGAGAGAAGCACATGTATCCTGGGCCTGATGGAGAAACATCTGGGTTTCAAAGCTGCTTGTTCAGTTCAGTGCCTACTTACTGTAAGGAAGGGTAATCTGCACAAATAATGGCTAAGAGCATGAAAACAACTCTTCCACAGCAATGTCAGGCTGCTGAAATCCCTAAGGTCAAGCAGGGGGAATTCCTATACAAGAAATCAGTTGGTTCAGTTGGAATAAGCCTTGTTCCTATTCCCTTGCTTGGCCCTGCTCAGCTGTGGTTAAATGAGGAGAGTGGATGCTAATGATCTGATAATCTTGTTGATGGGCAGGGAAACAGGTGGGAGCCCTGGCTTGTCCTCTAACCCATGCCAGCTCCAGGAATGGGTCCACCATTTGGGAAGAGAAGTAAGATGTTCCAAAATCTAAAAAAAGTGCACTAAGATGGCTGTTCTACTGCTGAGTAGATCAGGAGAGGACCTGAAATAGGCAAGATGAGCAAACAGGCTATGTTTCTGACTCAGACTGCCCAATTACCCACCACAAGAGAAAGTAACTTTTCTCAGTAATTAACTAAATAGATTAGTAAAGACTTCCCAGGTATAGGATGGAATTTCTGGTTCAGACCAAAAAGTTAACTAGGTCAATTTACATCAGAGTCTTCAGTTTGATATGGGAGAGCTGGCATGGGGGAGGCTAATGCTCCATGCTGCTACCCTGTATCTACCAGTGTCACCACAGCTGATCTCAGCTATTCTGAGATTTTTGGGACCCAGAGTTCTTGGATTTTGTGCCGTGCCACAACCAAGCCAAATTTAAAACCGTGTATGTGTAAACCAGCAATCTTTTCCACAACAGTTAGTAGGAGACTGCTAATGAAGCCACTGTGCTCACTTACTCTCATAGATACATGTTACTAAAGTTTTACTGTTCATGTTAATAGATTATTTTTTTTTATGAGACCTTATTCCCTGTAATAGTGGCAAAACCAGAGCTCCAGGCTGAGTATATTCTTTCAAAGCTACAGGTTGCTACTGCATACTGCTATCTGTCACCCTGGTGTTTAGCTCTCTGACTACGCTTTAGGTTAACACATTGATTAATCCAGACATTAGATAAAAGATAAGAGTTTATTTAGGATTAAATACTCATTTGTAAATGGAATATGCTACTTATTTTCTAAAGTCCATGACATATTGGCTTTGTTATAGATTTATCCAGAACACCTGAAAAAGCACTGAACTGTAGTTAACCAAGACACTGTTACCATATTACAATTTTATTATCTGACTCTTCCTAAATTTTTACAGCCACTTAACTTCATTCAAAGTACTTTAAGGTCTATTGCTCATTCCTAACTTTTCCATTAACCTCTTCCCATCACCCCTAATAAATTACTACTTGGCTTCCTACAAATAAGGTATTTTCATCTCTGCTGTAATGATTTCAGGTGTGCAGTTGTCCTGTGGGATGTGCTCCATTTTGCCTCCATCATGTCTCTGACACAGTAACTTGGTATTTCTTAGGGGAATTAGATTGAGGCCTGGGTTTCACAGTGTAAAAAAACTGCCCAGCTTGAGTCACTGAACAGTACCAACATAGGCTATGCAAGTTTTACTTTACTTAGAGCGTAAGACAAAACGGAATCCATCACAACGGTTGGGAATAAAGCACACACAAACACTAGTGCTTTTTCCTTCAGCTTTGCTACCATGTAACGTGCCTTGGGTGCAGGAGATGTTAAAGCATCTACCATAGCATCTACAACTTCATTGCCATTTGTGCTTCCTTCACTGAGTATGCTGTTGAAAAAGTTTGCCCGCTCTTGAACATACTCTTTATTGTAAACTGCCTTTTCCTCTTCACTGAGTTCATTCCAAATCTCTTCAGCACTGACTGGTGGTTGAATTTTTGTAGAGCGTGCATAATTTCCCGGCTGAATAATACAGACCTAAAAGCAAGATGTAAAACTTATCAAGGTGCAATCAGTCATTCTGAATTCAATTAAATACTACAGTCAGTAAAACCGATCAAAAGCTTTCTGCAGATAGATTTCTTCCAGAAAATGCTGCTTTGTTGAAATTTTAACCTTGAAAACTTGACTGAAATGAAATATACTCCTGTGAAATGTTTAAGATTGCAGAGGTGCTTTATTCCGACTTCCTCATTTTGCTCTGATGATAATGTTCGTGTTTTGACTACTCAGCATACCTCCATAGAATGCAATAGCGCATCTTTGATTTTTATAGAACGCTTAATGGTATAAATGTTTTGACAATACTGAGACAAAGCATTTCAGTTTGATGTCTCCAAAGTGGAGTACTTTGCATTTTTCACTCAGTGGCGAATCTTGCAATTGGTAATTTTTGCCCCAATTTGGGACAAAAGGAGGATGTCAAAGAAAATTAGAAGGTCCTTGGCAAAGAAGTGCGGTTTTCCCCAAGTAGGTGTAATTAAAAGGAAAATAGGTATTGTCAGCTAAGTACAGAGGGGACCAAAGGTCCTGGTTTAGCTCTTGCTGAAGTTATTAGCACATTTCCACAGATTTCTGTGCATGTAGATTTAAAATGAAAGCATGCAAATCTTTTGCTGCTCCACCTGTTTTCTTTGCATGTGTTGTTGCTGCTGTTCTGCTAACTTCTGAGGCTTCTGCGGAATTTCAGAGCAGGCTGAACACTCGCAGTATGAATGCTTTTCCTCAGTTAGCAGCGGGCTCATTAAAACTATTTGTAAATATGCAACAAAAAAAAACTCTATGGCATTTAACTGACCTGATTTCTAAAGACTACAGCACAAGGTGAGGAAAAACTGTGCTGAGCTGTTTAAGAGACCTGGGGATATGAGAGGCGTTCTCTGCAAACTCTGTGGTAATACAAAACCTTAATGTCTCCAGTCTGCCACCTAGCCCATCTACCAGAGGCTACCACCTGTGTGCCAGTACCACTACATGCTTGCCTCTTAGCCTGTGCGGCAATTGGCACACTGCATACCAGAGGGGTTGAGGTGCAGGCGCTATATGTGGGGAGCAGGAATGGATTCAGCTAAGCTCCAGCAAAGAAACAGCATGCATAGCTGGGGTCATCCTATGCTACCTCAGGTAGCTTTGTCACAGGGCTTCTTTGGGAGCCCTCCCTGTGGGTGCTATTTTGAAAAGAGTTTAGTATTAGCCAAACTAATGCCAATAGTAAACTTCCCCCATTTATTTTAAAAAAAAGGGGGTTTGAAAACTTCGGGGTTTGGAGTTGGCTAGGAAAGAAGGAGAGATGGTATTTTTTCTTCCCCTCCTTGAATTTTCTGTAGCTTTTCTAATGGAAGACACATACTTCGTTTCCTTTAGGCAGCCAGCTTGCCTGGCCAGAGTTCAGTAGGACAGAGCCATAGCTCCATCTGTTCCATTCCACCTCTGGATGACTTTCTCCTGAAAGGACAAAGGGAACAACAGAGCAGGGGAGGGGAGCACAGGGAAGAGGGACCATGTATTCTGCAGGCTTTCTGCAGGGTAGGTTCTCAGGCAAATGCCAGCCAGTGTCTTGCATACAGTGAGAAACGGAAAAATAACTCTTACAGATATTCTGGAAATATTTGTCAGCCTGGGTCACTGTGTTGTGTGCTAGGGCTATTCCAGGGGTGGGGGGAAAATCCCAAAATGACCAGAGTAGCTAACCTGTTAAACTAAGCTCTTCCATGCATTTGAGATTATCCTCAGCTAATCAGCTGAAATCCTCATCATGCTGTGTGGTATTAGGATGTGTAAAATCACTTGCATTTTATATCATTTTATATTTATCTGAGAGGGGTAGTTAATAGATGCATAGCTGTAATTACTACTAACACAAAGCTTATGAACAACACTGTAAATCTGTGTATGTAAATAGTACACCAATATAAATCCTCTAGGGAAGACTTCTAGTGTTTGAGAGGAGTGTTTCAGCAGTGGAGTGACTCCAAGGAAAAAGCCTAGTGAAGCTACTTAGTGATCTAAGCTTCAGGTTTGACTATCAGTGTTGCTTAGGCAGGGCACGAAGAGCACTCTTAGAGCCTCTTAGGTTAAGGGAATAAAAACATAATTACTCTGCAAGATACTGCCTCTTGCAGTGTACCTGTTCCCACAAAAACGAAGGAGCTTTTAAGCACTCATGTTGTGAGATAAGAGAAAGAAAGAACCTCTCAGGTAGGTGACAAGCCTTCCTTCTTGCTGCACAGCACTCAGAGTCTGGGCTCTTTGCTTCTGCAGCCACCCCAGAGAAAGTTTCAGTTACTCGGTACTGTGATGAGCTCTTCACAGAGCGTGGCACTACTCAGGCATGCCAGTCTCGGGAAGTTTCTCCACTTTAGAGGATGTGGAGAAAGGGTGGAAGTTGCAGTATTGGCACAAAGAGAAGACATGCTATCCTACATCTTCTCAGAACTGCACGTCCCCCAGGTCCACTGTTCCCAGTGACTTCCAGCTGACTGATTAGCCATAGAAAAACCACCTCTTTCCAAAGGGAAGCTTCACCCATGGATTCAGCTCTGATCTTTGTCATTTGGATGCATGGAGCTTACTTTGCACAAGAGTAGATCTTATTTTGTATATGCTTGCTCTTGTTCCCTTGGCCAAAATATCCACACCCACACTGTTGTCTGGTATTCTTTGTGCAAATCACTTCTTTCCCCACAAAAAGCTGCATTTCAGGAGTGAAGCTTCTCTCTTTCTCATATGAAGATCAATGTTAGAAATAGCAGGAAGTTTCATACAACAGCTACTCGTTACATCACTTACCTGGACACCGAACTTCTTCATTTCCAGTCTTAGAGCATCACAAAATTTTTCAATAGCTGCCTTGGTCATAGAATAAATGCCATTTCCCAGAGAAAAATAGGCAATAATGCTGGACATGAAAACAATACGTCCTGGAAAGAAAATAGTGCAAATAACATAACTTCACTCTCTGTCTTTAACACAGAATAGATTTATCTGAGCCTTCTGAACTGCTAATAACATGGTATTTAGCATGATGCTGTTTTACTACGTAGTATGCCAAAGGTGGGCTGTGTAAGTGTGCAGTCCCAGCACAGGAGTGCACTCAGCTCTGTTAAGCAGAGAGCTTCCCACAAAACTGTTCCTTTCATCTAGTGACAGATACTGGACTGTACTAACCATAGCACATTCCCAATGTGCTGCTTATTCCTTCTGAGTCTGAGACAGGATGAGAGAGATGGAAACAAAGCAGTCCCCTAAAAACTTTAGCCTGAAAAATAGTCATAAAAGACTATGCTAGTAATAGGAGAAGGACTGCAGAGGAGAAGAGCAGGTGATTTTCTCTGCGGTGTATATAAGACTACTAATAGCATTTTTTCTGCGCTGATGTCTCTGCACTGAGACCTGGCTTACAATTGTGCATCTAAAGTCAAACTCAGACTGTACAGTCATAAGATTCACCAGGGAAAGGTGACTTGAAAAAATGTGTGCAGCCTTATGCTGCCTTGCTGTGATTTCCCTGACCTGTGCTGCTTTCCTGCCCTTTATAACTCTTGCAGAGTGCAGGCATGCCTTAAATAGCAGAGATTTCTGATTTGAGGCACTGGCCTGTCATTCATTTTCCTTGGTTACTTATAAACTTCTATCACATAGTCATACCATAGAGTAAGAAATGTGTGAATGTGGATATATAAATACCAGAGGTGAGAGAGAAATGGCCTCGTCACTAACAATACAGAGAACATAGTTGCACTCCTATTGCTGCCACAGATGCAGATAACATCTGGGCCCCAGATCTGAGCAAATGGGATAGGTTTGTATGGTATCAAAAGGGTATCATGAGAATGTACTGAAATCTGTCATTCTGAATTAGGTTCCCTGCCTTCCTACACAGCATCTGGAATATAATCACATACACAATAACAGAAGAACAACTACCAGCTTGCTGATCAAGATGCTACATCAGCTGGCCAGCTGGAAAAGTTATGGGGAAATGTTGCTCCTCCCAAAGTAGGATGCTTAAATTCTAGGCTGGAGGGCAATACCTCCCTTTACAAGTATTAAGAATCTTGAAGTTTTTCTTGGAACAGGTGCTCATCCTAAAATGGCAGTAAGCCCCTTCCTTCAGAACACAAGCTACTGGGTAAGTGATGGCAGGATAACCTCTGCCTACTTTATCCAGTGCCTAAGTGATTTGGGGCACGCACCCAGCATGTGGGACACATCATCTAACTTCTTTCTTTGCCTAAGGTACTTGAAACCCAGCTGTCCCAGGTGAATGCTCCAACATCCATAATTCAAGCTTTTCATTTGGAGAGGCCACTTGCTGCCCCCAAAAACATGAGCTTTAGCTGTCCTGGCTGTTCCTGCAAGGAAGGAGACAGGAAATCTAGGATTCTTCCTAGAAGGTCCCTGGCCTCCTCTCCTACATAGATGGGACTTGAAAACGGAGTGTAGGCAAGGCAGCATGGACAGCCAGGAGTAAGATGCAGAGCACACTTTTGAGATAAGGTACTATGTAAGTGCAGCCATCCAGACCCAAATCTTCTAAAAGTTTATGTATGTGCTTAATACCATACACACAATTAGTCCCTTTCACTTCAAAGTAATCCCTTGCAATTCTTGAAGTCAGACAAGTGCTTCTGGTGGATCAGCATCACAGACTTTTAGTAGAAAGTAGGCCATCACAGAAAAAAAGTGATGCCTTCCCATGTAATGGCCATGTAACATATCCATTGTTTCACTGAGTATATGCAATAGCACATTCTTTTACAAAAACACATCCAGCTTGCAGTATTTAAAAGTTCCTTTCTTCTTGCATCAAAATATCATCAACCAAAGGCAACCAAGCAGAAAGAAGCAGAGTAGCCAAAAAGGGGATGCTTTTATCTTACCAACATTTTGTGTAACAGTGACATCCAGGGCTTCCAGAAGAAACCTAGCCCTTAGTGTGCTTGATGCTGTATACACACAGAACAAATCCTCACCTTAAAGAGCTTACAACTTAAATAGACAAGCTAAGCAAAATGGGGAGAAAGGAAAAGCGTATCTTTGTTTCCCAGATACAGATGGGGACCAGCAGGGAACAAACTGCAAAGCAACTGAGACATGCTGCAATGCTGTAGAGAGCCATTTGAACCATTTCTTCTCAGAAGAAAGGATAAAGCCCACACTTATGGAGGTCCATGCAAATGCATTTATCCTATTGGATACCCACGTGTCTCTGTATGGCACTGGTTCACATACTTGAAGTTTCCTGCCCAAGGTCATAGAGAGGATCTTGCTAGGCCTGGAACTGGAAGCTGGATGTCTCTAGTTCACTCTGTAGGGTCATCTTTCCTCTCCTAATTGCCAAACAGTAAAATAGTAAAGCCTAAATAATAAGTTAAGCAGGAGTTTATTGGATCTTTGTGTTTTCTGATTGTCAGTCCTTAGAAATTCTTGCCGGGGCTTAATGATCTACTGTAAGTGTTTTTTTCTCTTTTTTTGAGTCAAATACTGAGATAATTAATTATTTGTAAATACTTTTTTCTACATGTTGTAAAGACAGAATCTCTAAGGGTGTTTTTTTCCCCTTACAACTTTACCCTCTTTTCAGGATCAAGTTGCTCTTTCAGGCCACACAGAAGGAGGCTGTCATTTCAGTTCAATGAGACACAATTAAGGCTTCTTTTATAGATGCTACATTACCCTGATTATAGTAAGCTAATTATTCTACAACTCTAAATAACAGTGGATTAGCATTACCCTTGTATTTTCTTAGAAGGGGAAGAAATGCCAGGGTTGTCCTGATGCTCCCAAGGAGATTCACATCTGCAAATTTTTCATATTTCTCCATAGACAGCCACCCTGTCTCCCCAAATGTTGATATTCCTGCATTGTTGACAAGTCCCCAGAAACCTATGGAAAAGAAATGTCTCAACAAGCATCTTTCACTACAAAACAACCACCATTAGGTGACAGAACAACACTAGTGATTTGGACCCTCAGAAACAACATTTTCATTGTGTTATCTTTTTGTCTTTTCTGCTTATAAGTGCAGGCATGCTTTGTTTAATGAAGGAATGTTATTGTGGCCATTATCTGGACTATGTAAATCTCAGTGCTATTTAATAATCACTCACTTTATAGTAATCTTAAGTTATTTATGAATAACATGATCAGGGAGACTACATCTTACTGCTGATGTGGTGTACCATGATATTTTAATTACTGTAATCCCACTGTGTGCTATGAGCGGCTTTGTGAAAAATATATTAAGCAGTCTAAAGGCTAAGGGGTAATATTTTCAAAGTGCCTGACTAATTTAGGAGCCTAAGTCTTGGCTCCTCTTCCAGGATTTGAGCTTCTATTCCTTCTGAAATGATCCAGAATCGGGTACATGGGTGCAGCATTGGGCAAAGTAACCAAGTAAGGTCAGTGGCTACAATACATTTTTTTTTTATATTTTATACTCTTGGACAACTCTACTCCCCACATAAAAACAGGTTTTGGTGCTAAGGAGCCCAGCCCCCTGGAATGCAGTAAGATTCCAGTACTGACAAGTGAAAATTTATCAGCAGCAAAGCTTGTTCTGACACAACTCTCTGCCAGAATGTGCAAACCCTTTAGCCCAAAGGCACAGAACACTTTGTGTGAGCACTGTGTAGTGCTAATAACTTTGACTGTTCAAAATGCTTTTTTATTGAAGCATAGAGCTCACAGTTTGGAGTTGACATGCTGACTAAATGCTGATTAAGCCATGCTGACTTGTTCTTGCTTTCATAACACATATCTGTAGATATATGGTAAAGCATGAGTGGCACAGCACTTTTCAAAACATTTCTGTTTCTGACCTCAAATCCTGACTGACACTATTTCTAGGGTGACCAGCAGTGTAACTAGGAAGTACATAGGGGTAGCCTGACTTGCACTAAAATAGCTAAGTTTGCAGCCTAGTTCTGCCAGCCTCTACAATTTTGCTTATGCATTTTTTTAAAGAATTCTTGTATGTGTCTGATGCAAATGAATGTTTTGTCATGCCTTCTACATGACCTCCAAGCCTAGGTTTCTGGTGAGACAGAGTGGGTAACAATGCCTCTCTTCCTTCCTCTGGACACAGTCTGGGGCATGGGTGTGATGCCAACCCAGCTGTAGCCTCCTGTACCCATGGTGGCAAAGATATTTTGAGGGGACCTTTGGTCACCCTGGTGAAAGTGCTGCAGAAACCGTTGGGCTGAACTCTTTCTTTCTGATCTTCTCTGACAAAGCTGCTGCAATGATCTCATAGTATCTTGGTCCTTCCAGAGCCCTGCCAAGAACTGCTAATACAGAATTTCATTCACAACAATAGTTAAAGCTTAAACAGACCATTTTTTGAATGAGTTTGTAAAGCTTTCCTAATGTATATATATACTACTTGTATTATGTAATGAAATTGGTGTTTAAACAGAGAAAGAAACAAAGTTAGTGAATGTCTCATTTGCAGAGCAAAACACTCAAAATAGGAATTTACCACACAGAACTTGGATAACTCTGTCCTCCAAAGGGAATAAATCATTATTCAGCAGTCTGTCACACAGCAATCCTTGACACTGGACCTCTCTTGTAACTTTAGATGCAGACTGACTGCTCTTCTAGTAATGCAGCAGTTTCCTGTGTACTCACCTCTTTCCCACTGCCCCAAATGTTAGCAGACAGAGGAGAGGAAATGGACCAAAAAACTGGCGAGTGGAATTGGGCATCCTAGACTTCCTTCTTCCCCTTGTCATTACCCTGTTGTTCCAGGCCTTTCCATCATTCTGTGGCTTTATTTCTCCTTCTTAAAATGGAACTAGCCCCATGGGACTGACCTCCCAGTAAAATGCTTCAAGATCAATGGATTAGAGAGTCCTCTGTAAAAGCTAATTATCAATATTTTTGTATTTGCACATGATCTGATCTGCAGATGGACTGAATAACTGCACACCCCATCTGTTTCTACTTGAGGCTGGAGGTCTCTGTACTCAGGTTTGGTTTTACATAAGCTAACTCGTAATACAACAGAAACTAAAAGCTGTTCCCTGATCTTCTCAGTTTTACCTTTTCTAATTAAAAAAAGTCATTTTGCTTCTACCACTGCATCCTGCACAGCACAGCAAGAACACTTGCCCCACATTCCCCTGAATTCATTACAGCTTCAGAAATGCAGCCATTAAACTTCAGACAGTTTATTTTCTTCCTCTTTCTCTAAGTTGTGAAACACAGAATTTAGCTTGCAAGGCTTAAATTTTCTCTCCAGCCATTTGCCTCATGCACTTCAAAGACTTGAGGTGGTTAGTGGTGAGGCTAGCCTGTGTGTATAAAGAGGCAGAGTTCACAGAATAACAGCTCCTTCTTTCTGTGCAGTGGTCAAATCAAAAGTCAAGAGGAGAAAAAATTGACTTGAGTTAAACTGAAACAGACTTTGCTGAAGAAGAACGTTAAGTAAAACATAAAAAGAGATTTTGCTCAGGGTCAGCTCAAAACATATTTTTGCTCTCAAGTGAAACACAATGTGTCTGAGAACATTCTGGCATTCCCAAATGGGAAATGTTCTGATATTTTCCAAAAATTTTCCTGCCATTTTGTTTAGTTGAATCTATTTGCAAAATTCTACCCAAATGACAAACAGTTCATTATTCCCTTATGCCACTTTTTCAGAAAATTTCCTACCTCCTGAGAAACAACCAGCCCAGCTATGTACTCAGGGTACTTTGAATCTGCTTTGGTCTTCCTTTCCTGAAATGTTTGTGGTAAAAATTAATGCCATAAACATGTATACAAAATATATTGTATATTTGCTTAGACAAATGCAGCTCAGGTAACCTAAGAAATATAGTCCTTAGATGGAAATCTAGAAGGACAAGACACCATTAAGAATCAAACAGCTGAAGGAGAAAGACATTGCATTTCCTCAGTGTCCATGCACAGACACATGAGGAAAAAAGCAGCTGTTTGATCTGGAAGGGAAAAATTACTCAGACTGTCAAAACAGACCTCAGTCCCAGCACAGTTAGGAAGAAGGGTGTATAAGTAAACTGGAAGCAGAACTGGATGTCAAAGAGATTTTCACTGATGTCTGTGTTGGGAAAATGGATCCTGAGGACAAAGATTAAGATATAGCCAGGGATCTAAGGAATCACTTTAGGAAACCTAACTTCAGATTAGTGAGGCTTTCAGAAGAACACTAGCTCTCACATAACCTCCCAGTTAATTTCTACTTCAAGACATGTTGACCAAAAGGCACATATCAAAAATCCTTATTTAGGCCCAAAAGATGCCTGATGTTTCTCCAGAAACTCTTAAAAGTCCTTTTCATATTCAAGTCAATCAAGCTGTGTGCTTGCAAAACCTTATGAAAAACAGTCCATTTCTATGTAGGTGCATACACAGATAATATTTGAATTCAGCCAGATTTTCTAAACTTTAACATATATTCTTCTATCACTGATCTTTGAAGTTTCTCATCTAAACCTGACCCCATGCAAAAATGACAGACTCTTTTCTGAAAGATTCCAATCCAGTACTAAAGGAAACTAGCCAAAGGAGAGAGAGTGGGATTTGCCATATTCCTATTGAAAAATGAAGAAAGGGAACAAACCAATCTGTATGTGGTAATGCAGGGTGTCCGTTGGTAGCAGGCCAGCTGAGACTTCCGAGTTTTAGATACGTACATCCATGAGTCACCATCCTTTGCTTGGAATATTATGCTGTGGTTGTCTTCATTGCAAGGATGAGTCCATTTGTATAGGAAGTCTGGGCTAAAATATGGTACCACGGGCCTACTGGGTGGATTCCATCAATAGGAAATCTTAATTAAGTGGAGGAGAGTACTTAATAACCTTGGAGTAGGAGGTAGGACTAAAACTAATATCCCTCCCCTCCAGCTAGCTACATGTCACCCACTCACAACAGGCAAGGAAAGGAAGAGAAATTTCTGTTTTAAACAGAACAGAATCAGAAAAATACTGAGGTTTGCTGTAGAGCCTAAGAGAGTTGCAAATCAACATGCTCCACAGTCCCGGTCTACTTCATATTGGCTTTAATGTGCAATAAGTTTCTTCTTTCTAAGCGAGAAAGGACTCTAAATATTTTAGAAAGTCATCTTAATGGGTGCACAAGCCATAAACACAAATAAAGAAAAAGAAAGGCATCAGAGCCAGTAGATTTTCAGGGAGGAATAGTTAGCTCTAGATAATGAGCTACATATCATGGAAATGGATTTGCCATCCTTTTCAGATTGACATAATTTCACAGTCTAGAATAGAACAAATGTTTACAAGGAAACAAACTATGAAGTGGCAGAATATCCAGCTAGATGTGTCACCAGTAGTTTGGATTTCTACTCTTGCATAACAGAGAGAGAAGACAAGGTGGAGCTTGGGTTAGTTATTCATGATTATGGCATAGCTAGAAGGCGTAAGGAGTACTGTGGTTTATTCCTGAGATTTTATACATTTTTTGTACATTTCACGCTGAATAGTCTACTTAAAGCAGCAAGTCTTTTATGTTTTAGTCTTTTATAAGTCTCCTTATCCTGAGCCCAGGAAAATGCCAGAGCACAGTATTCATTCCTCCTTTACCTCCGTTGCCACCAGCAACTGCTGAGCGAGGCTTCTTGGACTCATTCTCCCCAGAACCAGGAAATTCTCATGACCTTCCATGCAGTGAACTGCATCAGTAGGAGAATGTGACTCTCACATCCAGTGGAGTCCACAATTAAGTGGTTAGGTTTTTCACTGAGTCTCTAGGCAAAAAATACAGGCTTTACAAGTGTAGAACTGCAGCCTCTTCAACTTGGGTCTAGGTTTGAAGCAACTAAAATCTGCCGAAGAACAAGATTCAGAAGGGACTTGAGAGCTCTCTGAGACTCTGTTCATTGCTGGCTTCTTGTCTGGAGAGCCCTCTGTTGTAGATTGTACATTCTTCAGGACAGAGACTCTCTTACTTTGCCTGTATACCAGGCCTACAGCAAGAGTATGTGATGCTGACCGGGATCAAGAGGCTTTATGGAAATACAAGCAGAAACAAGCGTTCTGCAAGCTTGAAAGGAGGAAAACAGTGTATAGAGAATTAATAAATGTGAGAAAACATGTATTTTCATCAACTACAAGAAAAGATTTAAGATAAAGGACAAAATTTTGGTTTATCAGTCAGGTTAAAATGACTTGGAAAACAGTGTGTCTGCCAAAAAGCCATACTTGTCGGAGACGCACAGTCCATTGAAAGGATGATACTGTAACTGTAAAGAAAAAATATTTAATCTTTACCAGGATTTACCCTGAGCTCTTTAAACGCAGCTTGCAAAAAGCAACTGTTGTTTAACTGCTTTCTCTCTGTTTTGGTACATCTTCTGAGGTTTAATTTGGAATCCATAGCCTTTGCACACTTACCATTAAACTTGAAGATTGCTGAAATGGTTTCCTTGTGACTATTTTTGGAATAATATGGGAATGTTTTAGTGATCTGAATTTAGAAGTCCAGCATACTGATGTGATGTACTTAAAATCGTTGGCACCTGAGTGAAACTGATTATAGTTAAAATGGCAAAATTGAAGAGAGGGAATAATCCCTAAGCAAACTCCTAGTCATTCCCAGTGACAGATGCCTCTTCTCTTTTTCTACAGGGAGCTGCTGAATAGAATTATCCTGTTCTGAGGGAGGGGGATGGAGAGAGAGACAGAACTGTCCAACAGTACTTACAAGCTAAAAATGACATACAGAACATTGCCAGTAACTATTTAAAGGTGGATGTTTTCACAGGTTTTAAGTAAGATAATCTATGGTCTACTATAACCTTTCAGCATAATCCACTGGCTTCCTATATCAGTTTGAATTGTTTGTGCAAAAGCAGATTTTTTTTCTGCCCAGTGCTTATTTAAAACAGTCTACTGGACTCACCACCTACTCTTTGTTCTCCTTACTACAAACATCCAACATGTACTTGATTTTCAGTTTGGTTAGTGCTCTGCTGTAGGCCCTGGATGCTGCTGTCTGTGATCCACTAGGGAAAATGTCCTAAGGTTTCACTACAGAGAGTTCCTTAACTGGTGGGACATTGAGGCACATGCTCCACTGCCCACCCCTTGGGAACCTTTGGGTAGCAGATTAAATGTTTTGTGCAGTCACATACTTTTCTCATCTTCTAGGCACTTTCAGAACATAAACACAATTACAAATGGTTCAGAATTCTCTTTCCTAATGAAAAAGAATTTCATTAAAAACAATCTTTAACCCAAATGTAAAAAAATTACAGTTCCCATCTTTAACAAATAAATTGGTTAATCTGAGACCTAACCCTTGGTCGAATTGTTATATTGAAACTTCTTTTATAAAGTTAAAATACCGAAGGAAACACCACTTCTATTTTCAGAGCTGCCAAGAAGGAACACTCCTACTGAAGTCTTTTGCTTAAAGGCTCTACATAAGTAGAGTATCCTCACAATTTCTTTACATCTAAGATAAAAACATTTATGCCCTTATATTTTATAAATTACGAAAACGACTTGTGGCATTTACTCCATTAACATCAGACATAAATATAACTCCTTTACATTTAATAAACTTAGGAGGAAGATCACTTGATAATTGGGAGTTTTCCCAAATGGCGTATGTGCTATCTGGATCTATAAAATTACTTTGTCTTTTCTGCCTTTGCAGAATACCCTCAAAATGCTGCAGCAGAAGAGCTGACCAACAATGGAAAAAGGCTTCATAAAACATTTGCTCTGCCTGTGCGTGCCCAGCCCTGTGTCATGGGTGTAAAGGCCTGACTGCCAAGCCAGGAAAACCACCGTGCACACATGTGCGTGCCGCATTTCAACACCAGCTGTGGTCAAGTGTTTTTCCTGGCCCCTCCAGCAAGCCCTGATGTCTCTAGTGTGATGTGCCTTGATCACAAGGCATGTCCACACGCCTATGAGCAGCAAGGACAACCAGCAAGTTAGCGCTGAACTGTGGACCGCAGAGTCTACAAGACAGCACGAACACGACCTCTGCACAAGCTGCCAGAATTACAGGATAAATTATCTGTAACCCAGAGTTTCAGGTGACCCAGTCCCCATCGAGCCTATAAGGGCTTGTGCAAGTCATCTGCGTTGTCTCTGCAGCTTGGGAAAGAGCCTGAGAGGGGAAGGCTCTGTCTTTTAATCAGATAAGTTCAAGATCAACCATAAATACACGTACTTAATGAGTGGTGTCTAGGCTTTTTCTTACTTCACTTCTTGTTTCATCCCCTTCCCAGCATTCTAATGAACCAGGCAGGCAGAGGCCTTGCATTTCAGTGTCATGCCGCATGCTTTATTCTCTGCTTATATTCCCTGTGTGAGCAGGAACTGTTTGCCTGTGATTCTGAGGGAATCTTACTGCTGAGCCTGAGCAAGCCTGCTCTGAGCCAAGTGTATCCCCCAGCATTACACTGGGTGACTCTCGCCCTGCAACTGAAATGGGAAAGGAGGTAACTGCAGTCCTACTACCTGCGCTGTGCCACGTGTTCTGAGGGGATAACCCAGGATTTAGGTTGTCTGCAATTATTCTGCAAGCTAAAGTCTGTTTGTTCCCCTGGGTGTACCCTCCCTGCAGGGTGGATAATTGACAGATCTCTTTTTAAGCAACCCTTCCAGGGACTAGCTTGACAAACCTCTAGTTGTACCGAGAAGCTGCTGGTTCGGCGCGGCAGCTGCCCTCTCTGCATTTCCTTATTTACTCACAAATCATGCCCAGAAATACATCACCTTCCCACCGCCTCCGATGCGTGCACGCTTGTTCTCCGCTCTCCCTGCGGTTTCCTCCTGGGGGATACCTGCCGAGGGATCCCGGGGACCCCGCACTCGCACTCGGGGATTTCCTCTTCTGGTAGAAAGGTGACGGTCCCCCGGGCGCGCTGAAGAGCGCACCCGCTTTCTGCCGTCGGCACCTCTGGGAAGGCCGCGGGTTGCGTACCGCTTCGCCAAGCACCAGTGCGTTTTTTTAATGCAAAACAGCGTCGCTATTACCGACAGCGGTCATTCCAATTAGCGCCGTTAGTGACTGCGCTCCCCAGCCACACGCCGCGGCGGCCCGGCTGACCCCCTCGGGCAGCTCCCCCCGTCAGGCGCCCCGGGCGAAGCGAGGGGCCGTTTCGGGGCTCCGCCGGCTGCGCCGCCCCCCGCCCCGCC
>JANZLQ010000086.1:14766804-14791337 GCA_026212715.1 Elanus axillaris | reverse complement strand
GGCTTCGGCGGTGGGGAGGAGAGCCGGCGTGCTGGTGAAGCCCGGGGCTTGGTAGAGGTCTCTCTGCCCATCGGGGAATGGGGGACGGGACACCTCTCTCCCCCCGTGCCTCTCGTGGCTTGTTTCGAAAAGAATAGCGCAGGCTGTAAGCGTCGTGCGGTTGCCCGTCAGCTGGATCCGTGCGGTCAAAAGGGAGCTGGGTTGTGCCGAAATCCAGTGCTGGAGTTAACCAGGAACAGTTCGACATCTCTGCTTAAACGGGTTTCGTACGGTCCCATCGCTGCAGACTAGCCACAGGGCATGAAATGAAAGCATCACAAATATTTCTAGATCGGTGAGATGGGCATTGCTAATACAGCTGCGTTATTACATTATGTTACAGTATTAAATTGACATGGGGTTTTTATGGCCCAGGTCTGTGTCTGCTATGCTGTATAGAGGGAGCCTATAGACACTCCACAGTGGAGGAAGATGTCTGTTTCTTGTAGGCTAAAGTGACAGTTATGCATTGCTGAGCAAAGATCTCCGAGAACTAAGATTACAGGAGAAATTTGATTAGGCAGTGTTTTCTGTGCCCTTTCTTTCATCTGAGAAACTCTCCAAGCAGCTGTTGGAAGGGATAGTATGTCATATCTGCCTCCTCTGAGTAAAATGAAATGGTTGAAAGAACCAGATGCCTTTATTAATTACGATTTAAAGTTGGCTTGTGAAAAATACAAAGGGGCCAGAGTCATTCATTGACATATACACAGCAGCAGAGGAGGCAGCAGGACTTAAAAGGCACAACGATGCTCCTAAATATTTGCTTAACCTGCATCACTGTAGCTCCACAGTCAGCCTTGTGCGCATTTAGTAGTTTGTCTTAAATACCCCCTGTATCTGGTTGCAGCAGAGGGCTTTCAGAACTGGCGGTGCCCTGCTGCCCATGAGTGTCCAGAAACGGCACTGGTCCCTGCAATCAGCTATGTTTCCTGTTTGCATGGGGTTCCCTTTGCACTGACATAGAGTGTTTTGAATGACATTCTAAGGAGAAAGGGTGTAAATATTGTTTAAATCTCTTTTCCATGGGCTAAGGCATTCATGTGTCTTTACTTTTTTTGGCTGCCCATCTGTCTAGATTTACTTTAGCTTTAAATTGTTCAGTTCTCTCTTTTCTGCACTGCTTGGGTCTCCTGTAGGCATTGCATAATAGGACTTAAAGCCTCAAGTGGCTTGGAAAAGGAGGTTATGCTTTGCTGCTGGGAGACAAAGTAGGAAGTGGAATGGTTAAACCCAAAAGAAGATATCCAGATACTTGTCCTCAGTAGGATTTATTTGATCATGCTCCATCACACGTGGGGATACTGCCCTTTTTTAACCTTCAAAAGATCACTCAGTCTTCTGCAACTATATGAGTCACAAAGCTTTGTCTTTACATTTAAAAAATATTATGAAACCCTCAAAATCATCACAGTTGATAACAGCCTGTCCTCCAGCCAGCTTCCCTGTCTCATTCCCTCCATCATAAAAAGATAGGCAGGGACTCCAGATTCACCTCCTCCATGCCTCTTACCCACCTCTCCTCTGTGTCTGCCAGTCTCTACTCTCTCAGCTTTCGTGTCCCGTTAATAATACGAAGAGCACAGGCAGTGACAAAACCATTCTCCCAAAGAATAAAAGGACCCACCTAACCTCTGAATTTTATGCTGTCTCTATTCCAAATAAACTTCAAAAGATATTAAAAATATGGCACACAAATGTGGCACACTCCCGTCTGAGAAGAGGAGCAGTATGTTGTGAGAGCAACAGAATAACTTAGCTTGAAAGTTATTAATTAGAACTGTGTCCTTCATAGTTAGAAACAACTTCATGACTACCGAGTCCAGAAAATGAGGCCACTTAGGTCTACAGTGCAGACTATGTGCAGTAGAATTTCTCTATTTGTTGGGATGATTTTCCTCTGGGTTTACATTATTCTGTTCCTAACTCACATACATACATGTATGTCAACATACCCCATATGTCATTCAAGTCAGCTGTGGTTTTCCTGTAGCAAGTTTAAGCAAAGGTCTCAATTTTTCAGGAAGGAGGTGAGGAGGCTGGTACTGATGAGGTTATGAGCAAGTCTGCACCTCGAATATGCCCAGGGATCTTCCACTTTTCCTGAGAGCCTTTCTGGGAATAGCACCCCATGAAACTTATGCTTAAACCTTTTATCTAGGTCACGCAGTATGTTTCACAGTGTGAAAAGTTTGCTTTTTGCAAAAATTTGCAAAATGTTTGCCATCCATTGTGTCGTGTTGGCTCAGACCCCAGACCATTTAGCTTGCCTCTTGCTATTGTACAGTGAATAGCACAGCATGCTGCTGACCTTAGCTAGGACTTTTTGATACTGGTACAGTGAAAATAATGCTTATCTAACAGAAAGAAACAAGAAACTCATCTTGACTAGCCCATCTGGATAGAATTTCAGCAAAATACATTCCTGCCTTCTAATGCTAACACGCAAATGACAGTGCTTGCTGCAACTATCCAAAAAGCTGAAATTGAATCTGCTTTGCAAGCAAGCATTTCAAGACTGGGAAAACTAGCTTTTCAGGAAGAAAATTAAAATAGTATATTTTTGGTGCAGTTAGACAGCCAAAGACATTCTGAACAGAAATGCTTGCAGTTTTTAGACCTGGCAAGCTGTGCGTCCTAGTTCAGGACTCAGCCAGTGAATGCTCTGCTGTGGTGTCAAAGGAAGGGAGCCAACTGAAGGTTGTCATTGCATGTAATTAGATAGGAGCTGTTGCATGTGGGCTGTGCATGGGGAATATCAAGTCTTTGAAGACTAAGCAGGATGTCTGGTTCTGTATAATGTGATGAGCTGTATTAAAATCTTATTGCATATTTTTAAAAACCCTGGACTCAGTTGACAAAACAGATTTAGGATGCCATGTGTATTGCCTAGTGTGTCATAAAAGGGAGATGGCTTCCTTTTAAAGGGCAAGGCAGGAATATCTCTACCCGTGAAATATTTTCAAATGCTTGTCACTGTGTACAATGTCCAGTCTATTCTAGAGATGAAGTCTTCCATTTGTCAGAAGTTATTTTATTAAATCCCTAGGATTAAGTCCTTTCTGGCAGTTTTGGAGTAGTAGCAAAAAAACAAAGGGAGATGGGAGGGAAATTCTTTTAGAAGCAGGAGAATCCACCTTCTCCTCTAACCTGAAGTGACTGATCCTCTTTAAATCGGAACACACCCGGCTCAGGAATAGATATGTCATGGTTCAGCTGGTGTATCTTTGTGCATGGGCAGTGTGGAAAGAGAAGAGCCACCATATATACCTTTCAATTACTATATTCCAAAAACAAACAAAAAATTAAACACTGTTTTGCCTCATTTCTAACTTGCAAGACAAATGTTGGATGATTCTGACTTGAAAATGTACTGGAGAATGACCTAAAAGGAGCAAAAATGCTTAGACTGCTTGTCCACACAGACTAATACCTATTTCTATTGTGGAAGGATTACTACAGTGTAGCACATTGAGAAAGCTTCAACTGGAGGTGGAAGATAAGGATGAATGGAGATCAAGTTTTCTTCTCTTCCTGGTGACCAGAGCTAGAAAGTGCGGAAATCACAGTGGTTTTCTTTTCACCTTAGCCATGCAATGTGGACGTAGTTAGATTCATCAGGCAGACTGTTTTGAACCTGAGGGTTACTGAGAAAGAGGCACAACATTATGAGATTAGGATTTATCTCTGGTTAAAAGTTAATTCAGTTTGAGAAAGAGCATATGTTTAAACACAGTGGCTCTTCACGAGCAGCTCTACATGGTGAAAAGCCCTTACTGTTGGACTGTTGGGAAATTCCAGTGGTGTCAAATTAGATACAAATTCAGTTCAATGGTGATAAGCTGATCCAGCATAAGCATTAGCAAATTTTAGAAGAATTTTATCCAAGCCCTAAATATCCCACTCCAAATCTGCCCAGAATTAACTTTCAGTAATTTTGATTGATATTGTATAATGAGTGCCTGAAAAAGCAGAGAACACATTTACATTGATTTGACTGCAAATTCTCAAAATGCAAGAGGTGGAAACATGAAATCTGACTCAAGTTGCTATATCCTAAAAGATCGGTAATAAAATACCAGGACCGTCCCTCCTTTCCAAAGGCATAGCTTACCCCTGTAAAGACAGGGTTCTCATGAAAGCACCAGGGTCCATTAGCAATTTTTAAGCTAGCTCTGATTGTTTCAAATCTGAGCTGGAGCCAAAACTTTCTGAAGTTAATACAAAGATTTCCATCACTTTTGGATGCCTGATTGCTCTCCATCAATGCAATGATGGAACAGCAGTAGCCTGGAGCTCATACAGTGACAGAGGCAGCGGGGTTTTAGCTTTTGCGTAACAAGTATGCTAAACTTGCTGTTTCTGACCTTAGTATTCTGCACCGGCACCTATAGATTTGCCTGTTAAAGCTCTTATTTTTATGGAAAATCTATCCCACCAACCATGTTACAAGCTGAACAACTCCATCATCTGTGCTCCTCTATAATATTCCAAAGCCAGGGAACTGAAGGTTCGTGGTCTGCTTAGATCAACAGAGCAGAATATTGACAGTGCCGTGTTTTTTGCACTTGAGAGTTGTTATTTCCAGGAAAATTCATGTGCCAGAGGATGCCCACGAGATGGCAGCCTGTGCAGCAGAAAAATGGGCCCTGTTTATACCTGCAGGAAAAGAGCATTACCCTGTACATGCGCCACCTTCCACCTGCAGGCAAAAGTGGCCTCTGCTCTGCAGCCCTGGCCAGCACACTCTGCACAAGATAAAAGCTCATGGATAATGCTGTGCAGATGTGCCAGCTCTCACCTGTGCCACAGGATCTGATGGGGGGGGGAAGCAGGTCAGATGCTGACAAGCATGGAAATGCCACAGAGAAACCAGGTGAGTTGGGATGTTTTAAAGGCATAGCAGGAAGGTTATGTCCCTGAAAACAGTCTGGAGGGGGGATACAATCAAAGAGACCTAGGAGGCAGACAGCAAAAAAATAATTTGTGCTGGTTATTGGCAAAAGAGCTCTGAGTTTGCAGTGCAATAAATATACATGAGCACAGGAGGGTGCTGCTCTTTCTCTGACTTAGCATAAAGCACTATCTCTCTTCTCTGCTCCTTGGTGCCATCAACTTACAGGCTTCAGAAGGACATGTGTTTATTCATCCTGGGCAAAGACCTAGGTGAGGCTAGCAACTGAATAACCCCAGACAGCTACATCTTTCTAGAGTAAAGTAACATTCACGTGAATGGCAGATTGTGCTTTTAGGTGATGACCAGCCACAGCCATCAGCCTGCTGGACAAGCACACAGGTCTGTCAGCCTGCAAAATGGTGTCCTAAGGACTTAATGCTGGTACAGGTGACAGTGTGGATAGTTTTACTGTCATTGCTCACTAGCTAAGGGCATAAATCAGAGGGCTGGTGCTTTAAGGCCCTATTGCCCTTGTGCTCGATTGTTCAAGGACAGCCCAGAGCATGGCATGTAATTTGCCAGTTGGTCTGAACTGGAGGAGTCTAGACACCGTTTTCTACTAGAAATAGCTCTGTGGAAATTACTCTGCGATTTTGTATTGAGTGTCATTTGCCTCTCCTTAGCAGTGTGCCACCTCATAGTGATGGCACAAGGATGGGTAAGGAAGTGGAGGAGAAGTAGCCTAAGGGCTCAGAGCAAATCAGAGTCCGAGTGTGACAGAGAAGCCTGGTTTCTTTTCTTACAAGTCTGAGTTGCCCCATGTGCAGCACAAGCTTAATACCTTCCCTTCCCCCCAAAAAAGGAAAAGTCCAGAGGATGGAAACATGGGAAGGTTTGCATTTTTTAAAATAGAATTAAAAAGTCAACTCTGTGGTAGAGTTGGAGGGGTGCAAGAGAAGGAGAGGTATTGTAGACTGTGGAGGGGCTTTTAATAGAAGAAACAGATACTGAAATTTGGTGCTAAGCCTACTGATGGAATTTGAGCCCTGTAGAGAATGATTCAAGAGAGGAACTACTACTCACCCACCTGTGTCTGGTCCCAAACCTTGCATTATGCAGAAGGAATTAATCAATAGGTCTGGTTTCCTCCTGGAATATAAAAGCCCACAGAAAAAAAAAGGCTTGGCTTCTTTGATATAGTTCAATCTCCAGCTGCTAGAAGTGCTGTCAAGCATGCTGTCTCTGGGCGACTGTGCAGGGTTACCTTCTTGGCCCTTCAGTAAGCAAGACAGCACATAAGGCCAGTTTCTGGGCTCAGAGAGGGAGTACATAGTTGGCAGGACCAGGTGTTTTTAGGTAACAGGTTGTATATGTTATTCTTCAGGGCAGTTTCTAACCCCTTTTCCCTGCCTCCTCATATAGTCCTACTTTTATGAGAAAATACAGAATCCATTTTTCAGAAACTGTGCGTTTACCCATACCCCTCAGCTAAGCAGTTTCCCTGACTCAAGATCTTTGCCTCCTTTAATGGTTGCATCACTGGTAAGAAACTGGAACTGCACTATTACAGAAATATGGGGGCTTATGTTTCCAGCCTAGGCAGTGTGTAGGAGATCATTTGGACTGGCACCCTCCCAAGCATAATGTACTGAAATGTCACTGTGCTCCTGGGTGAAGCTTGGATTCTTCCCAGCTTATCTTTTCCTTTGGCTTGCAGCATCTGTGCATCTTGCCCTCATCTCATGGAATGCAGGTGCCCAAAGGTGTAGAAGAAAGTGCTCTGAATGCTGGGAAAGTGAAAATGGGTGTATTTTAAATCCTAAAGGGCTAGGTTCTGCTTAGGTCCTTCTGCTTTCTTCTTGCCATCATGCAAATGCCCACTTTTTGAACGGGCCCCCAAATGAAAAGAGGCTTTGGACCAGTTCAGTGAATGTTCAAGGCCTACTGACAGGACTCCAGCTGCTCAGAGCCACTCTAAACTGGGTCTTTTTTATTGCTCCTTATGGGGATGTCAGAACATAACTTTAAGTACTTGGATTTGGAAGTTTGGATTTAAGGTTTTAATTACAAAATTTGCATGTGGATTTTGGCCATTCCCCACCTCTGGCATTTGTTTTTTATTTTTTGGCAGATTTCCAGGGTGCCAGAAGAACAGGGAACAGGAATTTGACTCAAATTCAGACAATGTGCCACAGAATGGCTCAGTTCTGTGATGATGTTTCTATCTCTGAAACCAGCTTCCTTTCTAGCAGAGTCCACTGGCATTGCTCTGACAGTGCACAGGGACATCCACAAGTCATGTTTCAGATCAGTGAGAATCGAAGCCATTTCTCAGCAATGGGAATGTTTTGAAGTGGAGTTCTTATCTGGCTTGCTAAAGAATATCATGTTTCTGAAAGCTATATGTCACATGGAGGCTGTTAAATAATGAATGCCAGGATGCATAGCTAAGTGTTGACATACAAAAGAAGCTGTCTTCTGAGCATAGACTTCTCTGCCTGGCAGCAACAGTGGGACACAATTTACCTAAATTTTCTCAGCTACTTTTTTTCTTTAAGTCAATAATAGCTTTCTCTTTTCTTTCATTAAATAACTTCTGATAAGAGTTTATTTTCCTAAGGGAAACAGGAAGGACTTGAAAATTTCTGAAGAAAATGAGAAAAAAACCCTACCATGAACTGTAATTTTATATTCTACTTTCCAAACCATTTCATTTACCCTCCTGAACTGTCATTTGACATCTAAAGGAAAGGGGCTGGCAAAATCTGATTAAACCAGGCTCAAGTTGGGAGAGTACAGCCTCAGAACCAACATTTGTCCTTAGTCCTGCAGGGTTTTAATCCTAGATGTGGAAGAACTCAAAATCAGTTCTTTACCCTGTCATGCCTGTACTACAAGGGAGGAGCTGAGACTTGGCAGAGGTCAACAGAGACCCAAATGCAGCTTCTTGAACTGGCTTTGTGCAGCCCTCCCCTGATTAAAAATAGTCAGGGAATGACTTTAAGTTACATCACAGAGTTTTGTCAGCAGAGACATAGGCAAAGCAGTACTGCTCTATGGCCAACCTACTCTCCCTGGTCTCTCCTAACAAGCCCTTATCTTCTTTGCTGTGTTGTGGGATTATAATAAAAGTGGTTCTGGCCTCTCTAGAGACTGCCTGTCCCTCACCAGGCAGATTCACTAGGCAGAGTTGAAGAATTATTTGATGGTGTCCTTAAGTAGGCTGGATTATGTAGCAAATATAGGGGAATTAAGCACCAGCATAGAAGTCAGCATCTGCTTGAATACTCAGTATTCAGAATGCAGGTAAATTTAAAGGTGCTAACTTTTTGAATTCAAAAGTCATTCTGAATATTCATTAAGTTAATCATGCGTCAAGTGCTTTGTTGTGCAGGGAGCTGAAGAAAAAGACCCCATCTTAATACTGCACAACAGGGGGTTTAGATTTGCTGGTTGCAATTCCAATTTTATTTTGTTGTTGTTCCATAAAATCATGAGTTAGCAATAAGATTTATACTAGGCCAGTTCCTTCAAGTCTCTTATTGGCAACTCCTTTTCTCTTTTTTTTTAAGGAGTGAATTTATATACAAATTTAGCCATTTGTAAGCAACCAATATATTCAATAACATTTCCCTCTGTGGTACATTTATGCTAAAAATCCAGAAATGAGCAACTCTGAAATGCCGAGACCCTAGAATGTTTTGATTTCCTTCTAGCCTGAATTTTCATAACAGTTACATTTGGGTTTCAGTTATACAGTACACTGGCTGATGAATATTAAACAATGTCTACATACATTTCTTGGGTTTGCTTTTACAGACTCTGCTTGTACAGAGGTTTTTTTGGTTTTGTTTTTGTTTTTTGACAGTGCCCTTTTTGGTGCTCTCTATTCCGTTCATTTATTGTTACCAGGTTGTTCTGAGAGGCAAGTGACAGTGGGAGACAGGAGGAGAATGATTACATTTTGCAGGGAAATTAAACAGAGTAGAAAATCAATAGTTAGATGCTCCCTGGGACTGCCTAAAACTTCTTTGAAGAATAATTAACTTGCAGGAGAGCTCTGGTAGCTGGAATTCCTCCCCGATTCTGTATGCATAAGAAATTTAGTCTGGGATAAGCAGTGTGCTTTGAGGTCCCTTTACTAGTCTGAGGAAATGACTTGTGTGGAAAGAATGAAGGAATTAGTTAGAAGAGGTGTGGAAGAAAGCCTGGCCACATCCATCCTGGGCTCAGAAGCAAGCAACAAGCAGTAATAGAAACAGGAGAAACTGAGCAATGCGAAGCATAGAGGGGTGTTAGGCGCTGAGGTTTAGCACCGGATTAGCCAGGTGACTCTGTTTAAATGGCAATTAGCCATTCAATTGGCAGTCCCATGGAGTAGAGTTGGGTGACTATCAGTGTGGAGTGTCAAGCCCACAGGCAACTCAACAGGTGTAAATGGTTCATTTGATAAAGCAGCATCAGCCAGATCTAGGTCTGTGTTTAAACTGCACGTCTGAGATGGAGATCAGGAAAGACTTCCTGAAGTTGGAGGAGAGCATGAAGAGCAGTAGAAGACTCCTGTTGAGCCCCACTGTTGTGTGCTGACCCCATTGTACATTGGACCATTTTCAATATGCTGCTTTCTTCTGCAATATTGCTATAGGTAATCATAAAGTTGGGACAGAAACTGTGGGGTTTAATAGCTTTGTGGGTTTGAACTGATCTGGGCAGAGTTGACCTAGGAGTGAGGCTAGTCTAACTCTCCAGAGCTGTTGGTACTCTGTCTTTCAGAAGCATAAAAATACACTTGAAAAGCACAGAAAGCTGCTGTGAAAGGTGTCAGGGGCAGTTCATGACAGACTAAGTGACATCTAATCAATTCATTAACTCTCTAGAAGAATGGACTAATAAGGCTGAAAAACTTGGTGGAGGTATAATGTAACAGGTATTAAAATAAGGAAGATTTGAGAAAGATCTAACAAAACTAGGTAATAAAGCAGCACAGTAGCAAAATAAGTCATCATAGCAGAGATGACCACAGGTTAACAGTATGATTCCTGCCTTTCACTCACCCATGGAGACTGTTATTTAATATTTGTTGGCATTTGCATTCTTAAAGTCACAAGCATTGTATAAAACCGCATCTTTGTTATGTGTTTGGTTGTTGTTTTTTTTTTTAAATGTATCAATTCTTGGGAACTAGAAAAACATCCAAGCACATGTGTAACATTAAGCATATGACTCATCCCCTCTACAGCCACGTTCAATTAAATGTGTGCTAAAGTGGTCTGTTGGAGCAGAGCCCAGGAGTACTGTGTGCAGGTTTGAGCTCATCAGTACAAAAGTGGTGCTAACAAGCAGGTCTAGAGTTACAGACCTGTCAGTTTAGCTTCAGTTCCTGGAAGAACACTGGAACAAATAACCTAACAAACAATCTGTGAGCACCTAGAAGAAACCAACGGGATGAGTAACAAGCAGTGTAGATCTTTTTGAGATGTAAGAGATTCAAACCAATCTAATTTCCCACTAAAATAGGACAGCACCCTGAGATTGGTTTGAATTTTGGAGCTTTTTCACATGCACTCTTGTATGGATGGTATGGATTAAAATACTGGGGTGGAAAACTGATAGAAGGTTCTGAGGGGGCTGTTTTGTGTGCACGTGTATGGAAACACGTTTCTATATGTGATCTGGCTGATGGCACAGTGACTATGCAGTTTAAATTTGTAGCTGACACCATGTTGGAAAAGGCTGTGAGCACACCAGGATTAGAATTCAGCATGAACTTTGCAAGTTAGAGATGCAGTAAAAAAAAAAAAACAACCAACCAACCAACCAGCTTGCCATTCAGCTGGGATGGTGCATTGTCCCTCTGCTGAATATAGATTTATGTATTGTAATAAACTCTTAATATATGTTGTTATATAGTTATAACAGTTTGGTGAACAACAACTATATGTGTAGTTGATTTATCAACAAGGATGAAAGATTTTGATGGCTCACTATGGCAAGTGGCATAATCCTTGCAGTCAGCTCTGTGCCAGCAAACAGGAGCACAACACTTGCTTTTGGCCAGCATACTTCAAGACTGAGCTGGACAATGGTTGAGTATGAAAAGGAAAGCAGTTAGGACTGATCAAAGGTTTAGAACACTTGATGTGCCAGGACAGATTGAGGGTGTTTCATCCTCAGGAGAGGGAGACTGAGGGGAGACTACATCTCGTCCAAAACACTGTCAGGTGCTGCAAAGGAAAAAGGGAATGATTTGGTCTTCCCGACCCTGAGCAGTTAAGGCAAGAAGCTGTGGGCTAAACTGCTTCAAGAGAAAAGCAGGGCACTTTATTTTTAGTAAGTAATCTAATACTAAAGGAGTGTGAAGGACTGAAGCAGATTCCCTGGAAGAGGTGAGTCTCTGATGCTTTGAAAATAAGCTAGACCTCTGTCTGTCAGGAATTACCTATGCAAGTCCTCTTACACAGGTGGGTGGACTAAATGACCTCTGGAAATCCCTTCTAGACCTCTGGTTCTGCTAGGGTTAATTTACACTAATCTACCAGCATAAATCGAGTTTAATTTAACTAAGTCAGTGCCAATAATCTGGTATTGATGGAAAGGGAATCTTGTCTTCTCAGCAATACAGCTGTAGATACCCAGAGGTTTTCCACTTTGGCACTGATAAGTATTAAATGTGTAAGCACAGAGAGGAGCAGGGTAGGAGAGTGCACAAAGAAACTAATAAATCACAATATCTAACATGAAACTCACTTGTTAACTAGTGTGTTAGCTAAAAGTTGATTTCATCCCACTTTGCCTCGGTCCCTAAATGTTGGTGGCTTCAGAGGCTGATAGATGGAAGTAATGCAGAGCAGGCTTCTTACACTTTTCCAAACAGCAGAAGATGACAGCCTTATATACTGCAGACAAGTTGACTATAGAGATATTTTCAGCATTTAATGGTCCACCGAATGCTATTAGTGTTGCTAGCATTTGGGCTCTTTTTCCTTTCATCTATGCTTCTTCATAGAGTCTGCTTAATGTTTTGCTCCCCCTCCCCCAGTTAATTTCTGGATCCTCAAGCTCCCTTTTTATTTTTACTCAAAGGTAATTTCTTCCTTACAGCTGTCTGCACATAACAACTCCATTAAATGTGCAAGTAGGAAACCAGTAGGTAATGTTTCACTTCACAGCTGATACTGTAACCATTGTGATTGTGTTCTCTTTGAAAACTCCATTCCTGCTACCTGCAGGGATTGGTAATTCTCTTCATCTAGTCACTTGTTTATTTTTAAGAAAAGAGACATTAAAATCTACCAGAACATTTAAAGTCAGCTACTTCTTGCTTCATTGCCTTATTTATATATGCACTAGCTTTAGGGACAAATTCCCAAGGAAGCAGTTCCACTGAATTCTCCTCATTAGGAGAACTGACTAATTGGTGGAATAACCCACATCTGATGGGCTTGACCTCAGTTTCCTAAATCCAGACTCTTGAAAAGGTTCAGGTTTGCATGTAAGTCTTGATGGAGATGTTCAAGTTCAAATATTGTGAGATGATGGGTCAGAAGAGTTATCCAAAGCTTGTCTGGCACTTAAATGCCTCCCAGAGCACTGGATAAGGACACCAGACCCCTTGGCTTTCTCTTTTCCCCATGTCACACACTGTAATGCTCCTATCAGTTTAACCATGCTGTCTATACAGGGGGCAGGTTCTTGCATCGATTGGAAAAGAGGCAAAGGAGTTGGAGACCTCTACTCCTAACACAAATATTCAGCCATAGCAGCGGATATTTAAGGTTTTGATCAGTGTTTGAGGATTGTTGTTCTGCTGTGGCCCTAGACAGGATAGGACTGTTCTTATTAAATTCTAGTTAGAAGCATATAACTTTTTCTGTTTTGCTGACTTATCACTATTTGTGTCTGTTTGAATATATTTGTAAGGTGACAATTTTGAAGTTCCAATGGGAAACAGTATTTTGGGCTTTGCCTTGGGCATGAGTTGACCTGTGATACCATGCAGTGCAAAGTGCATCCAAGTGGCACAATGGAAAGTTGTGAGTTGTTTCTTCTTAAAAAAACCCAAACAACATAATAAAAAAAATCACCCACCTGAAAGACATGTTTCTTGTGGTTGTATTTTTTTTTTTGTGCTTCTCAGAGCTGATACAACAGCATTGCCCATAGTTGGTTTTTACTTTATTTTTGGCCCTAGGAAATGCCAAAATAAATTAGACACATTACAGCAAACTAATCTTGCAACTATGCGTTTCAGAGTTCTTGTATTCTGGAACATGGTAACTGGGCTCCTTAGACAGATGCTGCCTGTGGCATTTGCTGTTATAGTGACATGTGTCTGTTCACATGCTAGTGTGTATAAATGGCACAACTTCCCTTGTCATGAGGACAGGCTTTTGGATGGGGGAAGGGCCCCCCCTCCCCTTGAGCTCTGCAATGGGGAGGGTCATTCTGCAGGGAATTCTGCCTTTAGTAGATTCCCCAATCCACCCCCTCCCCTTGCAGTTGTCAGTTTGGAGTTTCTCAGCTTATTTCAAAGTCAGTTATAAGGCTTTTAAATTAGCTTTATACTGATACAACAATGGGATGTTTTTACATGCTTTTAGCACTATCTGCTAGTGCTTTAGAGAGACGAAAGCAAAACTTAAGGCAATCTTTCTTTCTCTGTCTAAAATCAAGCTAAAGAATATGGACTGTAAGAAGGGCCTGTGGCTCCTTAGAACATATGCTATGTCCTGTGGTATGATACCAATAATATATCATAAATGCCATGGTATGAAATGGCAAATACTACTGCTCTAAGACAAAACCCAGCAAAGCCACTGTGGCACCACCACTCTCACCACAGTGACCTCTCTGGGACTGGTGCTGTCCCACCCTGCCACCAGTTGTGTCTTGTCCCTTCATATATGTATGTTTTTATATCTTTTACATATCTTCAGTATCTAATTGATGAACTCTCAAAACAGGGGCTGCTAATAAGTCATTTCTTCAATGAAAAACTGTGTGAGAAATGTGGGATCCAACTGTGTGTGATCTGCAAAGCTCTAGAAGTGTTGGTCTGTCTCCAGTGCAGGTGAGAAGCACACATGGCTCCATCTGTGAGTCTGATGCAAGTGGTGCCTTGGAGCATGGCACCTGTGCGATTAACTTGCTCATATAGACCAAGTCTCACATCTTGAGAGCTGTCATCTCCATATCATGTGTCTGGTGTATCTAGTGCAACCAGAACACACACCATGGCATGTGGCTGAGGAGGTCACTTGTGCGTGGCTGGGTGTTTAGGCATGGGAAATCCCAGTCCTGGTTTTTGTTTTTTTTTTTTTTCAGAAGTAAATGGGTAGTACAGATGCAGATGATGCTAACCAGGGCTTATGAGTGTTAAGCTAAATATAAAGCAACTTGATTGTGGCAAGCACGTAAGAGGATTCAGTAAATGTTTATATTGATTAAACTATTAACAAGAATAGCAAATACCATTACACTAATCATTATTATATTGCTTTCCTGCCCTACCCTCACTCTTTCTCCTACCCTGAATGTTTTTTCCTAGAATACAGTAAACATATACAGGGAAATTTCTCACTTCACGGGCCCTGGCTGTCTGAAACACCTCCCAGGTGTTCACTGTGGAGGTGAATAGTACCTGCATGCTGGGCTCTGGCTTCCATGGAGCTATCTGTGTGGTTAACCTCTGCTCAGGAGAAGGAAGTCTGGAGAAAAGTGGCCCCCCCCAAATTGAGACAGACTGCTAGTAAGAGAATGACAATGCTGAGGAGTGTTTAACCCAGGGGCATTCTGTCTTAGTATCTTTTGACAGGCATATGGACACCCAGGAAGGAATAGTATCAGTTCGTAGATTCATTATTAACATATTTTGGAATGGTGAAAGGATGTATTCATGTAACTGACTTCCCTCTGTTTCTCCATCACCACTAATGTTTTGGTTCTGATAGGAAATAATTCTACAGTGTTGCCCAAGCAAAACTGTTATATTTGAAGTCCAATTCTGCACTTTCTTAAAAATGTTAAAAAAAAGGAAGTATTGCAGTTGGGGTTGGGGAGAAAGAACAGGTCTTGGGTGATCAGTTGTTTCTGTTCTGAGTGGTAGGGCAAAGGGTTTGGTGCTAAAGTTTGTGTTCTTTAAATAGACTTATAGCCCAATTACTTTTTTTTTGATGGCTCAAAGTGTTCTATTGAAAAAACATTTGTTGGAATTGTTTTTTTCTGAAAATTTTAATCAAAACCTGGAATATTTTCAGGGATTTCTGAAAATCTCTAATTTTAATGGCAGTATGGAGGGGAGGGGGGAGGATGTGTGTATGTCCCAAAAGATGCTGGCAAAACCTTTTGGCTAGGTTTGTAGGCTTTAAGAGCAAGTTACTTTAAATTTTTTTCATGTTATACATTAGTGATGAAACATTCAAGACTATTTAAGGAATTCAAATCCCTCATTCCCACTCAAATTAAAAGCAGCTGGGCATTCAGATCCCTTAGTCAGCTTCAGCAGTCTATAACTTCAGTGTTAGTTTGATATAGCTGATTTGTGTTAAACACACTTTTAAGTGCAGTTACACTATAATTTATCTCATGGTGGTATTTCCTCACAGTCATAATTTTATGCTTGTACGCAGTCGTTCTCTGTATCCCAATGGACCGGAAAGCTTTATAAACAAATGTAGGCCATCCCCAAGTCCTCAGGCAAGCAAAACTTCTACTGAAGTCTTCAGGAGCTTTGCTCACATAATGTATCTAATTTCAGATCATGAATACTACTGTGTATACGAGCAGGCGTCATCGTTTGAGCAAAGGTCACTTTGGGGGAAAAGCAATAGCCATGTAGCAGCCCACGTGTGTCCCCAGAGTAGTTTGGAGGAGAAAATAATGGTTATCAGCTGAAATTGCACAAATTTATATGCACAGAATGGGATTATGCACAGAGGGAGTTGACAACTCTGGCTCAAAACAGGGTTCTGGCTAAAGGAAACCTTTTATGGGACTTTCTGCAGAATATATGGGTTTGGCATTATTCATATAACTGGTTACTTGCCAAATATGTAAAGACTAAAACCCCAAGCTTTTGATTCAGGAATTTTCTGCTTCAGCATGTTGTCGCCCCATGCTTTGATGTTCTGGAATTAAAATGTTTGTTTTCAGTCTGGCTTGATATTAAGCTGGTTTAATGTTTTATAGAAGCTGTTTTGAAAGCTTTTCTTTTCCTCTCTGAATCCAGCTCCCTGCGTGGGTGACATCTCTTATCATCAGTCAGACAGTTCTGATTTGTAGCTTTAGATAATGAAAACCAAGCTTTAGCATTTTTCTTCCCAGCAGCCTTCTTCCTTTATTTCCTTTCACCTCAGATATTTTCCTCTGTATGTGCATATCCCTGTGTGTACAGTACAGTATTGTACTGTACAATGCAAAATTTCAGTGTCTTGATGTTCTTTTCCTTACAGATTAGACTTGCAAGGGAGTTGGAGACCTGTCTTATGGTTCAGGAGGTGCTTTCTGTCTTCACCTGCAGTTTTTTGTTGTCCTGCAATTAAAGTCACCACTCATAATCCTCTCCTGCTGGGAGTTTGTCACTTCTAATCCCAGCTATGCTCCTCCCTGTAGCATTTTTTCATTGTGGCATGCCAGTATTAATGTGTAGCACTCCATGGGTTTCCTTCCTGGCTGAAAGACATCGGAAGAGTTTTAGCTCTTCAGTCATTTCAACTGACTTCATTCATACTGCCATTTTACTGCATTCTCTCCCTCATTACACCTGCACTGTATCACTGCTGCTACAGCAGCCACTGGTGAACACATCGCAGTGGGGAGAACAGACTATATCCACCTATATGTTCAACATAGCATCTACAGCACGCTTTATGGCCCTGATCCAAAACTCAGAAAGGTCAAAGCAAAGATGCTACTGAGAACTACACACCTGAAGATAGTGTTAGATGGAGAGCTGGGGACCCTCTCCCCTTTAGCAGTAAAAGATTAGACCAACCAGTGGGGACACCTGGAGATCCATCTTACTTGCTGTCTTACTCTTTTTTTTTTTTTTTTTCTTTCTTTTTTTTTCTCTCCTCTTCTCCTCCCCTGTTCTAAAGCCTGGATCAGTGAATCACAGCAGGCTCCGAGTGCTTTGTCTTGAGCAGGAATGTTGGGGAATGTGCCATTTCAGTTGTTTTCCTAGCCATGTCCTCCAGTACATGTAATTCAAGAGCCATCACAGCCTGCAGTAATGATAATACAGGAATGGGGGAGAGATGATCCAGCAATGAACAAGCTAGAGGATATTTTTGGTTTTGCTCTTTAAAAGGAACTACCATGCCTCTTAAATTCCAGTGAGATGCCAGAGAGCAGCTAACACTCTGCCTCCAGTGTTGGAGACTGAGCTGGCTGCTCTTGAGTTTGCTACCAATCTAAATGTGCTGCAGCTCTGGCTGCAGAGCTTAGAGGAATTCTTACTGACAAAGCAGCAGGCTCTAAAGCACCGCCTGTGCCTCCTTGCTGGGAGAGCCTGTCCCTTTGCTGTCCCAGTGATTTTGGAGGCAGTACTTGCAGAGCAGAACTGAGCTCTGGGTAAATGCCCACCACCAAAGCCAATGACAGACCTTGCAAAAGGTTTAATGTCAGTATTTATGTTAGTTATTTAATGCACATTTGGTTCACGTCACTTGATCTGACATGAGATCTGTATATTATGTGAACATGCACCACTCTTAACAGCTGTGCTTTAATAGCAGATTAGGACAGTATAGGACAGCATTTACCAGTTAAGCCAAATTTTGCTTGTGCTCCTTTGTCTTTGCCCCTCAGGTGGTTGCATGTGGCTGTGCCCCAGGCTGGACTCCTTGGGGCCAGACTGGTGCAGAAAGCCAGCATTCTTCAGCTGTCAGAGTGCTGGAGAGGGCAGGAGGCTGCTCCTGGGCTGCTTTCCTGGCCCTCCTGAGCCCTCTTCCTACCAGCTAGGTTGCCCTTCCTTGTCCCAGCACAGGTAAGAGCTTCTGATGCAGGAGATGCTGGTTAGCTCTGTCAGGTGCACGTAACTAAGCTGTGAATGTGCTGTTTCACCTCAGTTTTTGGGCTTCAGCAGAGGCACAAGGAGCTGCAGGCTTCTTTTCTTCAGGAAAGTCAGGGCACAGTTCAGTGTGCAAAAGAGGACCGCAACACAGAGGGCTGCAAACAGAAAAGTGCCTGTTTCAACCACTAATTGAATAGCAAAAAGAGAACATTAATTTGTCAGAAAGAAAAAAGGCATCTTCAGTACAGCCTTTATGGGCTTTGGATTCCCAGAGCAAACAACCCAGAGGCACTACATCCCCCATCCCACTCCTACCCCAGCGCCCTTCGCACAAGAGCTGTGGGGACAGCAGGAGGAGGGCTCAGGTGGGGAAGGGGCCCACTCACAAGCCAAGCTCCCTCCATGCTGTGCACGTGAGCATTCTACCCCTCAAATGCAAACTAAGTAATGGTAGTCAGCAACGGGTGGTTAGCAGGGTGGCCACAAACGCTGGATCCCCCCAGTGCTGGCTGTCTGGGATCTGGAGCAGGGGCTTGTGGAGAATGATGGCAGAGCTGGTGATGCAGGGAGTTAGGTGGCAGATTTCTGGGTTGTTTACCCATCTACTTTTATGATATACTCCACGTCTAATATATATTACCTGGGAAAGGAGAAGAAGATACCTACTTTTTCTGCTATTTCATGAAGGAGAGCTTAGCTGCCTGCTCTTATGGCTTTTTTTTACATTATTCTTTCTATTAAGAAAGGAAAGTGCACTGGGACTCTGCAGCCAGAGTCATGACATCCCTGGGGCCAGAGTCTGCTTCCCCTTTCAAGGCTCTTACATGCCTGAGAAACACCTTCAAATGGTGACAAGTCTTGCAGTGGAGACTTAGCATGCAACTAAATAATATTGTTTGTAAGGCACACAAATTTATAATGTAAATAAGTAGCTATAAATGAACATCACATGTAAATAAATAGGTTAAAGTCACGCTTTAATTATCAGGTTATTTCTAATCAGGAAGTCTTTCTTCCTATAAACAGCTAGCCCTGACAACAAACCTCTTTCAGTGAATGCTAAGGCAGCAGTAACTTCTGTGTGAAGAGCTAACCAGGAAGAGAATTTCTGTCATCTGATAAAGGCTCAGTGCTGCCAGCTACTGAACTGTATTTTGTTGATGAGAGCTGTGGGGTTTTATCTTTTTCCATGCCAGGAGGAGGGAGCTCACGTGGTCGCTGGGACAGTGGGGACTTTGCAGAGCTGATTCTGCACATGTTGGCTTTATACTACCCAGGTAGTCTTAATTACAAGCCCAGCCTGGGAGAGAAAGAGTTTTCCAGAATATTAGCTGACACCTTTGAACACATGTTTTAAGCTGTCAGTGACAAATCCTGGTGAGGAGTGGCCACAAATGATGACTTTGGTTTTGAAGTTTTGAAAACCATGTTAAGGAAAAAAACTTACCGGCTGAAACATTTTAAAGACATTTCCCCCTCATCTAGATATTGTCAGAGAAATGCTATATGTTCAATTGTACTTGACTGCTACAAGTGGTTCCTACCTGGAGTCTTGAAAACCTTCTTCCATTTATAAGAGGCTTTTCTGTCAGGTAACCCACATGTGTCTGGTTCCTTCTCTTCCCATATCAGGATTGATGGCTTCTTCATCAGCCCATACATGCCTGCCAAATTAACAGGATACGAGCCAAGTTATTTTGTACAGCTCTGATTACGTCATGATGTTTCTCCAAAGATATAACAGGTACAGGTGAAATACTCCCACTTGAAAATAATTCTAATTAGAAACCTGAATGCAATGAGGTCTATAGCAGCCATCCACGCTGGGGAGGAGGGAGGCCATAGTCTGCAAGACTTACAGCATTAGAAGTAGAGCTGGTTGAAAGACTATAATTCCTCCCTATGCTCATTGAAATTTGTTATTACATATTCAATTGGAATTTCAAATATTTTTTATATATAATCGGTTGCTTGAAGTTATTTTTATGAAAGCTTTAGAAATATTTCCATCAGTTATCCGAAGAGGCCATACAGAATAAATAGGAGAAAGCCCTGCTGTATGAACAACATAATGCACTTCAAAAGGCCTAGCAACATGCCATGATATCAGGTTATTTGTTGAAGGCCAAATCAATTTTATCATCAGGCAAACATTACCAAATTACTTTTCTTAGAAGCAAAGCAAGCGAAGTATTTTTCCAATAAATACTCTTGAGGAAAAATCAAATGGCATTTATTAGAAACCATCACTTGCTGGGACTTACTCTCTTTAAGGCACTTACTTCATAATGGTAAGCCATTGCATCCGAATATCATACGGGGACAAATTTAGGTTTAAACGTTTTCTGCTCTGTAGGGCAAATGAATCAGAACTGGGGCCTGTTTGTCTGTGGTGTAGTGAATAATCTTTGACAAGGGATGTTTATCTGTTTGTTTGCTTACCTAGCTACAAAACAGGGTGCCAAAGGGCTCTGACCCATAAAAACGCAGTGTCTACTGAAGGGACCATATTTCCTTTAAACCTGGTGGCTGCTCCAAGTTGTCTCCAGACAGTGCGTGTGAGGGAGAGGGGACAGGGTGGCTGCTGGTTGAAGAGATGGTGACTTCCAGCTCAAGGAAAAAGACTTGCCTTGCTTTAGGGAAAGAGGTCTGGAATACTGTATTAAGGCAAGTATCTCCTTAGTGTTACAGCGAGAGCCCAAGGAAAGCTCTGGGTGAATTTTTCTGGCCAAGAACTGTCCTTCTCTGTGCTGTGTTTGCTGAAAGCTGTGAAATACCTGAAAGCTGTAACAAAAGGCACCATGGGTGGTGCTCGGCTCTTGTTAAATGTCTGTTCATACCTGTAATGTGGGCCCAGAGAAATTACTTGGACTGAAGCTCTGATTCACATCTATCCTGGACCCAACTGTCTGTCCCATGGTTTAACTCCTTATGTCATTCTCATATATCAGATATTTATCCTCTGTCTCATTTGTCATATCTGATTAATAAAGTGCAGTACCAGATATATGGTAATTATGCTTGGGCTAAACATGGTTTGTGGCACGTCCCTCTGGGAGTGAGCAGAAAGACTCACCTTGTCCCCATTCCTCTCTGCTTCAGTGCTTTGCCTCTCTGCTTCTCAGAAAACAGTGATAAGACTTAAGTCTTCTTTTACCTGCTCCCATGTGTTAGCTGCAGAGTCGATGTGCTGCCTTGTTTTGCATCAGACAGCATGAATCCACATGACTGACACAGGCAGACATGACCTGTGCCCTAGAGCTGGTGGCATGAATAAAAAAATCTGCTAGAGAGGTCTAAAGAGAGATGCAGAGAGCAAACTGATGATGGTAGCATTCCTCTTGCCACCTCTCTTTTCAGCATCCAAACACATGGGGACTTTGCTTCTGTTGTATTGTAGACTTTTTTTTAAAGGCTGTAATTAATTCTCCTATTTCTGCCTGTATTTTTATTTTCTGGACCTTATATAAATAACACTGAAATCTGCTGTTCTTGAATGGATGGATAAGAAGGGCTCAGTCCCTCCCTTTACAGTCTGCTACCTGGTGAATTAATCAACACTGTAGGTACAGTTATCGGAACTGCTCAGGAATTTTCCATCAGTGTGTTTACCCATTGGAAAATGTGGTCTCCATAAACTGAAAGCAGGAGGGAAATTCAAATCTCTGATGTGGACTAAAAGATTTCCCAATTCTGTGCAAGTCTCAGGTAGCAAGAAAACATAGAAAATGCATTTTTAGTGTATATAAACATGAAACCACAAAGGTGGCCAAACGGAAGGAGTGGAAGGCAAGTAACCTGAAAGGAGTTTTAGCTTTATATTGATGACATATCAATTAATTTAATAATGACCACTTAAAATGGAATTGAGGAAAACAAGGCTTTAATGGAGAACAGGCACATGGGCTTTTACAGTAAAAGGGCAGTTCAAATACAAAACAGATTTGCAGGGGCTAGAAAAATCAAAACTTTCTGGGCTACTATAATTTGGCACAGCTCTAAGGCTTAAGTGGACTTGTGTGGCATGTATGTTGTATTTCCACATTTAGGACAAGGCAGAATGGAACTTAAACAAGAATGCTGAGACCTATAGGGAAAAGCCTATGGGAAAATGGGGAAAGCAGTTAGGTATAGCAGCCGTTAGACATACAGGCATAAATGTCTGTTTTAACCACTGGGAACAGTTCTCCGATGACAAACATTTTACAGGAGGAAATACAATTACTACTCATTATTGAAAATAACTATTTGTTATTCATCAGTCTGCTGTTTTAAAAAATTAACTCCCTGTAGTCTGGGGTTAGAAATGAATGCTACCTGGCACAGCTATTTAGCAGGATAATTTCATATTGGACAGCTCATAAGTTTCAAACTATTTGACCAAACCAGAGCAGTGAATACGTAACAAATGTAGTCCCAGGAACTAGGGAAAACCACCCAAGAACAGAAGAAAGGCTCTGTTTTTTGGACATTATCTTCATAACAAATCATTTGACTAACTATAACAAAGCATCAGGTCTAAGAGGTTTTCACTACGTGCATTTATAATGCAGTAGACCTGAAAAACAGGTTGATTTTTAAACCTCTGGTGGCAGACTGTTGCCTAGTCTAAACTGGTGCAATTTTTTGGAAGACAATATTACTAAATCAACCTACTATGGGGTGAAATTCATCTCTGTGCTGGGATTTTTTAAGAGCCGTGGTACCTGCTGGATGTTTCCTCCCAGAGCCTTCCCAGAGAACCAGTGGAACAATTTAGTGCCAAAGCGAAGCTCCTGGGGGCTGAGCTGACCATGAGCCTGGCTAAGTCCTCTGTCCTGCAGCAAGGAGAACTCTGTAGAAGAGTTTGTTCCTGCTTACCTTTTCCTACTGAAAATGCCACAGCAATTGTTCTGTGTTACCTGGGAATTTGCTCCATAATAAGTGTTGGGAAAACAGTTTGTCATTTGGATGGGAAATTTCAAGAGACTAGATTTAAAATAAATAAATAATCTACTCAGAAGTTCTGTAATCAAACAGATAATTTATTTCTATTTGTCAAGGAAGTATTTAATAATCACACATAGAAGTATTCAATTTTTATGCATGTTCAGTCTTACTACATAATTTAAATTAAGTCTCTAGGCATATGTCTTAGAACTGTTCAGTAGGTTTCTGTCTCCAAACACTGTAACATGGGAAGCCAGAGTTGCAGAAACTTTTTCTTTCACTTTCCTTGTCAAAACTGCCCTCTGGAAAATTTTCCTGAAGACTTGAGGTGAGGGGTGGAGTAAAAAAAATAGAGGTGCACACATGCTCCAAATACACTTTTTGACAAACTGCTTTATTTCAAAGGAAGAAATAGATCTGTAGAACTCTTTGAACTCTCTTCCTGGTATTTTTTCAAAAATATTTGTCTGGTCAGAAGCTGTCGAACTCTGGTTAATGGAAAACAATGTTTCTAAATTGGTACAAAGTTAAGCTCTTGTTTGGGACATTTTTAAATTAGTGTAAAGGTTGGGTTACATCTGTGAATATTTCCAATGACTTACAGAATCAGAGGTTAGTTTATCGTCATGCATGAGTGATAAATAAATAGTTTCCCAGATACTTCTGGTTTTAGTTTACCTTGCATCTCTAATCCTACCACTGCAATTGCATGAAAATGTGTTGATTGTTTGTTTCAAGAATGACATGTCATAAATACAGATATCTTTCTGGTGATCTCTCAAAATACTCTTCAGTCTTGTGTGGTTTAATGATTGATGAAACTTGGAAATGAAACTCTTGTCCGTCGTTTGTTGTAAGATAAACTTACACCCTGGGAGTAAAATGCATATGAGCTAAGTGGGGGCAGCGTGAGGAGGGTATTGCTTTAGGATGCTAAAGAAGGCTTTTGGCAGAATTTAGGAGCCAGTATAACATAAGTATCCAACTACCTGGGCCTTGTTTGGTTTCTTTTTGAGAAATGATCAATTTCTGTTCATGTTGCCTGCAACCATAAGATTTGGAAGAAAGCTAAGAAAGGTCATGGCAGCATATGCTCTTTCACCTTTTTCTCTTTCCATAGTATTATATGCATGGCTGGTATCAGTGGTGAGCATGTGTCCTGGTTTCAGCTGGGATAGAGGTAATTGCCTTCCTAGTAGCTGGTACAGTGCCATGTTTTGAGTTCAGTACCAGAAGAATGTTGAAAACACTGATGTTTTCAGTTGTTGCTAAGTAATGTTTATACCAAGTCAAGGATTTTTCAGCTTCTCATGCCCAGACAGCAAGAAAGCTGGAGGGGCACAAGAAGTTGGGATGGGTCACAGCCAAAGCAGCTGACCCAAACTGGCCAACGGGGTATTCCATACCATGTGGCATCACATCTAGTAAACAAACTGGGGGGAGTGGGGGCAGGGGACTGCTGCTTGGGGACTAACTGGGTGTTGATCAGCAGGTGGTGAGCAATTGCACTGTGCATTGTTTGTACATTCCAATCCTTTTACTATTACTGTTGTCATTTTATTAATGTTACCATTATCATTATTAGTTTCTTCTTTTCTGTTCTTTTAAACCGTTCTTATGTCAACCCATGATTTCTACTTCTTTTCCCAATTTTCT
>JANZLQ010000086.1:14745071-14757080 GCA_026212715.1 Elanus axillaris | reverse complement strand
GGCCGCCCGCGGCGCCGCTCGGCGGGCCCGGGGACGGAGCTGGCGGAGGCGGAGCACCCCCGGCGGCTGCCCCCCCTCGCTCGTTTGGGGATTCCCCGCAGCCCGGGGTGACCCCCGCTGGAGGCAGTGCCGCTTCCACCGCCAGGCCGACACTAGCAGCTCTTGAGGTGGGGCGTGACGGTATTTCCATCCTTCTTCTAGGTTATAACCCTTCTGATCTTTCCCAGAAACCTAGTTGTCTGGTTTTAAAAAAGGCAAACCACCAGCTACCCAGAAACTCCGCAGAAATCTTTTTCTTCTTCCTTTTTTCCAAGGAATGTTTTTTCTGTTCAGTGATTCTTCTTAGTCGATCAATAAACATTAAAATGAGAGGCTCTCTAGCGTGGGTCAAGAAAATGCTTCCACAGTAGTGATTTTTTTTTTTCCTCCATTACTGCAACATCTGGGAACAGTCCAGACCTCAGGCCTGCCCTGGGTTTTATCTTACCATATTCATAAGCATAAAGATATTTTGCCAATAGGTGAACCATAGGGCAACAGTGACATGTCTGCTAGCTCCACTGCTGGCTGTCACCCAACTTGGGGTTTGTGCTATAATTACTAAGCTAACTTCTCCACGGGTTTCCACTGCATCCTTTTCTAAATGGCATTAACCCTTGGAATGCCACATCATTTTACTCCGCAGATTGTTGTTTTCAGGACTGTTCAAGAAATTAATGATTAATGTTCTACTTCTGCATGGGGTTTGCTACTTCTCATGCTAAGCAAGAGGATTAAATGACTATGTCAGCAATGCGAGCTAAGCTACTGAGTCATTCCCTCAGGCTTGCTGTGCCTCTCAGAGAAGGTGTCTGATTGTTTTCAGCAGCATGATTTGGGATTTTCACTGGGGCAGAGGAGGTTGTGTGCTGGAGATCTCATGGCAGGCTTGAGTTTCTCTGATTATACCTTTCTCCACAAATTAGTGCGTTAGAAGAGGCAGAAAGTCAACCAAACATTCTGTCTTTGGGTCAGGTGAATTCAGTAGTAGCTGCTTGAGAGGGAAAGCGAGACCCATGCAGAGGAGCAGTGATTTTGGGCAATATTTCTGCTGTAGCACTCCACCGTGCCACAAGCTTGGCCTTTGCCCATGCTGGACAAGGGGTTCCTGCCAGTGTTGTGGCAGCCACAGCACCAGGAGAGCTGCAGGGAGAGAAAGAATCTGATTCAAGGTAGGTTCTTTGCTTTGCTAAAGGTGTCCAGACAAAAATCAACTTCTGCCCACTCTCCTTGCAGGATGACTGGAAATTGTTGACACAGGAGAACAGGCACCTGCTTTTGCCACCGGGCTTGATGCTTCTTTAAGAATATAAACAATGATCTTTCAGAAAGGCTAGATTAGCCTTTATTTGGGGCTTACCAAAATTGCTTGCCACCAAAAAAGGGGACAACACCTTTGTAGATGTTCAGTGTCTGTCAACTGTGGCTTGATTTGGTTCAAAATGCCTGTTATAGGGAGCTGTATATTTTTTTAAAAATCGGGAGACTGCAGTTAAACTCTGTATAATTAGAGACTTATCTTAAACCTCTTTTAAATAGTTCCTAAAGCTCTGCTTATTTTCTGATCAATACCACCATTGCATTCCTGATGCTACTAAACAAGAAATAAAAAAAGATGTTCTTCCTAAAAACTACATCCTGAAGTCAGATCTCCGGGAGGCTTGGAAGATTTACAGGGGCACCACAGGGCTTTGAAGCATTTGCTGGGGACCAAGATTTCAGGCCAGCACACTCTTCTTTTGGACTTCCTTTTGCTGCCTGCTTTAGTGTGGACAGAACGATGGGTATCTCAAGGCAAGAGAAAATGGAGCTGGAAAGCATGAGTTGAGGGGCTAATCACCCTCATAACTCAGTAGCGCTGCTACTGGGGCAGGTTTATTTCGCTGCTAGCTGTGGGTGTTGGTTGAGCTGTGCTCCATGCTGTGCTTGGCCTACTTTTCTCTCTTTGAAAAGGCAATACCCAAGTAAAAAGTATACATTTTAATTTTATAAATTAAGTGATTTCAATAATGTTAAATTTTATGTTAGCTTTGCAAGGGTTTCCCTACATTTGGGGTTTATTCTGCTGAGGAAGTGAAGTACAGATTTAGTGTTTGTGATTTGGGCTGCACTCAGGAGAGTTTCAGAGATATGAGAGCTAAAATGCAAGTGCAGTGAGAGCTGTCAGAGTCTCTTCAGTGGTCAGCAGCCTTTTGCAGGCACTCCAGCAGCCTTTGGGAGCTGTGAGGAAACAACTCTTATTGAAGCTGCTTCTTTTTTTTCCCTCCTGTTTGATTGAAATCCTTAACTGCAAACCATTATACCTGCATGAAAGATAACCAGGAAATTCAGTTTTCACCAGATTAAAATTGAATTCAGTTCTTCACTGCATGAAAATTGTTGTTTGAAGCTGCAAAGCATTGTTTTGTTCCCAAGAGCAGGAATAGAGTTTAATTTTTGCTTTATTCCCTTCATGTTTGCTTTTCCTTCTTTCTCTCATTTCAGTAGCAACATGAAAAGAGGAAAAATTAGACTTAGAAAGAGAAAAAAAATGGAAAGAGGGAGAAGGGGGGAGAAAAAATGTTGCTATTTCTTTCAGTTCCTTTCTTGAAAATTTTTATTGCTATAAAAGTTGAGATGCTGTGATCCCAGTTCAGTTAGTATGGGGAACTTGTACGTTAAATAATGAGCCTATACGCAAATATTGGAATCTCTTGCAGTGCTCTGATGTGATTTTTAGCCCATCCTTCAGACTTCCTAAAGTGAAGTGAAAACTGACTAGCTAACACATTTTCTTTTTCAGTTTGGTACCAGTAGCAATAGTTGATGGTAATAAAATAATTCCTTCACTTCTTATCTGGCAGTTCAGTCTTACCTGACTCCTAAAAAAGGTCCCAGTTGCTTATTAATGGAGGCATGCAACTGTTCTGTGATGTTTGACACCACTTTGCTATTCTGGTCTTTAATCTAAAGAAGAAAACTATCAGCTTGGTCAGATACTAATGTCCTAGATGTTCCAGTGCAATTCAATAAAATACTGACCTATTTATTTATATATCTCATTAGATGCTCTGGTCCTTTTCCCATTTATCTTTTCTAAAGGCAAATTCCTGTCTTTTACTTGAGGCTTCTTGCTCGCTGTTAAATATTGTTCCGTCATAGCCTGCTAATTGAGTTGAGCGGGAGCAGAGACAAGAAAATGAAAAAGGCAACTAATAATGACTGGTGCAGTAGCAAGCTATAATGTAGGGACGTTAATGTATGGACCTGTCACGCACACAGCTTCACTAAGAGAGGTTTAAGGACACATAGCCCTCAATGTCTGAAAACCAGTGTGTGAGCACATAATTATAGGGCACACATATCACAGGATCAAACTTACATTCCGCAGACAACATTAAAGTATTAATTTGTTAACTTGTAAGCATTGACCTTTTCAGTTGAAATATTCTTTTATGTCTTAAGTGCATATAATTTCTTAAGTTAAAAAAAAGTTCTGTGTTAACTAACTTGACTGATAGATTGCCAGCAATAGAAAACTTTTGTCTTCTCTCAGATTTTGGCAGTGGGTTTCCTAGCCACTGAGGACTTGTAGCAATGTTTTAATGGTAGATCTTGCATATTGGTGCCTTTCCTTAAATACTTCTCTGAATTGGATCTCAAATCCTTTAAAAGGTCAGCTACTCCTGAAACTATTGCTCACAGAAATGTTCTCTGTTGATTCCTGGCATTCTCACAACCTGGCTGTAGCTCTTGCCTTTCATATTGTCTCAGCCCTGAGCTGTACATGAATGCCCAGCCCAGGTTTATGCTGGCCTCCAAGGACCTCTCTAGGTGGAGACCTCCTCAGGACAGTGCTGTAGGCTGATCCATACTCCAGGGGACTCCCTCCATCCAGAGACTCAATATGCCTCAGATGTTCTGGGATCCACCCCTAGCTTCCTCTGGAGCATCCTCTGCAGCCCCCTTATGACTTGTAGATCTGCATTTTTCCTTTCTCTGAACTCCAGCTCTAGGCTGATCCATGGGCCAAGGAGCCAGTCTTTCAAGTGTTTCCTTATAGATGTGAAAGGTCTTCTAAAACAGATATCTTGCCAGAATTACAATCCCAGCCATCATGGTCTTGTAAAATAATTTGGGTTGGAAGGAACCTTTGGTGGGCAGCTAGCCCAATCTCCTGCTCACAGCTGGTCCAATTATCAGGAGTTTTGCAATGAACTTAATACAGTGGCAATACTATTGGTCTCAGAAGCCCTCCATCTGTAGCAGCATTCAAAACCGAACTGGACACAGACCTGGGCAACCTGCTCTGGCTGACCATGCTTGACCAGGTGGGTTGGACTAGATAATCTCAAGAGGTCCTTTCCAACCTCAACCATTCTGTGATTCTTTAAGGACCATGTTCATGGCTATCAAGTATTCTCTGCATGTGAGTGAAAGAGCTCCTTTTTGATTACTGGAAATAATCCAATGGGGAATTATTTGGGAGAATTAAATAGTCCTGGAAAATATGCTTTCCAGTGCTCTCTGTAAAACACCACTTCCCTTTGGGTAGTCAGCACAGGTTTTATCTACAGCCCTCCTGCACTTCACGGAGGCTATCAGGGCTCCTTTCTGTTGAAGAACCTCAAGTCAGTCTCAGGGCATTCAGTTGACATTAAAAACTGAAAACTCTGAAGAATAGAGACTCCCAGTGGAGATTTATCAGGTTTCACTTGACATGAAAACATTAATGATTCTCTCTAGAAAGCCAGAAGACTTGGCACAGGTCTTGGGAGCAGCAAGAATGCTATGGGCCAAAGTTCTTCCATATTTCTAAGGTGACCTTATGTACCTGGCATATCTGTCTTGTTTGGGAAACCTGATCAGTTGAATAAATCCCTGCCATAAACATTTTCAAAGTTTTATGTAACCCTGTCAGCAATTGCCAGTTTACAGAGTGGAACAAAATGGGTATATTTTTAAGGGAAAAATTAGAAAACTCATCATATGAATTGGTCATTTAACAGATTCACAAATTACTCAATGGGCTTTAAGTTGGATGAATGGAAAAAAAATTAAACATATAGATAAAGTATAAATAAAAGTACAGAAAAATTAGTCAGAACAACTATTCACTGTTTAGAAATGCAAGCACTGCTTTCTCTCACTTGGTCAGACCCACCTGATTAAACAGCAAGCTCCTAATGCAAGAGATCATCCGTTTCTCTGCTGTGGCACGCACTGGGCTTTTAACTACAACTGGCATCTTTGCATCATGTTTTATAAGATCAAATAAATCATTTTCCCATCATAAATCCTATATGAGCCAGTATTATTCCACTTATGCAGCTGAAAAAATTAGTTCAGATGGGAAGAATGACTTGATGAACGCCACCAGGGAACTCTGTGTCGTAGTGACAATCATGGTGGAGGAGGATAATCAGTTGGGTCCTGACATCTGCTGCATCCTTTCCACACTGGAAAAAGCCAGTAGCATCACTTCTTTTTGTCCTTTAAAACTGCTGGATGGTAACAATAATGGGTTGTCTCTTGGGTTAAGCACACCTTTAAATACATTTCTTAAAACTGCCAAGTAGACCAACTCCCAAATTTCTTTCCTGTTCAACATTAATATTAATGCAGATTTTCTGACTTAAACACATGATCTTCTCTTAAGTGTACAGATACCAAATTGACTTAAGCTGGAGAAGAAACCGTATTTGGGAAACCCTGAAAATCTTTAATCAGAAGCTTATTCAATGCAGAGCAAAAAATACAAACAGGTAATTTTCAAAATGGATATGTTCTAGTACCAGTATATATCAGAAATATTTAGTGGTCTCTGTTATAGAGGCTTGTCTGTGCAGGAAAACAAAGGAAGCACCCTGCAGTGACTTGAGCAGATAAAATAAACACTCTGCTTTGGATAAGCTGTTGCAAAGGATTCTTCCATACAAAATTCCTCTTCCATAATAACAGCTAGGTGTGTATTAGGCATGCTCTTCACCTATGATGATCCAACATTTTACCTAATTAATTTCATTTCTTGTCTCTCCTCTGGAAGAATTCTGGGCAAGTTACTGAACATTACCAAAAGTGTCATTTTTGGCAATCAGTCTGGCAGAACCAGGTCAGAGTTTGGTGAAGATGGTGTTTGGGGAGGGCAAGGTGGGGGAGGGTGGAGATTCCCCCACATCTGTGGGCTACTGCCCCTGCATAGCAGGTCAGTGCCCCCAACCCTGCTGGTGGCCCTCTGCTGGCCTTGTTCCAGCCTGTCAATGTCCTCCTCTTCCAGAATGCATAAGAGCACTGTGTGTTTTCCATATCTACTTGCCTGGAGTTAATTATTTCACTTGGAAAATCCTAATTGCTCCTGTATGGATGAACTGTAATCTTCCAGCAGTGCTTTCCTGAGCGCTGAGTTGTCTGGCCCTGCTCCCAGTCAGGGTTTGGCGCCTCCAGAGGAACCAGCCAAGCTGCCTCCCTGAATCTGCAAGATACAGCTCATAGCCTCAGATAAGTTACAAATGCTTCTGTATTTTTATTTTGGTTTTATACTTTCTGCCTAAAATCATATTGCTCCATTGCCTCTTTCTTGCAGGGAGCACAAATCTCACTCCTGCCTGGCATGCATCTCCCGAGCTGCTGCAAAGCCAGGCTTTCAGGAGCCGTTGTCAGCAATAAGGCCTCTTTGTCTGCCTTTCTCTTTTGCTGGTATCCATCTGAGAGAAGGGGTGAAGTGTAAAGCAGAACACACTGAGAAGCTTTTAATCACACTGACACCACCATCCTTTGCTCTTCTGTGGGTCTGCTCCCAGGCAAAGTGCTGCTGAAGCCATCTCTACCTGTCCTTCACATTTTCATAAGGACGAAGCTCTCGTCAGCCTTTTATCTGCCCCATTCCTCCTCTCGATGTGTTTTCAGAGTTCACATTACTGCCTGGGAAGGTGCAGTGTTCAGCACACTCCCAGAGGCAAATCTGCTCCCCACAGTGTACAGCCAACGGGTTTTGCTCAGCTGGTGCCTCTGCCTAATGCCATAGCTGGCTCCAGGCTGGGGCCATCAGGGGCTGCTGTTCCTCCAGCTCTGTAGCACCCCAAGCAAATCTGTCCAGATGCGCTGCCTGGTTATCACCTGTGCTGCTTCACTTTACTAACCTCTCTAGCACACAGTGTGTGAAGGCTGATAGAATTTTCAAGAAATAAAAGTTTTGGTAGCAGCAGGAACAGAAAATATTCTATTATCTTCTCTTTAGAGGAGAGACAGGGACAGAAGACTCCTTCCATCTGGGCTGCGAGGCTCTGCAGCTCTCTGAGTTGCAGTGCATCAGGTTTGGACTTTCGCACCTTATGCCCAAGGGAGACTCACCTGGGTAGTTCCCAGAAAGTCTTTCATTACACTGCAGCCAAAATGAGTAACTTGACTTCTCTCTGTTACCTGACTTTCCTTCAAAGCAAACCTTCCCTGCCCTGCCTATTCAGACGGTGCATGCATGATGTTATGCCATAATATTAGGCTGTTAACCGTAAACCATTGTAGCTGTCTCTGTGCTTCGTGATTCAGACCGCAACTGCTGCAAACATGTGGCTATGATACAATGTACATGGGCATTTTCAGTGTCCCCAGAATCTATCACAAGCTTTGCTTTACATGGGAAAGTGTGCCATTCACAGGAGAAAGATACTAAAATATGTTCCTGTGTCTCTTCTCTTCCCAGATTACTAGAGCTAACACAGCACTGCCTTTAAATAGGGGAGCTTGGGCACCAGTGTCTTAGCTGTCTTGCAGCCCAAATTGGAGGGCATTTTGCAGAACACCACATAAGATAGTAGACAGGATTATGGCATGTGTATCCCTCTGTTTCTGGATCCCTTTAGCACTGCATATTTAAGCTAGGTCAGTTATAATACAGCTTGAAGTAGAAAGATGAAAGAGCTGCAATTAACATGATCAAGCCCACATTTTCTTATGAACAGCAAATGCAAATGTTAATGTAGACAAGCAGGCAAAGACCTCTCCCGACCTCTGTATGTGCTGAAAATTTAGCAAGCACATCAATAAACTGTTCATGGATATACTCTTGAATATTTTTGTATTTTAGCCTTGTCATCAGCAACTTTTCAAGATAATTATGTTGTGTGAAATGATTACTATAGAATGAAAGAGCAAGCTCCAGGGTAGTTTGTCTCTATGGCAGTTCATTTTTCAGTGATATGAATGATGGTTTTAATCAACAGGTCTATGCGATGGAATGAATTCCACTGTCTCATCATTGCTTTGGTGTGCAGGCTGTTTTCACTGATAACTGTTTTTTATAACTAGGAATAGCTCCTGCTATATCCCAGCAAAGAAAAGGACATGCATGCTGTACATGAGTATATTATGCTTTATGGCTGATATTTGCAAAGCTACCAAATGATCTGGATGCCCAAATCCCATCAGTGTTAATGAGCACAGAATACCCAAACCCTTAGTTGCCCTAATTGAAAAATCTATATACACAGTGCTTAATTTGAAGTATGTAAAGTCAGTTGATAGGCTCCTATTGATATTGAAAGATATTAGACCTGGTATATATCAAGGATTTTAGAGAAAGCGCCAGCCACTTCACACCCCCAGCAAAGGGGGTTTGAGGTAACCCAGCTGGCTTGGTGCTACGGCAATATTACAGAGGACAGATTCAGCTGGGCTGGGAGCAAGTAACCTCCAGTGCAGAGGCTCCCAAAATGCTGGAGCCCATACAGACTACAGTGGGATGCTTTAGTTACAGCAATTTCAGGAGGAAGCTTGGGGCTATGGTAGCACAAGCTGCAGCAGCTGTGTCAGGGCAGAGATGGGCATCAGGGCATTGAGAGACCCAGCGCTGTTGGCGTGACAGGGCCAGGAATTGCTGAGTCCTTCCCTCACCCTCCTATTTACCCCACCTGGCAGCAAGGCTCTGCTTTAGCAAGGTGGTATGGCCCAGACCAGGCTGTGTCCGTGCTTTGTAGCACTACAGAGGTGACAGCAAGGTCAGCTTCTCCTCGTGCCAATGTATGTCAGTCCTTCTTGGCCTTTTTAGTGTGGAAAGGCAAACTGAATTCAGACTCTCTCCCCAGTTAATTCTTGGTTGTTCTCCTGGACATGCACCTTAAAGCCCTTGTTTTAATAAGTACTGAGCTCTTAATTTGTCCCTTTCCTGTTTACCTCAGCTGGTATTGAGCTGAGCATCAGTTAAAGTAGATAATTACAGTTGCTCACAGAGGAGCCATTACACGAATGGACAGTTGTTAGGGCTAGTCTTAGTAATGTGTATGAAGTATAAGCAGGGCCAAGGAAGTGGCCAGGTTCTCTTGGCTCTTCTAGCACTTCTCGTGTTCCCTGAAGATTTTTTTAGGTGTGACCCAAAATTTCTTGATAATATTTATGCCTGAAAACCTGGCAAAATCACTACACTGTGTTTTCCAGACCTTTGCCTAGGACATAACCAGTGGATACATTCCACTATGTAGTTCAGCAAATTCCACAATTTGTTGATTTTTGAACAGAGCTCTCCAACAGCCTCAGATAGCTTTGTAAAATGACCTACATGCAAGATGCTCTGTTTCATCAATAGATTTGTAAGCAAGTGGACTTTATGGGGGGTTTACTCAGTTGTAGGTGAAATTAAACCAAGATTCTTTGGCTGAATTGCCATTTGTCTAATGAAAAGGCTGTTTATCATTTGCTAACCTTCCAAATGTGTCCAGCTGTAATTAAATATAGCCTCTCCACTAAATATTAGGACATACCACATACATGTAAACAATTAGAGTTAAGTATATATTTATTCATGTTGACTTTTCATTGTCTGATGCTCTCTAACTGTAAGGTTTACTTGGGTTGGGTGTTTTGTTTTTATTTTGTTTTCCTGGCAACTTGAGTCAAATAGCTCTTGGGTAGAAACAAGAATGCAAATAAACATACAAAGAAGCAGACTTTAGTTGAATGGAATAATATTAAGTATGCTGGATACATAAGCAAAACCCAGGCTTATCAGAGCATGTTTTGCATTCAGTGCTGGTTTATCAAGTAAAGGAAATATTACCTGAAGCCAGCAAAGTGAACTGTTTTATGGTCTGTGTGTTCTTCTGATTTTATAGCCAGCAGCTCTCTGCCTTGTCTCTCATTTCATTTACTGGAAATAAGTGTCCTGTTTTTCCAACTCCAGATTAACTTGTTCATTCAAAGCTAAACCAGCAAAGTAAGAAGACGCTGTATCTGCTGCAAGTTCCTTGTACTTCAGCAAACTCCAGTGCTAGAGTTTTATCAGATGTCCCTTTATTTTTTCCTCCTTGAGGCAGGATTTTTAAAAGCTGGCTCTATAAAGGCAGAAATCAGATACATTCAGTAAAGGTTAACCACAGTGGCACGTATTCAATAGCCTTGGAATGGAGACCAAGGAAATTCATGTTGACTTTCTGTGGTGCTTTAAGTGTTCTTGAGAACTTCCTCTTTGGTCTTCCTGAAAGCTTCCTCTCTTCTTTACAGCATCTTAATGACTTTTCAAAGGATGAATAAAAATTCTTTAGGAAAGTAAATCTGAGGAGCCAGATGGAAAAAGAACTGGTCTAAAACTGAAAATTGCTCACCTGGGAGACAGGAAAAAAAAAGTACTTTAGCATGCAATGCATACCTCACTGGATTTTACTAAATTGCCATTGCATTAGCACTGAATCACAGGAGAAACACAGAATTTCACAAGGCAGGTAAAACCAGAAAGATTTTAAATCCTTTCTGGGATATTAAATTCACAGAGACTAAGACATATTGTACCAGCCTAATTTTGTAATACTGTGGGTAAACCGGTGGATGTACACTTAATTTTTAATTGTAGGGATCATCTATTACTTCCACTGTGTGGGCCAAATCCTGCTCTCATTTGCAATTACTGAAATCTTACTACAGGCAATAATTCTGTGTGAAGTGGGCAGCATTTCAGCACTTGTTTGATGATACATGTTGTGATAGAAAACAAGCCAAGAACAGAACATGTGGCTCTTTCTTTCCCACTATTGGCATAGAAGTGGCATTGCAAGGATCTCCACAATGAAGAGCAGACAACAGCAGCCTGTCCACTAAAGAAGAGGACATGTTTATTTTGAGTGGTTTTCCAAAAGAAAAGGACCCGTTGGGTCTATGTTGGGTCAGGTGATCTTCTGCCATCCAAAATCAATGCAGCACCTATGGCAAATGATGGCTGCTCTTTAATTCATCCAGAATTTGTCACCTTGGTCTAACCTGCTGACTGCCAGGTTTCAGCAGCACTGGGAATGGGAAATCCTGCTCCAGCTGAAAGCAGGTAGCCAGGAAAAATTGACCATAATTGTCAAGAAGACTAGATGGGGTGAGTAGATGCCTCTTGTTTTATGTTCTCCATGGGGCTTATTTAGATCTGGCCATGGCAGACTTTAAATTGTGATTGATTCCATTTAATGTCTGGTATTGCCTGGGGTATTTGTGTTTTTTCCAGCATTAATAGTGTTTTCTAGGTGGAACATTTCTGTAGCATTTGCTCCCAACTTGATTCTAGGTCCTTGTCTGGCTTCCTCATTAAAATGACCTAAATTTTGAGCTGGAAACTCCCAAGAGCAAGGACTGCTGTCTGTACATTCTCTAGATGATGGCTTTCCTCTGTGTGAGCTTCTCAAGGACACCTACATGCCACTGTAAATCAGCAAAATTGTACCCTTGTCAGCCTGTGGTCTGGAGAGACTAGTCCTTCAGGTACTGAAGCACTAATAAGTAATACCACCAGCATCCTTAAAAGATGCACTTTGGGGTTCTCTTGAGCATTGCCTGGTGGGAGCAGGTGGCATTTGTCGTGGGAGCCACAGTGGTCAAATTCTTCGGTAATGCTTTTCACACCCCCAACTTATGACTACTGAGGTCTGGCTTGCTCTGATGAATGCCTTAGCATGTGGCACAGGGGAGAAGCACTTGTTGTAGAAGGTGATAATCATGTTTCCTTGCTTATTGTCATTGCGGGGG
>JANZLQ010000086.1:14662653-14726907 GCA_026212715.1 Elanus axillaris | reverse complement strand
TGCACAAAACCCAGTTAGTTATGAGGCCATTTAGAAGAGAACTCCCCCCAGCCCCACCTTAGAGCAAATTTCAGTGCATTCTAGTGATATTTAATGTTCAGGTAATTCTACTTAAGCCTTTAATTCATTAGGCCATGGAGGTTCACTGGGGACTTGCTGTTAGTGCTGGTGTTTCAGCCTGCCTGTCACCAAGCCCAGCAGGGCTTGGCATTGCATTTGGAGGGCTGACCACACGACCAAGAAAACAAAATATTTTCTATCAAAATGAATGTTTAACTTTTGCTTTTCTTTTTTTTCCTGGAGAGAAACAACTCAGAGGGCAGAACTGTGCCTGGGGCTTCAAGACTAAGACCTACCACAGCATTTGGTTCTTGTGTGGTTTAGCCATGCCTGTTGAAAGCAGCTGTCTTGCAGCCCTGGCACAAATTGTCAGCTTTGAGGCAAGCCTTGTGCCTTAAAGGTTCAAGGATTATCCCTTTCCAAGTAGTGCCTGTGAGTGCCGTGACCTGAGAAGCGCATGGTCCCATCACATGGTGCAGAGTCAGCTACTACAGACGAAATCAGCTATTTTGTATCTTTTCAAACTATTTTCTTTTTTCTGGGCTGTGTAAGAGTGCTACTGCTTTTGGAAGGAGCATCTAGTGGAAGTACAAAGGTAATTACATCTTGGAGCAGACAGAGCTTGAATATCTTTTACAGTCAAACCAACCAACCAAAAATGTGTGAATCAAGTTTAGCTCTTCTCCTTTTAAAGGCTGGGCCGCCATTTCCTATTTCTGACTTTTTTTATTCCCTAAGCAAAGTTTTTATTAAAACATGAGCTGTATATACTGATTAATATTTATATCTCACGAACCACCAAAATTGTGGTCCTAGTAGGGCTGAACATGTAGTAAAATGTGTTTTCACCCTGCAGAGCTTATGGCGTAAGGTGTACCCATCCTGTTTGTACATATGCCATGTGCCAGGGTGAGGATAGCCAAAGCATGCAGCAGCAGAGTGGCGTGACTTGCTCAAGGGCCTACAGTGATGGAGGGCAAAAGTGAAACCCTGGCTCCCATTATTTTCCTTCTGGGCCATCCTGGCTTTGCTCTGTGTGCCAGCTCTGCTGTTAAGAGTTTGCTGCTAGTGAACGGCTCTGCCTGCAGCAGGACATGCTGCTCTGGTGTCACAGGGGTGGGAGCTTTGATTTTGCTGAACAAAGGTGCTCTTCCAAAAATAGGTTAAGCCAAAGAACTTGGATGCCAAAAATAGGAATAGAGATTTTCCTTTTTTCAACTGTGTTTGAGATTTATTGTTCCTTGCTGGAGGCAGCTGAAAAAGTAAGAGATAATGTAGCTATAGGCAAGGGAATAGTAGAAGTAGACATACACAGTCACCTCTGATGGAGGAAAACCACACGTGCCAGAGTCAGATATCACTGTAGAAATGCACAATAATGCAAAATAACAATGTAAATAAAAATGTGCAGTGTCACTAAATCCTTCCCATAGCAAAAGTTTTGTTGCTTTCCTAGCCGTTAAGGTACCTCAAAAGGGGAAGGATGGAGAGAACCCTGGTGTCAGAGGACAAAAGAAATGCCAACAAACAAAAACTGGAACGACTAAATGCCACACGAATGATCCTGGTGATAGCCCCTATAAACCTTTTATTGCAACATGCTCTGCTGTGTGTGAATAATTCACTCTTCCTAAACTGGTGGCAGTAAAATCTGTGCAGTGGCTTTCCCCTCTGCCTCCATACAGGTTGTTCAGGTGATAGTTGTTAAAACTTAACGATTTGTCTCATGGGATTCTCCATAGAAATTGTTGTATTGTTAAGTTAAACTCCAACTTTCCCATTCCCCAAGTTAGATGCATGCACAGAGGACAGAGCTAATTACTTGCACTGTAGCTATTTAAGGTGCTGGGCAGAGCATGGAGCTGGAAGTCAGGAGGCACTGTGGCTCTAATCCATGCTGTGCTGCTCTCTGAGCCACCTCCAAGAAGTTATTTAACCTCTGCGTGCCACTGCTTCCCTCTGGGTAACAGGAGGGATTATGATAATTGCTTTTGAAAAGCACTTTCAGGTGTTCAGCTTTATTTTTTTTCCTAAGGCGCAGAACTATCTGGTCCTGAGCTGAAGAGGCTCAGCCTGTCTCAGGAGGTTTTTGGTACTTTGCAGAATTAGAAAAACAATGCTTAATGCCTCATTGGGCTGTTTAGGCCATGTAAATAAATACATTTAAAAGATTTTTCATGAATCTTCTATGCACTACTCATGGATGGGCTCTTGGATACAACTGAAGGACATAGAAATGAGATATTGTTCAAAAGGGTTGTTACTGAACTCTTCGTGAAATGTAAGTAAAATGTCAGAATGCTTAAATGGTTTATTTTTTCAACCAAATCCTGCCTTCTCCACAGAAACCTAGGTTTACATCTGTTAAATTTGTCTCCACATTGAGTTAAAGACTTCAAAGGCAAGAGACTTCCTGCATTTCTTGCAGGATTTGGAGGGTATTTGGGTTTGTGTTCTATAGAAAAGGATGATTTTCTAGGCTGAAGAAGTAGGAAGGTTTTCACGAGAGCAAGATGAGCACAAAGCAAATGCGCGCTGAGCTGTGCCTCTATCTCAGATTTTGAAGCATCCAGGAAAGAATAATGTTGCATGAATTTGTTGCACACTCTGAACTCCTCTTTTCCAAGTAGCAAAACTTTGTCCTATTTATGCTTTGTGTCACAGGGAAAAATAATCAAAGGGCAGAAAACCCCATGGCTGAACTGCAGCTGAGAGCAAAGTGTTAATGAAAAAGTTTTTTGTGGAGCACGGTGATTTTAGTGGGGTGGCTGGTTGGGAAGCACCATCCGCCATAGGGTGTGCCCGCAGGGTTTGGGGAAGCAGCATTACTGGGGATTTTATGTTGGAAACAAAGTTTAGTGTGCTACTGGAAAGTGCTCCAGTGCCAAGGCCATGGCTGTAATCTAAGCCATCAGCTGATCTAGCAAAATCTCTGGGTGCTCCCATGTTTTATGCAGAAGCTTGAAATGATGCAGCCTAAAGCTGGGGAATATATTTCATCTTCCCAGCACAAGGGATACAGGCCCCGTAAGCACATGTTGAGAGAGGCTTGGCTGCCAAAATAGTTTAGTGTTGCTATGATGGTTGCAGGTGGTGATTGCCTTTTAAGTTCTTGCTCTCTGTTCTGACATTTTTAGGACAGTAAATGAAGGATGAGAAGTAGAAAAGCAAACAAATTAGAAAAATCTTGTGTGTGGATGTCTGTAATTGTGTAGCTCAGTGTAAAGAGCCCATTTTACTGGAAGTCAGGGAGGGGTTAGCAATGAATAAAAGTAGTTATTGCCAATAGCTGTCATGCCGCAACTAAGTATTGATGATAGGGCTCAGCTTAAAGCAGGTGCCATAACACATACCCTAAAAACTGCTCTGGGGAAACATGTGCAAAACCATGTGCCTTGTATGCCACAGAGGATTTATTCATAGGGGTAAGACACAAGAAATCCTCAGTGGATTGGGTGGAGGTAAGAGTGTTGAGTCCTGGTCCTGGGAAGTGAGAGAAATGCTTTACTGAGGCAAGGCTTTAATTAGGGGCACTCTAATGAGTCACACTTAGGTATGTCACTAATTTTTCATTATATTAGAGATACAATACTGAAATTAGCAAAAATGCAGCAGCCATCCCACGTATGTGCCTTCCCAACCCGGTCTCTTTGAGGGCCAGCTCTTAGCACTGTGACGAATCAGAGAAGAGTAAGTAGGGTGTTTTCAAGTACTTAAGAAGTACAAGGCATGAGGTAAATAATCTAAACACTGATGCAGAGCATTGCCAGCTGAAAAGTGACTTACAATTTCTTAACAGGCTAACAATCAGTTGATTTTTTTCCTCTTTTGGGGAGAGGAGTATGGAAAGTGCTGCCAGTCAGCAGACTGCTTCCTTCCAAGAGAAAGGTTTGCTATAACGAACTCAAAGCCAGGGCTTCTTTCTTCTTGGGCAATCCAGTCTGATTTTGGACATCACCAGTGCAACAGACCCCTGGGATTGTGTGTCATGTGAGAAATCTGATACCTCTGTAGCTCACATTTATAATAAAACTTCTGCTTGAAGAAGCATTTTGACTCTCTTCTCAGCATCTGGTAGGACTTGGCCCACAGTATTTTGTTGTTGCATTTTTTGTGCAATAACCTGATGCTGCTACTTGTGAGAGACCTTTAACTGAGGGTTAAAGGGTTTCTCAGTGGTTTTGTTCCATTACTTTTGCCATTTTTATTCTAATTCAATTGCTTTTCTTGTTTACTTTGCTCTTTGGTATCTCTCTTACTGATGTAACAGCATCTTGCTATTTCTCTTCCATTTCCAATTCTCTGTAAGAAAGAAAAATAATCAACTGTCCTGATTTAGCTAGAAATGAAACTGCGACTATTTTTTTTCATGGACTTCATGAGAAAATTGGTAAGAATTGCTAACTAATGCTTTTTAAAGACTTTTTTTTAAATTGGTGAAAGGCTGTCAAGCTGTCAGTCAAGTCAAAGACTGGATAATGCACCATTCCCCTGACAAGTTCCCTTTATTATATTAGGCATCCACTTCACTCTGTAAATTTGAGCTACTCAAAATTTGCCTTTAATGTTTATTTTGTCTATCCTTTCTCAGTATTATTTCAGTAGTATTAGTATGCCTGTACAGCATAGTCAAATAGATGTAATAATCTTTGAAGAAAAATAAAGTGTGATTAGCTTTGCAATATTATGGTATTCTTCAGTGTTTTTCTAATCTCTCACCCTATCACTCCATGTTGCACCCACCTGCCCTTGCTGCAGCCAGTAACCAGCCTTGGATCAGGCTCTAAAATGTGCAGGGTCTGACTTTGACGAGCGTGTTAAAGCCAAGCAAGTGTGAAATTCTGAGTAACATGAACATTTGTGGTCCTTATGGACTGTTTCTCAAGACTTTTGCCAATAACATTCGGGATTTAATTTTCTCTTTATTTCCTTTTAAAGTAAATTTGGAGAGCAAATTGGAGATTTTCTTGTAATCCCCTGATTCCAGAGGCATGGGGTTTTCAGAGAAACTGTTAAAACAGCACTATTCATAATAAAAGCAGATACTGGGCCATGCTAAGTAGCGTCTTTCCACAGTACCAGCTGTTCTTTTCATGGTTCTGGATTTAAAGCACCATGAAACAATTTATCTCAACTGCAGGCACTGCTGGCATTGCATGTACAGCACCACAAGTGTATGTAACTGGTGCAAGGCAGAACAGTCTTCCTTCCCTGACCATTCCCCCACCTCCAACAGTATTTGCAGGTTGACAACCATTGCCTTCCATGCCACCAAGATCCGGAGTTAGCATGTCTTTAGCAGGATCTGCTGCTCAGGCTGGGCAGAGGATGGAAAGCCACTCCAGTAATGTTCCCATCCTGCTGGGAGAGGAAATACCAGTGCCAGCATTGTGAAAGGACCAAGTGTGGTATTGATTTGGACATAACACTAAAAATTGCCATGATGTCATAGCAAAGCATTGCAGTCATCATGGCAAATGATGAGAAAAATAAGAATGTAGAAATAACTATCTCCCTTGGTTCGCAGATAAATCAAAGCTTAGCCCTTGACCTCCCATTGCTCACTAGCCCAGAACGTAAATCCAAGGGTTTATCATTAAGCTTAACGGGTCATAAAATCTGGGCTATTTTAGAGGTAGTTGCAGAGATTTGCAGACCAGGCAGAGAGCAGGCTCTAAGCTGCTGGGTCTTGTATAACTAGGTAAATAGCAAGCTTCAAATAATACTATAAAGCTATCAAACGTAATAACTAATGCAGTCAGGCAAGTGTTTAGGAGGGTAGCCTTGCTGATGACAAGCTTGCCAATAATGACCATAAGAGGCCCCAGTTTGAAAAGACCTTTTACAAATAAGTTTAAGTCCCTTTTGCTTTACTGGAAGTCAGTTATGTGCATCCGTTTTGGTTCATGTGTAGCCCTTTTATTTTCTGCACAGCAGTGCTTTCTTCACTGTGGGCCCAAGAGAGCAAGCAGCAAAAAACAGAAACAGAAGCGACCGACAGCTTGCTTACTTTGTCATTGCAATTTAAATATTTATGACAGCACTTCACAGCATGCTAGTAAATGCATGATAGCATATTATGTAATAGTAATAAAAGTTTAGAAGTAGGAGACTTCACTACTGCCCTTTGCTAGTAAATCTTTGCTACCATCTGTAGCAAGGCCATGTAAAGGACATGCTTCTTCCCCAGTTATTCTATGTGAAATGGGAATTAGCTCTTCACTGGCATTTGCAATCACATGTTTTTTTAAAATTGCTCTCCATCTCTTATTCAGGCAAGACTTTGGTTCAGGTCAGATTCCTGTAAAAGTTGATGGCTCTGAATTTGCAAGTGAGCAGCAGGTCTTTGGTGTGTGCAGGGGAATGAACAGGGAGTGGCTCCCTCCGTAAGGGAACCTGGGAGGAGGGGATTTGGACTGTGAGTCTTTTGGGTTAGTTAACAGTTCAAAGTACCTTTATTTTTTAAATATTTTTTTTTAAGAGTTGTAGAGTATTGATTCCCATTTGTATGGTACCGCTCCAGCGAGGTGGATTCTCAGGAAATGAAGTGCAAAGTCAGTTGTGCCTGGACTGGGGGATATCGGAGTTGGACTGAAGTTTGGGATGGGTGATGCAGCTTCTGGGGGAATTTACTGCAAAATGCTGACAATGAAAACAGAAAGCTAATGTAGAGTTGACTTTGGGACAGCCAAAAGAGTTGACTTTGGGACAAGTAAGAAGGTAGCCCATCAAAGGAAGAGCCTGTCTAGGAAGCCTTACATGTCTGGCTGCTGCCAGGGCCCCTGTTGCCGTGACTTGGATGACGTGCCATGGCAGAACAGGGCAGAGCCTACCCCTGGCCTGGACAGCCAGCGGTGATCAGTGCTGCCCACAGCTAACACTGGCTGAGAGAGGTCTGTGGCTTGGTCAGCAGGGGAATATGCTGGTTTTCCAGTTGTATCATCCCAGATTTCAGTCCAAGGACTAACTGGGTCATAGGTTCCTTGAGCTATTTTAGCACAAATGATCAAATTGAATTTAATTGGACTTCTGCACTTAAACAGAGGTGTGTACATTAGTTCCTTAATGAATCAAGGAGAGATTCCCCACTTATTAAAGAGAGACATTGGGAACCTGTGGTTAGTTATGTTTCAAAATGGCAGAAAAAAACGTAGAGTTAAAGAAAAAGTAAGTTAAAGATGATTTGTACTTGGCATAAGAGTGCTATTATCTGTTGTAATGGTTTTTGTAGCAGTACTGTATGTGCTTGGGAAGGCATTTTGGGGATCTGTGCCAACAGAACTCAGTCTTGGAAGCACATCATGTGAATAGATGAGAAAACAAGCCACTAGCATGAGCAAAGAGCCAACGTGTAGCAGGCTCTAAGGGCAGGTGGGATGCACGTCAAAGTGCAGGAGCTGAGAGCTGTGCAGGACTTGGGTAAATGCTTTTCCATAGTCACGGAGAGATTAAATGTACAGCAGGTACTGGATTATTTATCTGATGTACACACATGTGTGTTTACAAAAAACAATTGCTCAGTGATCAGGACTGTTACCTTAGTTTTTACCAAAGACATCATAAGGATGCCAAGTAGAAAAGTGAGACCTGCCAAAATCAAGAAGTACAGTAGAAGTTGTTGACTTTTAATTTTGAGCCTTTGAATATACAGGCAGCTCTAAGTATGTATGCTGTTTCATACACAAGATTGAGCATGGTGCAGCCATTGTTTCTTTATTTATTATATCTGAGTACCCACTGGTGGAAACTTCCAGCGCCTTGGCTGAGCAAGGCAGGAGTCCCCAGACCCACAGAGCAGTGTGGGTTCTTACTGGATGAGACACAACCAGGTGGGCTCCCAGGTCCATCAGCTCCCACAATTCAGTCTTTCCCTGATGTCACATTTCTGGAGGCTGTGCTGGAAGATCTGGTGATGTTTTAGTTCATTTGGTACAGTTTGAAAAGCAGAAACTGTAGTGGTGTTTGTTGCTTTGCTGGGGACGCTTGGTGCGTTACCTTGCTTTATTGACCCTAGTGCCAGTGCCCAGTAAAGCTTCAATCTTGGTGCAATAATTCTGTGAACATTTTTCTTGAATTTCAGACCTTGGGACATCACTGGACTCTTGCCTTTTGCAGTAGTGTGGGATTGGGGCCTGAAAATTTCTTCTTGCATTTGAGAAAGGTGGTGGGATGGACATACCTTGGTTTTGAGTTTGATCTGTGGGATGAGTGTTGTTGCAAGATATAGCTGCGTCTCAGCTCACTTTTATAATGTATCTGGCAGTTCCAAAATACCCCAAACTGCTCTCTCCCTTGTACATTTCTCTCTTCCAAGAAAGCATTGCCTGTTTCTGAATTTTGCTGCTTTTTATAGGCTTCTTTTCCTCCCCCTCTCACCACTTGCTGCCTCTTCTGCTCCTCCCCAGTTACTAAAATCTCCTCTCCCCAGTGTGTCATCTTCATCAGCAGTGCTGTCATCATCCACAGGCTGAAAGCAGAGCATACTCAAGGAAGAAGAAATGAACCCAAACCCCCCTTAAGTTTTCAAGTGGCTGGAAGTTGTTTGCTGATCAAAGGCGGCACGTGGGAGTCTCTTCTGCTCTTTCCTTCCTCCATCCTTTATCTGGCAGTGCTTTCTCCCTGCTCCCGGGTGGCAGGGCTTGCCCTGTGGGCTCTGCAGGGGCTCTGCACTGAAACGAGTGCAGCTTTGCATTTGCAGATAAAATGTACGGACAAGTACTCTGGCGTATAAATACCAACTGCAAAATTCCTGTGGTCAGGGTGGTAGGTGCCTTCAGGAATATGGGAAGCACTTTTTGGTAGGGAGAAAAGAAATGGGAGAGGAAGGAATTTTGGAAAGATAGGTAAAACAGAGAGGAAAAACGCATGATGACAAAGCTCAGCTGAATTGGCTGGTGAGGAACACTTCTTTTGATCGCTGCAGTAATTGAGTCATGATTTTCAGGAGTATTATGAATAGCTCTTACATGTAGAAAGTTTGCAGGTGGGGGATAGACTGATCCCATCTCTCCCCCTGGATGTTTTCAAGCCGCAGCCAGAAAAAGCCCCAAGCAACCTGCCCTGGTCCTGCTGCGAATGGGGGGTATGGGGGCCCTTCCAGCTGGGGTGAGTCTGTGTCATTGGTCGGTGTTTGGAGAGAGGATAAAACCAAACAAAAACATAGAAGTAGTAGGAGTGACGTGGCAAATTTGTTTTAATGTAATCTGAGCTTTATCACTGGTGTTGACTGTACTGAAGGCTTCCAGGTCCAGCAAGGGGATTGATCTAGATAAATGCATTTATTTTCCTGCTTTTCATTTCCCATGAATGTACATACTGGTGTAGCTTAAAAGCGCATGGCAAGGAAGAAACAGAAGAAAGGAGACAAATTAAGTGACTGCTGCCAGATTAATTATTCCATTGCATTTCAACTCATATTTTTAAACCTACAACTTTGGGGATGTTCAAAATTATCTTTGCAGTGACCATCTTTCCATCTAATTTAAAGTCATTCAACTTTACAAGAAGCAATTATGTTCCACACTAACAAATGAAAAAACATGGCAACATCAGAAAAAGTGATTATTCAGGCAATCTTTCTTACATAAAATAGCTAACTAATCTCCCAGCTTCAGTCCTTGAGTGCTGTTGCAAATATCCTCCTGAAAGATAACTTCATTCTTGGGACACTGACAGCCTGCTTCTCATCACTGATTGTTCTCTGTGTTGTCGCAGTTATGGTTTAGGGGTTAAGAAATTATTTTCTCTTTTGCCTCTGTAGTTCTTGCACTCACTGCTGTTTTTATCAACTTCTTCTGTGACCAATGAAAGTGAGGAGAAGGGAATGGGGTTTGTGTCCTGCTTAGAAACATAAGGAAATCTCCAGACTTGCTGCTCTTCTGCTGCTCTTCTGCTGCTCTGACCATTGTCCTTGAGGCCGACAAGTCTGAGGTTCTGGAGAAATCTAAATGTTGATGGGCTTTGTTGCCAGAGAGGGGGATCCACTTCAAAGTATCTTGGTTTATTGGTGTGGAGGTGATTGATGTATCCTGGTCCAAAAACTGAGAAAGGAGGGGAGAGAATCTGCCAAAACCCAGGAACTTTCTAAAAACAAGCCAAAAACCAAAAAAGCCCAAACAAAAAAAAAACACCAAACCAAATCTCAGTTTAAATTTCCATTTTAAGTTTTGCAAGTCACAGTAACTAGTGCAGTGTTGCACCTGAAATCTTGTTATGAGCAAAAGGAAGTGCATCTTATTTGCCAAGAGAAGAATGTATTGTTAGTGTAATTGAAATCTTAACCCTCTAATGAAATCTTTATTGATAGTCCAAGTTATTACAAAAAAAGAAAAGGAAAATAAAAAATCCCACTAAGGAAGAAGTATCAATAACAAGTTAAATGTTGCTATACACATGTCCTAACATCTGTGCCTTTCTCTGCTCACCCTTCCATTGCCTCCTGCAAAAAAGTGGGGTGGCACAGAAGTAAGTTTTTGGTTCTCTTTTTAATTAGGTCTCTTGCAGGCATGTCTGGATTTCTGTACTGTACATAAAAACCTGGCCCAAAATTGAGATGCAACCAGCAGAAGCAGAGGTTCAATTCAAATTCAACCAGACTAATTTTGCAGGTGGAAATCGCTGTCTTCTATGGGCTTTTTTCCCTCTTTAGCCTTACCGACTCTTTTGTAAATCCAAAATACCTCTTCTCCAGTAAAGCATTTCTGCTTCCAGTCCTGACTGCTCTTAATATTAAAAAAAAAAAAAAAAAAAGGTCAGTGAGTCATTAGTGTCCTGCGCTGCTCCCAGGAGCAGCTCTGAGAGGAGCATGATGCTGATGGTGGCATTTATTCTTCCTTGCTGGAAGAAGCAGGAGGTGGAGGTTGGTGGTTTCTTCCACTGGGCTCTAGGATCCACTTGGGGTAATACATATGTTTATGTTTTCCAGCCTGCTTTTACATGCTCTTTCTTAGAGTCTGGATCCCTACATTGTATCCATGTTTACTATATGTAGAGCGTCTTAAACACATCGGATACTTGTTCCTTATTCTCTTTGCTACCCCAAAACCTGATTTTGCCAAGGTCTGCATTTCTTTGACTGTTAGTGAGATACATATGGGGCTTATGCTATGTTGCCTATGGGCCGTCCAGTACCATCCCGTGCCCCCTCTCTTATCTTCCCACTCCTGCACCTCTCTGTGCAGCATCCTGTCCCCCCGCTTGGGAGTCCCCTGCTATATCATGCTGTGACGCTATTCCTCTGCACTGCCTGATTGCACTGGGATCATCAGTATTTCATTCTCCGCGGAACACCTACCTGTTACTACTCTCTGTACAAGCATTACGGTTATGTACAAAGATAAGCCACTTGGTTAATAGAAAAATTGATGGTACAGCTAAATTAGCTGCAGCAAAGCCCCAGGCAGATGCAGCTAGAGCCTGACCCTCAACGAGTCAGTGCCTCAATGTGTACCATTTCATCAAGTTATTTGCTGGTTTTGTTCCCCCTCTCTGTCTCATAACAGTTCTAGACTTTATATTTTCATCTTAATTATTGCTGAACATGAGGTTGATGTTTATAGGAAACTATACATAAGGCTTTCAAGATTTCTTTCCTGATACTAAAGTTAATTGAGAGACTGTTGCTGTGCCCACAAAGTGAAGCTCACTGTCCCTGCCCTGTGAGTGTTGAATTTAAGCTGACATTTCCAAAGTATTTTTGACTGAGAAGCAGTCACTTCTGATGCCAGAAAGTTCAGTTTCTACAGCCACAGGCCATCAAGACAATTGCCCAGTCAACATGGAAGTAATTGGGATTTTCCATTCTTACTGTCTATGAAAGAAGAGCAGAAGAGCCAGAGAATTGGCTCGCAGGTGCTTCTCAGGCTGCTGTGCTGACCCATCTCTGCGGTGCTGCCTGGAATTGGGCATGGTGTTGCAACTTGCTGGGGTTATGCTGATACCATTGGCTAGCTTATCTCTGTAGCTTTGAGCTTGCTTTGACACACACCACTGTTTCTGCTGTCCTTCCTGTGTAATCTGTACCATGTTGTTGATTTTTTCCCTAAAAAGTTGTGCAGTACCTATTTATCCATAGCCTGTTGTAGCAATAAGCTGCTTTTCAGCATTCCTGGTCATAATTTGTGTTTTGGGTGCTCTACCATTTGTCTAAAAATATGTATCTATTCAACCTTCGTCTGCTTTACTATTTTTATATATCCCACCCCTTCTTCAATGGGATTTGCTAAGGACTGTTTGTCCCTTTTTACAAATGTTACCAATTTCTGACCTTTTTTGAAATTGGAGAATTTTGTGTGATTCACTCCTAGAGGAGACGTTAACCTGAGATGTGCTTTTCAGTTTTCCCTCATTCCTGCTCTTTAACACTTTCCTGTAATCTTTTGAATTTTCCAAGCCAGAAGCTTGGCTGTGGTTTGCTTCGTGGACACTGTCCATTGTCAGCAAGGCTTGAACTGGTCCAGGAGTCTGGTCGAGTCCCTATTCTTCAAACCTCTTCAGAAACTGTTTGTTCATCCGTGTTTTGAGTGTTTCAGAGGATTTTACTGTGGTGGTTCAGCTGCAAACACAGAAAACAGCCCAAATCAACATCAGCCCTAAATTCTGCCTGCAGGCTTCTCTCCTTCCTTATACAGCTGGTACCTGGGTGGACCACAGCTACTGAGTCCCTCCATAGCATTTCCCAAATGTGATATATCTTGAAGGATGCTGAAGATTGTCCCAGATTAAGGTTGTGGTTTTCTGAGGCTCATCTGTTCATGGTATGTTTCAGCAAATGGAGTATTCATAATTCTAGATAAAATTAAGGGGGAGGAGGGAGTGGTTTCACATTTTGAATGTGAACATTTAAAACAGTTGCAGCCTGCTTGGAAGCATGGCATTAAATTGCATGACTTCTTAAAAGAAAAGAACATCCATTTTACTCAAGTCCACAATATGAAAGATTAGGAGTTAAGAGACATTTTTCGCCCACTTTAAAAGTAAATGTATTTTAAATATTATTCTGCAGTGCAGCTGCTGCTTTGTCTCTCTGGAAAGCCTTCCTCGTGCTTTGAGCGATACAAAGTTGTGGGTTGTGTGCTAATCCAGTTTAAGATGCCAGACTTCCTTTCTACTCATGGGAGGTTTTCCCACCACCACTTGCTAGATAAATGTAGAACTTTTTTATTTAAACACACCACCAGTTTGAGGAGATCTGTTGGAGATTCACCATCTTTGAATTATTTGTGCAGGGAAAAGTATGGATGTGAAGATTTCTTGTTATTTTAGAATAGACATATCAATGTAAGATGTCATGGAATCAGCTCGTTTCTTTTTTTTGCCTCCAGTATAATTATTCAGTAGTTCCTATATAAAAAAAAAAAAAAAAAGCCAAAACAAACTAGAACCTGTGAAAGAGGCTCATGGTGCTGATGGAATACCTTCAGTTGGTGTTGATGGGGCAGCCAGGAGCTGGTGGGATGCTCCTGTTAGCTCCTTGTCACAGATGGGTATTTGTTGTAGTTACTGCTCCAGCTACCACTTATTTGGGACTGGAAAATCATCCTACAGAATGGGTTAATTTGAAGATGCTGGTAAGTTATGTATGCCAAAATTCTGAGGAGTCTAGCATTGCCTGAGCTTTATTACCACTCATTGACCACAGGAGGAATTGCTGCGGGCACGCAACAGCAAGTATCAACACTGGGAGAGTTTGGCTGGAATAGCCACAGGATTTTGCTGTCTTGTCACCCCTGTTGTCCTGATGTGATCTGCCCTGGGGACTTCTGTCTCCCAATTCTTGCTGCTTTCCTTTGAGAAAAGTGCCTTTTTGAGGAAAGCTCTGGATAGATCTTCCTCCTTTCCTATTCCTTGTCTCTTCCTTCATGAGAGTATATTGTGTAGATTGAGCTTGCTGAGCTCAGTACAGCTGTTGTACCATTCTGAATACATCAGCCGTGCCCATAATGAGCGATCTGAAGCCATTATTCTCTATTCTCTAGAAGTGATCTTCCTTTTTAAAGTTATTATTATTACTATTATTTTTATACAGCCAGCACTGCAGTCTGAGCACTTCCCCAATTGTAACTCATATTTAGTGACTTACTAAGGTTTATCCAAGTCACAGATTCCCAGAGGATGTTCTGAGCTTGTTTCTTATTTGAAAACATCATCTAAATTCAAATCAGGAATTAACACAGTTCTGCAAATGACATTCACCCCTCTGCAGAAGGACCAACATTAATCCTGTGCATTGCAGCAACGGCATTTCAAGTCTTGAGGGCCTTAGTGGGGCTTAAATGAGCCTTAGGCAAAGCACAGACCTCTGCAATAGTTAGGCAGGTCTAACAGGACCTACTTTGGGCACCAAGGTTAAACATGTGTCAGAGGGGCTATATGAGAATGTGGGTTCCCTTTATAGCCACGGGAGAAGACAAGGTGCTCCGCAAAACCTTCCTGCATCACTTGGTACCAGAGTTAGCAGCTGCAGACAAAATCTTCACATAACCCTTTTCCTAAACCATTGCCCGCCCCACTGCTGGAATCCCTGCCTTTGCTGGGAGAAGGATCAGGTCCTTGTTTCACAGCTCTAAGGGAACCAATGTGGTGCTGGCAGAAACAGCAGGATCTTTAGGCTGGGACTTTCAGCACCTATTGAAATTCAGTTCAGGTTGATCTGGTTCCTGTAGGGTTTTCTCGAAATCCTTACCTTAATATATATAATTTTTTTTTTCCTCCTTACATGTTGTTTGCATTGCTAGAGTTCCCACAAAACCCGTTGCACTGAGTGCAGCAAGCAAGTTGGAGGGTGTCCAAATGTCCATCCATCACTCCCATGCCTCTGTAGGGCAGAGTGTGTCCTCAGCATAGAAATTGCAAAATGGGGCTCAATAGAAGAGGAAGCTGATACACTCGCTTCTCTAACATCCCACTGCTCAGAAAAATATAAACCCAAAGCAGATGTGTCATTAAATCATTTTAAATCATTGCAAACATTGCAGGAGTTCAGTACAATCATCCATAGCTTTAAGCCACCTCTGCAAAGTGCTCTGTATCTCTGTCATAAAATTTAGATGAACTACACTGGGTAAACTGTTTCACTGTTACCTGATAGCCACCTACCTTTTAAAGTTGAGATTTGCTGGGGAAAGATAGAAGTACATTTCAGTGCATTGTGAGAGCTCACCAGAAGATTGGTGTGATTTCTTGGTCCGTGTAAAGCTTCTGCCCAACACGGGAAAATATCTCCCTTTAATTCAGAGACCAGGCAAAGGAAGCTGTCTAGTATCTGAGACTAAAATATATGATTATTTAATCACTAGTTAGTTAGTGATAATGAGCAAGTATTTTGCAAAATGAGCTCTTAAAATGAATCTCTAAACGCAGATCCTCATGCTGCACTGCTGAAATTGAATGCAAAGTGTAGCCCTGCTGCTCTCAAGAAAGACTCACCGGATTGGTGTTTGATCTCAGCCAGGTGTTGGTGGCAAACCTGCTGGCCAAATTACCGAGTAAGGTGTAGCAAGGTCAGGGGGAGGATGGAGCTTCAAGGGTTTCTTAACTCATGACTGTTATTTCTTGTGCTTCACTGAGCTTTTCCAGCACTGATACGTTCTCCTTTAATTGTTGGACTTCTGAGAATGGCTTGACAGAAGAGCAGCCAAACAATGTTGTTTTCCTTTGTTAGCTATTTTTATTTTACCTGGATCATTACTTATCAAAAAGCACTGCCATCACTTGAAATAAACATGTTTAAACATTAATAAGTAGCTTAAGAGATGCTCTTTTTGATGCTGTGGGAAAATCCCTGCTGATTCTTGGAGAAGAAAAAATGTAGCACAAATGATTTTTACCTAGTGTGTTTTAATATATCTCAATAATTACTTTGCAAGTGGCAAAGCAAAGAAGGGAAATTGCTGCAATCAACTGCCCATAACATTGCCTTGACAAAAGCCCAACCAAGCCAACAAAGTGAGAACTGGTTCCCAACAACAGCAAAAAGAGGTTTGTGAGGGTGCACGTGGGTGTGCCTCGTGCCTGCCTGGAGATACATTGAAGGCTGCCGGGAGTCTGGTGGCAGTGAAAGCGATGCCCTGGACCTTTCCGGTGGTGGTTAGCACTGCATTAAGAGAATTAACAGCACATATTTTGTTATTATCTATTATGATTTTAACTACATTGAAAGCCTCAAATAAAATCAGAACATAACGCTGCTACCCATATGCCCAAATTTCTTAGAAGCTGACTTTTGAAAGGAAGATTTATTCCATTTTTATATGGCTGAGCATGTTACGGTACGTATTGTGCTGCTCCCTGTGCATGCAAGGTGCTGTGTTCATCACTTCATGTAGATTCAGAAGGTCAATCCAGAATGGACCGTTAAATCATCTTTGTCCTTCCTCTGGCGTTTTAAGAGCCACTCTTGCTTCCTTCCACCTGCTCATCTCGGCACAGGATGTGCTGTGTCTGACTACATTTTCCTGTGCAGAAAGATGTCTAGGCTTCACATTGCATCTCCAAGAAATTAAACATTTGCTGCTCTACTTGATAGCCTGTTCGAGAGTTTAATGATTCATAGTATAAAAATACTTTCCTTGTTGGCTTTTCCTTGCCTTCAGCTTCCAGCCAGCGATTCCTTTTATTCCTTATTGCAGAGATAACAAAGCCCTTTTTTGCACTGTGTTTTCTTTTGTGAAGGGGGTTTTACGCTATAATCAAGTTACCTTTCAGTTGTCTTTAGACAAGCTGAACAGATTGGGCTCCACGTTTCTCATTATGAGACATTTTTCTCCCATCCAGTAATTTTTATGGCTGTCTCCCATATCCTTTCCAGTTTTTCAACATCCTTCTTGCCAAGGTTGACCTCAAAGCTGTTCCAGTATCCATCTCATCACTGCAATGTGAGGGGGGTGAAATTGCCTCCCAGCTTGCGTGTGTTGCATTTCCATTGTATATGGACATGGCTTAAGTGGAATATCCCCTGTAACATAGCGAAGTTGTGTTCTGGTCTCCTGAATATTTTTACAGAGGTATTTTGTTACTGGCTGCTGTGGCCAGTTCTGTAGGTTCCTCCATGGTCCTTGTGGTACCCAATAGTTTTCTCTTTTGATTGCTTTTTCAGCCATTAAAAGAAGAAAAAGTTTGACAGTGCTGAGCTCTTTCTGGAGAAAGATGAGTTACTAACCTAATAAATGCAGGTATTCCCAATGCTTTCTTATTTGCTGGTTTTCTGGTTTGGCAGCTAAGCTAAAGTTCAATTAAGTGTCCCTAATCTTGCTGCAGGAAAAGCTGGGAAACCATTTGTTACTTTAAATCATTTTACTTTTCAATTGTCAAATTCAACTAAGGGAGAGTTTATACTCTCATTGGAAAAGGGCAGCAGCTATAGAAAACCCAGCGACCTGAGCTGTTCCAGGATCTGATGAGGGGTTTCATGCTTTCAACGCAGAGTTATCTTCAGAGGTATTGGCAGCAACTGCAAATAGGTTTTTGCTTATCTTAACATATGGGGAGTTACATGTACATGTTTTCATGCTTTGCAGCCAAGCTGCAACCCCAGAGGACAGACCTCAGCAATGTCCACCTGAGCAATGCTGGAAACTTGCTTTTTAGCCAGTTTGCAGAAACTTTAGTTTGCACAGACTGCCTTGCCCCAAAGCCATTTAAAGCAAAATCAACATTTCCAGGGAACACAAACATATATGTGGGGTTTTGGGGGTTGTTTTTGTTTGTTTGTTTTAATTTCATTATGTCCCAGAAACAACACTCTTTCCTTCAAAATCTCATTTGTGATTATTTGTGGTTATTTTCCTGTCTGTAGGAGGGGAAAAAAAGGGCTTGTGCATTCATACATTGAAGGACATCATACATAAAGATTGTGGGGTGCTTTAGTGCCCTGGGTGCCATAAAAGTACGAGACAGGCATTGGTTGTTGTGGGCTTTGCGAGTCCTTGATGCAAAACAGAGGAATAAATGTCTCTTGAATTCATCTGAAGCCACTTTCTAAGCAGGGACTTGGGCATTTGTGTTGACGGGCTGCATGTCCTGTACCTGGCTTCACAGAAGGAGACTTCTTGCATAAAATACTGTTCTTGAGCTGACAGGAGTTTCTGCTATATAACCTTGTTAGGTTTCTTTACAGCCCTTTGCAGTCTTAGAGCGGATGCTCTTTCTTTTCTTGCTGTCTCATCCCCTCTCCCCCTCCAGTTAATGGTAAGAAGTATTTTTAAGTACCATTTCCACATAAATCTGGGAGGCTGAGTGACTTAGAGGTCAGTTGGGAGGAGTAATATGTCATCACTGGAGTAAAACATAGATTTGGGGAGGTTTTGTGGGGTTCTTTTAATAATGTTGCCTTTTCTGGTAGGCCAGCAGATGGAACTGCCCACAAGGCCGTATTTATCACTGCAAAAGCAGCTGTTGCAAAATGCTGGGGCGAGGGTTGCAGGGACTCCTGTGCTTTCGAGAAGCTTGTTATTATAATAATAATGCCGCTCTGTTTGGCTTAGCAGTGTTCTCCAAATTGGTGTTTGTTCTTGAAGTTGTGTATAATTCCCACTTAGTTTAGGCTGAAGTAATTGTGTAAGGTACATCTGGAAGTTTGTATTTGTTACTTTGAAAAAGAAAAAAGGATTAGAGCAATTTCGGGATGAAATGTGATTTCTAAGGTAACATTTAGCTATAGGACATCTGGTGGCATCCACTGGCATTTAAGGAATTAAAGGATGTTCCCTGCTGGTATGGATGTGATGCCATACCCTGGATTTGCCATAAAAGCACAAATGTAGTAATTAAAGCGAGTGGCAATAGTACTTTAGGCATCTGTCTCTGGTCCTGAGAGGTCTGAAAGGCAACAGCCAAAAACCGTGGGGATGAGAGTGCCACTAGCTGAGGAACAGCTGGAAAAACTTTAAAACTTTTTGATATTTAGGATAAAGAAATGCAAAATGCTGGCACCAATGGGTATGCTGTGCCTGTGGAAGAAGAAAAATAATAATAAAAAGAATTATTTTTTGAAGCCAAGCAAGGCAGGAGCAGGCAGAGTTTGAAACACCAGATGAAGCCAAATGCACGTGTTTGTAAGCAGCCTGCTCTGCAGACATTGCAGCAACTGGGAGAGCCCAGGCCAGTGGAGAAGCTGTGCAGTGGTTGCTGCACAGTGATTCTCTAAATCCTGTGCATGCTGGGAAACCCTTTGGAAATGAATATTTAACACAGAAATAAAGTGATTATATGTATGTGTAAATGCTGTATTTATCTCCCTGCTGCCCTATAAATGGCTGGTAGCTATCAGCCCAGAAGGGCTATAATAATTATGGCTTCACTGACTCGGCTAATAAAAAAATCAATTCCATTGAGATGATCTTATGCTTGCCTAAGTGGGAGGTGCTGGAAGCATTATCCCCATTTTAAGTATGCACCTGCAAGGAAAAGGGACTTGCTTCAAGTCCAGCTTTCCCCCAAACTGGAAACTTCTGAAAATGCTGTTTTTTTTCCTAAGTCGTCCCTTGCTTGACAGCCTGTGGACACACAGCCTTGTGAGCAGCAGTCGCTTTCCCTGGCACCTACCAGACTTTTTCCCAGCTGAATATCTTTGGTTTTGTTTTGCTTTTTTTCCCAAGAGGAAAACTCCAAAACAGAAACTTTTTGCAGAATTTGCACTGGTTCTGTCACTATTTCACAAGAAAAAGTTTCTCTTTCCATGGGAGTGTGAGGGAGATAGGTAGAAACCAAGACTTAAGAGTGAGCCAGAATGGAACGTTATTTGTGGATGTACAGACCCATCCCCAGTCTCCATGTGGGAGCTGAACTGGGGCTGGTAATGACTGAAGTCTTCAGTAAATGCTTTTATATCAACTTTTTCTGTTACGCGGAGTTCTGTTGTCTTGTTTCCGAGGGGCAATGTATAATTTGTTCACTAACAGACTGTCCTGTTTAGACAAATTAGACCTTTTAACCACCATTCTTATTAATTGGTTTTGACTGCACTGCATTAATTACAGCAGGAATAGGAACATCATAATTGTAGAGAATTGTTCTCTAATTTGGGGAAAACGGACAACACGCGGCACCCGGCTTCCAGTGCAAGTTTTTTATCTCCGTATTTAAATGTGGTACTTAAACCATTAATATAATCTTGGGGTGGCTGTAATTATGTGAATAACTGGGTGGGAAGGAGTCATAACATGGTATAAAAATAGCCCCAGGGAGTGTAAACCTGTTTTTATAGACAAAATAAGAGCAGAAGAGGGTGGAGATGGGATGCCAATGCTGCCCCATCCTGGGGCTGGTGTGGATGGTTATCATGGCTTATATCAAGTACAGGTGGGGACTGGGTATTAGCATCACCAAGCATAGTGCAGTGGTCCCCATCCTCCCGGTGGAAATTTGGGGTTTATTGCCTGTTTAAAGTGGCTGGGAGATCATTGAAAGCTTTGAGCAAGACCCACCAAAGTTCAGCGGGTGGCGCCTCTGGGATACATCTCCCAGGTCGCAGCTTTGGTCCCTAGCAGGAGCAGCCTTCCTGCCCAGCAAGATCCTCTGTTTACCTTCATTTAATTTCATTGCTCTCATTTCCTTTCCTCTGTGCTGTATGGAAGAAGAGAGTGGAGAGCCTTCTCGCAGTCCCATGCTGAAGCCAAGAAAGCCCAGACCTGCTGGAGAGAGAGTGAGCACTCGCAGTACACTTGATACTGAGTCTGATGGAAGGGACTCTGCCGACCACATGTCTGTGGACTGGGGTAAATGATGCACATCAGTACACTGGTTTCCCAGAGCTTGTCTATATTATTCTATGTTTTAAAATCTCTCTGGAGCTACTAAATCAATACCTGTGCAATGCTGCAAGGATACATAATGCTGGCAGGGTAACAGAGTACCTCTGTCTTTCATGCAGAAATCTGGGATCTCAGTGTCTCCAACATATATTGAGGGTGTTTAAGCTTTCTCTCAACCCATAGGACCTTCTTGGTTATGGAGTCACCTTTTAATTTTTTTAAAAGACTTTTTCCAGCATTGGTTGGCTTTAAACCTGCTTGATTTGGAGCAGGTGAGTTGTTGAGATCCCTCCAGCCTAGCCCAACACCTTTACCCACAGCTTATAATGTAGAATTTTTGTGTTCCCATGAAAGCTGTCTGCAGGATACAAAGGGTTTATTCATTGCTGCCCAAACAGAGGCAGTGATCCCCTTACAGCCCTGCGCCTGTGTCTTGAAACCATCTTAATGTACTGTATCATGGCACTTTAGAAAGTCAAATCTCTTTCTAGCCCGACTTCCTAAGGAGGCTTATGTGATCATGCCCTGTTTATATCTTCATCCCTCCCTTTGAGAACTTTTGAACCCGTGGGCCCAGATCAGCCAATTTTATCAGCTGAATGTGTTCATGGTAGTAAGGCTGCAAGGTTTTTTGGGAACTAGATAAAGCAGTGACACTGAAGAAAAGTTCTTTTGTGTCAGCTCATGGCTGATCAGATGTGATGTCTGCAGGAGAGGCTTAAAGACACTCAGCTGCACACCAGCTGTGGGAATTACTTTTTTTTCCAGAGCCCCAGCAGGGCCAGCCCCGGTGCGGGTCCTGCTGCAGAGATGCCATGGCAGCGTTGGGGCTCGCAGGGCTCCCCTGTTCCTGCTTGGACGGAGCTTGGCCATCTGAGAAGCCTTTTGGGCTTTAAGAAGCAAGCTGCAAGTAGTGGAGGAGACATCACCACAGTAAACAAGTTTTCAGCAATGTTACAAAATTTTGCAACATTTGGAAGAAACAGAGCAAAACTTGGATTCTCATTTTTGTGTTGGAAACATACAGGGACATCGTGAGGGTCACAATAAGTTGGGGTTTTTTTTAAAGCTCTATCTTGAAACCAGGTGATGGAGAATCTCAGATTTGGGGTTTTCAAAATGACTTTCCCATGCTTCTGACACCAGAGAAAATGTTGAAATGAAGCTAAGCACACAGTTTCAGACACAGGAAAACTGCTTAAAGCTGCATCTAGTTATGCATGTGTATGTATACATACATGTGTGTCTATTTATATGCATATATGTGTATAATCTGTGTGTATATATAAGTATACATAGGCATGTATTACACAGTACTGCGTATTTCAAGCCATTCCAATGGCACAGTGTAAAATTCAGTATTTTTAATCTCAAGCTTGAGAATGCAGTGATAGGAGAAAACTCCATGGAGTCTCATCCTGGGGGACAGGCAGGTAAGTTTGGGGTACCCTGACAGCTAAACTACACCTTACTGTGATCCAAAACCCATGAGCTCGTTGAAGCTTTGCACCTTTTTCCTGCAGACACATGAATGATTCCCTGCAGTCTTGCCTAACCTGGGTAAAATAAACCACACCCACCGGGTTATATCTCACAAGCAAAAAACTTGCCTAAACTGAAGTCTCTTAGCAGCAACCTCAATGAACTAAATCCTTCTCGGGGAGCAAAAGATAATCATACAGAGAGGCTCAGTTTCCCCCTGCTGTGCATCTGTCAGTCAGCTGCCTGTAGAGAGAGTGGAAGGCAGCTCTGCTGCCGTAAGACTGTGGGGAGAGACAGGCGACCAGATGGGTGAGGGTTTATGTCTGTGACAGCGAGAGGAGAATTGGGAACAGCCATGACAGCAGCTCTGTCGTGGCTGGCTCATGTGCAGGTATGGGGAGGTACGTCCCTCCACAGCTGCTTTGATTCGGTCTCGGGGCCGCATCCAGCCCTCCTGTGTGGAGGTTTGAGGCATGCACAGTTGGAGGAGGAGGAGGTTGTGCTTCAGGCTGCTGAGGATGCTAAATCCATTTCTACTCCAAAAATGATTGTGTTTGAGACTGGAAGGTGGAATTAAAAATGGTTATCCACTAACATCAAATAGCTTTTATTCTTTTTTCTTAAATTTTAATCTTAAATTTATACCCATGTCTTAGAGTTTTGATGGGAATAAGCTATGTTTCTGTTTCAAATCAGTGTTTGACATGACAAAGATTGTCTGATGTCAGTGTATAATTGTAAATTGAAAAGAATGCTAATTAACCTTTAATAAGTGGGGGTAAAACTTTTTTGTTCCTAATTTCTAGGACACAGCTCTGAGCCCACTGTAAACATGATATTTTCTGGCAATTTAAATCACTGCTTTTCTCTGGAAGAATTAAAATATTGTAAAAGAAATGGCAGATAACATCAGCGAAAAGGCAGCAAGCTAAACTCTCAAGTGCCTTGGTTCTTAATCTCCTCTGGTTTTTTTAGCCGCTTGTGTTGTTTGGGATCTTTGAGTTAAGAGTTGAGCTTCCTTCCATGTGCTTCTCTGATACATTTTGACCAGCCTCTTTATGGTGACCTCTCATTGCAGTAGTCATCAGGGACATGTTGCATGACTCCTGAATGTCATTTTGGAGGAAGGCTGCAGAAAAGGTTCTCTAGCAAAGTCTTTATCATCTCTTCTTTTGCCTTTTGTTATATGTGCATCATAGTGTATCCTTGGCTTCCTAATATTTTCTTCCTTGCTGCATGAATCTTATTTTCAGCCTTTACTCTTCAATCTTCATGAAACTAAAAAATAAAAATTTCTGAAGCTAGATGTTTTTCTGCTTGGAAAAATCTTTGAAGCTTGAATTTCCACTGCCTTGGTTTTCCTGCTGTTTTCTGGTAGCCTTTTGCATGGATGGACACGGGTCTTCCAGTATTCTGTTTTCCTACTGGTACTTATGCCAGACTTGAGTATTTGAATAACTGTATTATTGACTCTAGGACTTTTGGACTGGCTTTCTCATTCTTCTCATGTGGTTTATTATTTTTGGCCTATTAACTCTGATAGGTGATTAAATTTAATTAGATTAAGTTGAGCTTGATTATTTAACCTTAATTAAGCCACTCTGGGTCTCCATTCTTTGAATCTCTTGAGAAGGAATTAGAATATTCCCTTTCCAGTATAACCTACATTAGGAGTATCAGCTAAATATTTTCAAACTGGGTAAGAGAGGTAGATCTCATGGGTTTCTTGAGCTGAATGTTGTTAACGCCTGATGTTTGTTTGACGTGGTGGAGATATGCCCCATTTTAAATAGTGGGCAGTGCTTTGCCATAATAAAAGCTTGTAAATAGGATTTCTTTCTTTCTTTTTTTTTTCTTTTTTTTTTTTTTGTCTTTATTTTAAGAATAGCCTTCCTGGTTATGAATTCAGGAGTCTGCTTATATCTTGTTTGAATCATCTCACACCAAGCGTGTTAGGCCTTTTCCTCAAGCGCAGTATAAATCACAGATTAGGTAAAATGGGCTGTCTAAACCAATACTTTAAAATTACAGTCCTTTTTACTTTAACCAGGGACTTCAGAGCTGGCTGTTAATAAATATCAACTCGGACATATTTAATTAAGTATAAAATACAATGTCCTGGATTTATTTTGAAAGGATTGAACAGTTATGATACTTAGATTTTCATCTGTGTTTTATTTACTTTATGTACCTTCCTATGTGGCATATTGTAGGCAGTTCTTATGAGATACTTCAACTCTTTAGTACTATAATTTAATTACTATAAGTGAATGATCCATCTTTATTAGGTGGAACGTGTAGCAATTAGTCTACCATGATGAAAGAATTGACCTATGAATAGAGCTACAGGGCTTGGGCAGTTGGGGCCCTTTGGCTCAGGAGGGCTGTGGTTTTAGTCTTAGCAGAAAGAAACCTTTGAAGGTCGTTCTGGTGGGGGCCCAGTTTTGCTCAGTACTTGCAAATTTGTGATTTTAAAAGAAAACTGCAATGGTGAGTGCCTGCACTAACTACATGTGCCCCAAGTCTTTCTGATGGGCATAACACTGTCCTTTTGGTGTTCATTTGAAGAGGAAAGTAGATCCAAAAAATAGAACCACCTGGATCCGCAGCCCCTGGACCTGGTCTGGGAAAGCTTTGTGTTACACGGGTGGGGGGGTCTCGCACTGCCAGCCCCAGCCAATGAAACCAGCCATCCTCCCACCTGCAGTGCTACAAAACACAGCTTATCTGGAGAAAGAGCTGGGTGCCAGGTGACTGGATTTCTAGGATGTTTTGAAGCAGGTTTATCCATAGCTATGTACAGCATGAGCTTTCTCAGTTATGTTTCTGGTACCAGTTCTTGAGCTTATTGTTTCCCAGGTGTGTTCTCTTAATACTTGTGTAAAATTCACTCCTTTTTGAACATTGCTGCCATAAATTCTAGGGCTACTATATCCAAAGGTAACAAATACAAAGAATAAGTAGAGCATTTTGTACCTGGATGGATATTACAGAGCTCCTCCCCTGATCTCATTCAGCCTGATTGTAAATCTGTTGTAACTCTCAGATTTCCCTCCTATGTGAGGTAGCCAACCGCTGTGTCCCATCCCAGGTGATCATGCTGGATTTATTTTAGTGTCAAGGTGTCTGCTAGAGAGCTCTGTGTTGTCTGACTTACGCATGCAGCACAGATAGGCTATTCCTAACATAGCACATCACTTCTAAGAAAATGAAAAAGCAATGTAAAATGCATGACCAGTTGGTTTGCCAGTTGAATAAGAAATGGTTTCTAGAGGCCATGAATTACGTGCTAAGTAATTTTTAGTATTAATTTTTCTGGTGCTTTTTAAAGTGGCTCTAGCAGTAGCATTTTGAAAAGATTCAAAATAGAACTTACAGCAAAGAGCTCCAGAAAAGACTATTACCTTCCCAAGAAAACCAATGGCAAATTAAGCTACTTCTTGCCTCAGAGAAGAAAATCGGACCTTGGTCCTGTGAGCTTTGATACTTGCTTCACTTTGAGCACAGGAATAGTCTTATTAACTCCTGTAGGACCAAACAGCAAGAATAAAGGTAGGCCTATGTGTGGGTAGAATCAGGGCTTAAACCCCACCTTAGCGTCAGACCTGATCTCTGCCCCTGAGCTTGTGATTTCCAAGGGAAATGCTCACAGGAGAACAGGTGGACTCAAAGGTTTGAAATCAAACCCAGTCCCCCGGGTTAATGTAGACAAATAATTTTGTCATGCACTCAAATGGGGCTTGTCCCACTCATTTTTTCCCCACTCCATGTAGGCAGCGATCCCCCTGGGGTAGGGACTGCATCGTATGTACAGCAGATGCGGCTCTTGTCTGGTAGCAGTACCTACATCTTTATTACAACTGTGATGAGCTTGGCTCTGACATCAATTAAGCTAAGTTCAGACAAAGCCTCTCAGAAGAGTTAAATCAACATAATTCGTTGGCAGAGCTGGGGGCATTGGTGCTAAGACGTCTGGTTTAGAAGTGTATTTAAAAAAAATCCCCTGCAACGCAAGCACGTAACCAAGTAAAAGGTATTCTGAGCCAGATTTTACAGTTACGTGAGCTCCAGTGATGTGCAAAGCCTCGTGACAACTTAGGATCTTTTCCCTGTCTGCACAGGCGGGGTTTTTACGAAGCATTCAGTTTTTCCCTGTGTGTGGAAATACCATTGCTGTTCAATCACTGTCATCTGTGTAACTCTCTGAGGCGGGATGCCGAGGTGTAGGTAACAGGGCCTCATCCTACAGGGTGCAGAGGGCTCCTGGTACCCAGCGCAGCAGTGGCTGGTGCTGGCAAAAGTGTCTTGAACCTTGTGTTGGCCAACAGTGTAGGGCCTATTGGGTTTGATCCTGCCAGAGATACCTCTTCTTTCTGTTGGCTTTGGCAGCTGTGAAGCATGCTTTGCTGTTCCTGGGTCCGGGATCCTGAGCAGCAAAATCTGGGAAGGATGGACAGCTTTCATAGTACAGACGGAAAGTAAAACCTAAGTTGTACTGATGGAGGGTAGCTGACCCATGTCCCATCCTCAGTCTGTGTGCACATCTCAGTGTTCTGAGGAGACACTGAGACACCTAGACCAGAGTGTTTATAGATGGTGACGAGGAAACTTCTGAAGATCCTCTGTTAAATCCCTGCTTTGAATAAGACCTTGAGATCTGGACCTGCTTTACCCACCCCAGCTAAGCTGTGTAACTGCATAGCCTTTCGGCATAGAAGCAGTGTTATCACCTTTCCACCTCCACAGCAGTTTCACAAGCAATGTCTGCATTTCGAAGGCTGAAGTTAGCTGAACCTGTGTGCTGGATTCAGCCCAAGTCCATAAGTAACTTAGATCCTCCAAAATAGTATTTTTGACAAATATGCCATGTCAATTTTTAAAATAAGACCTATTTAAATTTTCATCTGATACATGGCTGATGTTTCTGTTGGTCTCTCTTGACATCTTTTCCATAACTGTTTTTAATCATTGCTAGCAGAATGAGTGTGTTCCCTTTCCAGCTAGGTTGAGCGATTGCCCTCATAGGAGACATTTCTTCAGCCTGCAGTAGCCATGAGCCCCAGCACATGTGGGTTGCACAAATCTCAGTATCATGGGATGAGACCTCCTGGTCAGCTCAGCCCTGAGGTAGGTCCATGCTCAGCCTTTCCTTCATTAGCTCCCTGGGGCCTTTGTCATGTGTTTGTCCTTCGCCAGCTCTGTCCTTGCTTGCAGGGCAACCTCCCACAAATCCCAGAGCAGCCGCTGATCGCTGGGTATCTACCACCATAAGTGGCGTTCCTGTGTTGAAAGGGAAAATATTTAGTGAGTAAAATGTTTGCTGGTGGAAAGCTACAGCATTTGCAATCCTTGGTTGGGTTTATGTTAGCAATTTCAGTATCTTTGCCATAATAACTAGTTTAAACAGGTACTGTTGACTGAAGGACAATTAAGGATTGTTGAATTTTACATTTCCCTAATATTTACCACAAGCTGCCACCAAGCCCCATTCTGCTGGTATTTATAGTACTACGACTGAGCAGCTCCTTTGAAGTCAGTGGCAGTAAATCGATGTGAAACCAGAGAAGCACTGGGACTGGCACCCAGCGCAGCTCCCTGGCAGCGTGCCATGATGCTGTAGGTGGTCGCAGCATTTTTTCTTCTCCTGCAGAGATTCCTACACAGCTGCTCTCCCTGACAGCCTGATTTATGCCCTGGGCTTTATGGAGCTGAAAAATGATTATAGAAGAGCTATGCGTTTTATTACATTTGGACCAATTTTCCCAAGCCAGAGGGCAAATCCCCTCTTCTTTACCTGCGATCTGGTTGTGCAGCTTCTGTGCATCCTCTTCAATAGTCTGAAAGCTGCAGATTAGGAGATTCAAGTGGTCAAAGGAGCAGAGTAGGTGTTGCTGTGATTTGTCACCAGCTGTGACCTTGCTGGGGGGATGCAGCAGGTATAGGGGGCCAAATCCAACAGAGTGCAAGTAGAAACAAGCTTTTCAAAATGAAAATTGGAGAAAAAATTTTAAAATTTCATTTAAACTTACTGGATGTTTGGTCTCAAAGCTCATTACAGGAGGGAAACTGAACACTTAACCTTCATCTCCATTAGCTACTTTGGCAGTCCAGGAACTGCATTAGCGCTGCCAGAGTTAACGAAGTGTGCAAGTTAAAAGCTTTGTCTAGTTGCTCTGCTTTTTCAAGTGTCACTTGAGGCTTGACTCGGACCATTCCTCAGCAGTAGGCTTGCACAGATGTTGCCAAGTGTGAGATCTGACCCACAGGAACTTCACTGGCGGTGCCGAGCAAGCCAGAGGGGACCTGTCTGGGCTCTGGGATCCTGGCTTGAGGTTTCAGCACTGTGTGATCAAGAAATGCAGATTTCCATGTTTGAACCGAGCCCATTGAGCCTGGAGCATCGCCAACACCACAGAGTTGCTGTTTCCATGGAGGCAGCTGTGAAAGCAGATTTTTCCTTTTAAAGAAGGGCAGAGCATGGGACAAAGCACATGTACTCCAAACGGGTAGAAGTTCTTTACTAAACCCTGGCAGAAATGCATTGGTACTGATAAATCTGTGCAGAAAACAAGGCTCCTTTAGCTGTTCCTACATAAATGGATTTCCTAGAAACCAGTTGCAGGCATGTTTTTGCAGAGAGCCAAGGATTACTCACATGGCTTCTGATGTTCCTGGGGCCGTAGATGGAGAGGGGGTGTTACTGATTTCAGAAAGTCTTGCTTCCACAGAAAGAGGGGTAAAGAGCTGAGCCCAAAGGAGTTTTATGGATTTATGGAGCCCTCCTGTTGAGGGAGGGGTGCTGCTGAGGCTGACTCTGTGTCTAATTAACTCAATTCTGAGTGATCAGGGTGCTGGGAGAAATACACAGGGCAGACCCAGCAAAGGAGACCTGCAGCAGCTGCCATGTGACACCAAGGTAATTGTGCTACCGTCACTTCATGCCATGTACAGGGTGGCTGATGAAATCCTCCTCCCTGCCCTTTAAGAGCCGAGAGCTTGGCTGGCTTTCCCCTTCCATACTGGATCAAGTCAAAGCTACCTGATCGATTCAGCTCCTTCTTGCCTGGCCTCTCCTCCCTTACTCAGTTTTCTATTGATCTGTCCCCTCAGATGGCTGAGCCTCTCCCTTCTCTACCAGCCACTTACATCGATACCTCTGTGCTGCTCCCATCTTCGTGGAGAAGTCCAACATGATTTCTACCTTCATGCCTACCACCTTGCACTCATTGCTCCTGCATTTTTCATTGCAGATCCCTCTCTTCCCTGCCACCCTGTTGACCTGTGCAAAGTTTCCCTATAAAGATTGTCTGTCCCTTGTGTCCTTGCTACAGGCTTGTGCACCAGGGCTTTTTCTTAAATGCTGGGAGCATCCTTCAATGCAGTCAGTGTCACTGCAAGGAAATGCAAACTGATGCTTTTTCTGGTTGGGGGGTGTCACAATATGGTGGTGGCTCTCCACCTGCCTGATGAACAGTTGCACAGTGAAATTTTTTTGCTGTTTTTTCTAAGGTTTTGTGTTGGGGAAAAGAGCTTGGTGGCTTGGTGCCGGTTAGCACTGGAGAAAACTACACAGTGATGGCTCTGGTAAGGGATAATGCTGCTCTTCCTGTTTTTTGATTCAGCAGGAGAGATAGTCTTAATATACAGAAGACCTTGCCACAAAGATCATGTATGTGGCAGAGCAGATAGCAGATGCAACACGGGGCGAAGAGGAAGGTGCCAGCAGGAAGCAGATGGGCAGCACAGTATGTGGTTTGCCTGCTTTGCTGCTTTGCTATTGGAAGCTCAGAAGTGAGTTACAGTGGGACCAAAGAAAGAGGAAGAAAACCCCGGAAACCCATCAATATTAAGAAGAAACAAATATACTGACCTAAGTGACCATTGGTGACTGAAAAGCTTAAAGGCAAAATATTTAAATGGTGATGGTGCCATTAACAGCTCAAAGGTGTGTGGGGAAAAGGGGCTGTGAAGGCAGAGATGGGCAGCTGCTGACTTCTGGAGGAAAATGCAAACTAATGGAAGTAGTTTCTCTGAGGGTCCACTCTCTTCTGCCCTGACCTCAGACTTTCCAAACCAGACTTGTAAGTTAAAATATTGACTTCTGCCGAAAATGATTCAAGTACTGCTACTTTCCTCAGAGGAGAGTGTTTCATTAGGCTAATTCAGAGAATAATTCAGTCTGAATCATCTCCACGTGATTCATCTGTATGAATTGCAGACTGATTGCAATTTCTGCCTGTGTTTTTCTCAGCTGAAAGTAAGCTGACCTGCAGGTTTTTGCTTTGGTACATCCATAGGAAAATTTTGCTTTGCTGTCCTATCATCATTTTTTCCTCATTCCAGTTTTTTTTTTTTTTAAATAAACAGAAGAGATTAACTTGAGTGGAAGGCTTAATTGACCTCTTTCAAACAAATCCCTTTCCTAGAGAAGCTTGAATTAAACCCCCACTTTTATTCCTGCAATTTAACTGTCTGGTGGTATCTCATCTGTAAAACAATGTACTCTGATTCATTAAGCCTTAATGTCTTAGAGTTTTGAAAGCTGATTTTGTAGAGACACAGAATGTATAACACCTGTCCTGAAGCTTGCCATGTTAATAATTTATTAGTATTCTGTCCTGATTTTAGGCATCTGGTAGTGTCTTTTAGATTTATTTTTGCTTTTACTCTGTCTCCTTGTGACCTTATATTTCCTACTTAGTCCCTGTAGTGCCCGAGTTTGCCTCTGTATTGCCTTGTTGTGTATTTATTAATTTCAGTGCATGATGACGTTAAGGAAAATCCTTTTTATCTGCTACCCTGAGAAGCTGTTCTGCTAAAGACAGTTCTTTGGTCTTGTATTATTTTGCAGCAAACGTTGGGAGTAAAAAAGTGAGAGAGCAGTAACCTTGCTCTTGATAACCTGAGGTGACAGTGAGGGTAAGGACAGAGTAATAGCTGGCAATGAAGTTGCGTTTGAGATGAAGTTTAGAGAGAGTTTGGTAGTTTATTTTGCATAAATAGGTCATGGAGGAGCGATGCAGAGAAGGATAGGTGGGAGCTGATGGAGGTGGTCCTTTGGGAGCCAGCCTTGGCTTGGTGCAGGGAGCAGGACCATGGCAAAACTGAGAACCCAAGAAAAACAGGTGACGTGGAAGAGCTGCAGGGAATCCTGGCTCTGCTCGGAAAGTGGAAATGGAGGAGGAAGCTACTACCGAGTTCCCTTTGTGCAGTTTTCAGATTTAAGTATGCCCTTAGCCAAGAGAAAAAAAAACCCACGTGGCTCCTCCTCCCCCAATCCGTAATTTCTTTGCTCTGATTATTACCAAGTGTGGAAGCATTTGCCTCTGCACATGTGATGAATGCCAGTGGCACTGGAAAGCTGTCATTGGCGGGGGGGGGGGAGAGAAAAAAGTCTTTTCTTACGTTTTTTGGAGCAGAGTTCAGTGGAGCATTTCAGATGCTCACATTCAGATTATTGCTCTTCTGCTTTGCCTGTAACTTGCCTTTTCCTCTGAATTAGAAAACTACCTATTAATAAGCTGACAGGCGAGTAGTGATTTTGCATGTTAAATAGTGTGATTGTTTCATCCCAGTGGGATTGTACTTTTTCAAGGTTAGACAGCTGAAAAATACATATATTGGTAATTAAATTAGACTTTATTTACAAGTATTGGCTCAGAGATTTTCCAAGTCAGAAATTTCTGTCTCCCTTTTCTCATGAAAAGGATTCTGGATTCAGAACAGGTAATGTGCAGGTCACCCTTTGTCCAGACATTGGCTCAGAAAACGTTGATGAAGGGGCTCAGTTTAAGTTGCTGAGACTTTGATTTCCACTGAGACGTGGGACATAGTGGCAGCAAAAGGGAGGGAAGGAAGCAACATCTCCTCTAGCCTGTGTTACAAAGAAAGGGAATAGGAGATAAGCTTCCTCAAATAAGTTCAACCATGCTCCACCTCTCCCCTGTGTTTGAATGTGCTGTCACTATATAGGGTTATTTTTCTCATCCTGCTATCAGTAGAGGGAAATAGAGAAGAAAGTGGTTATTTCTAGGTTCAGAGCCCTCCCACTGAAGTCAGCAACACTTGAATTGGGACCCAAATGATGCTCCAGAAAGCGCAAGACTCTGATTATACAGCTTTACACTGGTGAAACAATAAACAGCATTTGAAGGTGACTTTCGGGGAGGTACGAAACACACAGCAGTGGGTACCCAGCTCTGATCTCATCAGGTATGCAGGAGTGAGATTTGCCCTACTGAGTCTGATTTTGGAGTTTCCTTTGAGTTTTGAAACTCCTTCCCAGTAAGTTGAACTCTGTAAAAGAAGCAGTCACCCCACCCTAGTAAATATACATATATTTTTTTATTTCTCCATGAATACCCAGCTGCATATTTGGCATTTAAAAAAATGAATCAGTACACTGAATGAACTGATGTTTTTAAATGGCACTGTGGGTAGTTAAATGTTGCATGGCAGCTCCACTGCAGATACAGCTTTTCCAGCCTGAGCCCCCACTAGTAAGAGAGAAGCTCACATGGACTTCGCACTGATTTATTCATATCACATCTCATATGTGGGTGAGCTGAGCCTTCAGCTTTTGGCGTCCTGAGCATTGGTTACTTTCAAGGACACGCCACAAATAAGAAACATGGGGGGACAAGATGATGTTATTCCCATTTAAAACATTCAGCCTATATGTAATAAGGAGGAAGAATAGTTATAATAACACGGTTGATTTCCATAAGAGTACTAAAAGGGAGTTTTACTGGAAAAGGTATTATACAACCCACTGTGCTTTGTGTAATCATTTTAAAAGCTGCTCAGGACATCTTCCTGCCTTTATCCTGAAGAAGCTGGAAATAATTTAGAAATCCAGGGTTGTCAGTAAGGCTGCAATCAAGGCTGGGCGCTGCACACAATTACACATGCTGGGATGGGTGCACAGGGTGCAGCCAAAGGCTGAGTCAGTAGCATTTGTGGAGTGCAGAGACTAACTTACAGGGGTATATTGTAAAGATGTTAGTGTCATTCATTTGTGGTGTCTCAAATAATGAGTATCATGGCTGTCTTAAAATCATCTTTCTAAAACCTTTATATTGCCCCATGAAGCACACAGTGAGTCGTGTCTGATGCCCACCCAGACCACTGACAATTTTCAGATCAGCTGAAACAAAAAATACCGGGGAATATATTGAGTCATATGTCCAAAATTTGAGGAAAAACCTAAGTTGACATTTTGGAGATTTTAACTTAAATAGCTTTTGAGTTTTATGTTATTCTGCATTTAAGAACAAAAGGAAAATGGTGAAAATGAAATGAAAGGTTTGGTAGGACGAAGTATTTCATTTGACCAGTAAGAAAATACTTCCATTGGGATCTGAACTCCTTCTGCACCCTTTTTTCTTATCTCAGCCCGCAAATTTTGCAGTCCCTTTTTTCACTACTAAGTGCTAACTTTGCCCCCCACCACTTGGCATAACTGCGCACGTTTCCTTAATGCATTTTTTGCAGTTACTTCCTCACTCATCTTTTGATTTCCCAGTTGTATCAGCAGCTTTGTTGGGGGTTGTTCCTTAATGAAGGAGGGAATGAATAAATGAATGAACAAACCTCCCTGCCCCTGGAAACAGTGGTGAATGCAGTCAGAGTTGGCATGCAGAGATCTATTATTATTATTATTGTTGTTGTTGTTTGGTTGTTTGTTTGTAATTAATGGTGTGGGTTTGCTGCTCACACTTCAAGAAGGACCTGTAATCCTAGATGCAAATATGCTAGATATGTGTTTTCCTGGGATATAAAGAGGGTCTGGTAGGCCACCAGCACCATTTCCCTGGGCAGGATGGGAGCCATGGGCCATTGATTCCTGAGAGACGACAGCCAAGTTCTTCACCTCTGCACAGGCTCGGCATCTCCGCCCTGTGGTAAATAAGACTTTTTAGAAAATATTGGACAATACTTTGCCTTCTCTCACTGACTGCTTATTATGATGGCATTTTTTTCTCAATGAAACAGCCTCCTTTGGAGCTGCTTGCAAAATCAGTCAGTCTGGGCTGTGGGCTAGGGAGGGGTGATGCTGTGTTGTTCAAGCAGGAGCATTTTTTCTGGGAGAGATTTGGCATTTTGACATAATTGTCTAAGAGAAGTTTCAAAGCTGAACCAGCTCATGCACACAGTCATCTGGCAGCTTCTCTTGGTGTTTCTGGACCAAGGTTTCTGGGAGTATTCTTGGCTAGTCACATAGTCGCCTGGTAACCTCCTTTCCTTGGAAGTGTCCTTTTGGACCATTTCAGACGAAACCCTTCATCCTGGAGAGGTGAAACATGGCCTTCCCAGAAACAGCCTATGAATGGGCCCAGCAAAATGCAGTGATTCATGTGTGTTCATCCTTCCTTTGAATTGAAAGAAGGAATCTGAGCTGCTTTCTGTTGCAGCATCATCTCTTGAGTGGTAGTGGTGGTAGCCATCCAAGATGGAGTAACCTCTCCAGTTGCTCAAAACCTACCTGCAGCCAAAACCCCTTTCTGTTTTCATCATTTAAAAGCTGGAAAGCAATATGAATTGTATAGAGTAAGGGGTGGATAGTGTCCTGGTTTCAGCTGGGATAGAGTTAATTTTCTTCCTAGTAGCTGATACTGTGCCATGTTTTGAGTTCAGTATGAGAAGAATGTTGATAACACACTGATGTTCTCAGTTGCTGCAAAGTAAGTTTTAGTGTAAAGTCAAGGATTTTTCAGCTTCTCATGCCCAGACAGCGAGAAAGCTGGAGGGGCACAAGAAGGTCGCACAGGACATAGCTAGAGCAGCTGACCCAAACTGGCCAACGGCATTTTCCATACCATGGGACGTCACATCTAGTAAATAAACTGGGCGGAGTGGGGGATCACCACTCAGGGGTTAACTGGGCATCGATCAGCAGGCGGTGAGCAATTGCACTGTGCATTGTTTGTACATTCCAATTCTTTTATTATTACTGTTGTCATTTTATTAGTGTTATTATCAGTTTCTTCTTTTCTGTTCTATTAAACTGTTCTTATCTCAACCCACAAGTTTTACTTCTTTTTCCCAATTTTCTCCCCCATCCCACTGGGTGGGAGGGAAGCGAGTGAGTGGCTGCGTGGTGCTTAGTTGCTGGTTGGGCTTAAACCACGACACAATAAAAACGTCACAGTAGCATTCATCTTTCTGGATTTGCACTGATTTCCCAGAGATAAAAACGTGTGGGTGGGTTTTTTCATTCCGTTTACATTATATTGTGGGGTTTGTTTGCTTTTCTGTGGCTTGTCTCAAAACTTTCACATTGGTTTCAGAGATTGAGCATAAAGTGTCTCCATTTCTCCCCACAACATCCTTAATCTCCCATTTAAACAAAGCACAGGTGAGACCCATCACTTCCAAACAGAGGTCTGGAAATGGCAAAATACAACATCTGCATGGCAAGGTCACTTAGCTCCAAAAAAATCAGCATTGAGGAATTCCTCAGTTGCAGTTATGGATTGTTATGGGTGATCCAAAGGGAGGAGAACTGAGTGGGCATTGCTTTATAAACATTCAATGTTTTGTATAAAGAGCGTATGGTAAACTTTCTGAAGGAGGTAATAAATAGTAAGCACTAGCGAGCCCTTCAAGGGATCAGTTCTCATTTTTAATATGGAAACCACGTATTGCATGACAGCAACTCAGTAGATAATAGGATAAGAATTGACTTTCAAACCAGTTTCTCAGCACAATGCCGAGTGAGAAGGAGACAAGAAATTATGTAAGGAATAAAAGTTTAAAGTAGGATCTATACATTTGTGCTTTATTGTAGACTACAGAAATATTTTTCCTTCAGTTATATGTTAGAGTGACACAGAGCAAAGCCTAATACTAAGGTAGGAAACCCACAGTGAAAACAACAGGCGTGATTTTCATCTTCCGAGCACTTGCTGTGGATACATTAATCTATAGGTTGTTTGCTTGCATTTTAAAGATATTTTGACGTATAAAATAATCTGATTTTGTTCTATTTCTTAGTTAACACTTACAGGTCAGAAGATGTGTTCCTAAAGAATATTCTTTTCAGAGGCTTTCCATTAATAATGTATTAGGAAGCATTTGTTTCTGTTGATCATTCATTAGAAAGCAATCTTTATTACAAACATTATGGTAATAGAGCAATTCCTGAGAGCTAGCACAGCCTATATTGTTTTAGAAGTAAAATAAGAAATGCAATTTATATTACTGTAGAAAAAAATCACCATGTTGAATGCAAACATACCAGTGAGGATTTATGGCAGGAGGTTGGCTCCAGAGCCCCCATCTCATTAAAGTGTCTCAGTGGCACGTGATGCTGTCGCAGGTATGTGTCCCCCTCTAGTCCTGTTTGTGCCTGTCACCGCCTGCCCTGTGGCACTCACTGGGTGCTGTAAAATAACCTGTGCTGGGGCAGGCACCCTCCTAAAGCCCCCCCTCAATGCAGTTTTGTTTTGTTCGTGGATGCAGCCAGCACAGGATAGATTGGTTTTGAGACCTGGAAACCATTTTGCATCCTTTTTTCAAAGCAAAAGCTGTTTTTTACAAATTATCAGGATACATCAATAGTAAATACAGGGTACTTGTGAGGAACAGCATGGTCTTGTGATTAGTCTTTCCTGAGAACTGTAAAAAAAGCCCCACCACAGCCTAACACACTTTGGTCATTGGTATGTTTGTAAAGCTGGCTTTGCAACTACCATCAAGCTTTGGGGAGGGAACTCAGTTTCAGAGGATTAAAACTAAAGCTTTACATGCAAAACCAAAAAAAGATGTCTTAATGTCCCCTTTTCTGTGCTACCAGTCGGTGCCGGTCTATCTGTTTTGCCCAGGCTTTGCCAGCAGACCCCACTGAGGATGTGGCCCAAAATGCAAAAAAGCTGTAACCTGGTGTATGATCAATCAGAACAATTTTCCAAGTGCTTTTCAAGCACTTTGCTCAGTCCTGTCTCTTGACAGATGTAGGATTTCATATCCTTGCAGTTCTTATCTTACAGTCACCCCAACCTATAGGAACTTTGATATTTACCAATAATAATATTCAGAATTAAGTAATATTTTTTCACAACTGTGGTTTTGGTATTTCCTGCAGGCTTTCCTGATCTCTCTGCTCACTCTGTCTTCTCTATCGATGTATCATCACTTTCATTCATGATAGTATTTCCTTTTAGTGATTATTTTTTCCTAACCCAAAACAGAAATAGAGTAGCTGTTTTAGACATAGACATAGAATACCCACATCCTTTATCATATAGAATTCTGTATTTTAAAATAGTAATAATAATATCAACTCAGAAAAAATATGACTGCTTTGACATTTCAGAAGTAGGTTGAGATTTGGGGTGTCTCATTTAATGGGTGCCTTATTTAATACCCCCTCCCTGTGGGTGTCCAGCATTTCCTACAAAGTTAGTATCATTAATTATTTTAAGCTAAGCACCCAAAGGACTATTTGCTTCTGCAAATCTGGAATCTTTTCAATTGCTAAGGGCAGAAATTGAGTTACCTCCAGGGGTTGGTGGGGTTTTGGGTTTTTTTTCCTCTTCAATCTGCCAAGAGCTGTTGCAGACTAATTCACTGCAGGGACCTCTGTCTGTACATTGCTATATATGCATGCATGTGTATAAGATAATAGAGAGTGACTGACTACAATACGTGCGTTTAAGCTACTCAGCTAAAAATTACTGAGCATTAAAATCCACTGGGAATCACAAGACTTCTAAATTAGGAAAGCACATGTCAGTCACTGTGTGGAAATGAGTCCTCTTACAAGAGTAGCTTTCAATAAGAAGAATGGGTATTGTTCCCTGGAGTACATCAATCCTAGTTTGGCCACTCTGTACCGGCTTTTACAATTTTTCTAGAAGCATGCATTGCCTTTTGTTACTATTTTTTCCTGTATTTTGTTCCATTGTGCATTTCTATTAGATATGTCTCATGGGCCAGCTATCAAGATACACCCTACTGTGCTGTGACGAATGAAGGCATTTTCAACCATAAACAAGGTATTGTGGGATTGAAAAGAAATGTGGACAATGACAAGCCCTGGACAGCTTGTAATTCTTTAAATGTATTTTTATTATGTTATGAGGTGGCATGGGAACTCTGAAAAATTGCCTGATTTGACCTGAGGTTGAAGTGAGCAGAATGCCATAGGGTAAATGAGGGGCTTTGGGAAGGATGGCATTTTTGTGTTTATTTGGTGTGGTCTAGCCCATCAGTATATGTTTTTCCGTGATTAAAGCATGTATTTTAAAAGTGGTTAAATGACTCAGGAGCTGTCCCATCTCAAAAAATATCAGGCACCTTGAAAATCCATGGGAATAAGTTGATTCCTATTGACTGTTGATCTTTTTTGTACCTAAAACTGATGTGGGCATACATTGAAAATGGTATTTCTGTACTTTCTTTGAATGAAAAAAGATAGAGCTTGTCTGGAAAAACTGTATGGCCACAGATGATTAAATTTTCATCAGTAACACTATTTACATGCAGGACACTCGCAAAATTTGGGCTGTATGGGCTGACAGTTCATTCAGGATTTGTAGATCCTTTTTGTTGCTGCCAGAGTTCATGTTTAAAATCGTCATCTTGATTCATTAGTAGGGTGTGTCAGAACATTTTCTAATGGTTTATTTTATGGTTCCCAAATTGTAATGCTCAAATCATAGTTGAGAAGAGCAGAGGGTTAAGCAGGGATCACAGGAAACAGGATCTCTAATTAGACAGATGAATGGACCTGGTATTCTCCTGCATTTGGTATTGTCCATCCACATGACAAAACAAACAATATCCTTTCATGAGGTCTGAAACTACCTTATATCTAAAGAAGTAATGAGATCTTCCTCTAGATAAGGCCAGTAAATGAATGAATAAATATGAGACATGACTGCAGGACCCACTACCTGTGGTTTGAATGTGGCACTGCAGGCAGCTAGCTGCCCCCCCAGTTCCTGGGTACCCCCTATTCATTTCCATCCAGTACATCCAGAAAGGTCCTCTGGGAGTTAGGGAAGTATTTAGGAGTATCTTATCTGAGAAGTCACACAGGATTTCTCCTCTGTCCCAGAGTCACAGTGGTGTGTCAGGCCTAACATAAAACCAGTGAGGTTTTTACAAGCCTTTCCATTAACTTTATTGGCTTCTCATTCAGTCTGCTCTGTTTTTCCAGGTATTTCTGCTTGTTTCATCTCCTGAAAAATAGGGTAGTGTTCTCTATTTTCAGTTCAAACAGAAAAATAGAGGTAAATTCTTCTAAAAAATGCATACCTGCAATCAAGGCACAGTTTTGTTTTTGCAAAGTAAAGTCACGCTCTGATTGCAGCCAGCAGCAGAGGGTCCCCACCAAGAAGCTTAAAACCATCCTTAAAGCAAACAAAAAGGAAATACAAAACTATTGGTGCTATTCCTTATTAAAAAAAAAAACAAACCAAACATTTTCCTTAGTTTTATAGCTACATAGATACACAGATATGTGTTGGTCTCCCTCTTGCCTCAGCAGCAGGGAGTTGCACCAGTGTGAGCTGAAGGAGAACCAACGACATTTTTACCTCTCACTTACAGAGTATTTCTTAGTGATTTATGCTGCCGTCAGTCCTTACCAGACATTTGCTTTCTCCTTGAGATTGAGTGTCAGCCCAGCTCACATTTATCTGGAGTACTGGCTATGCAAGCTGGCTTGGCACGTTAATTTAATTTGTGCTTCTCAATTCATACTCTTTCATTTACGATCAAATATTGGGAAAGGTTACAATTAATCAGAGCACAGGAACAGAAGCTGGCAAAGCTAATGATGTATTGCTGCATTTTGGTTGCTCTGGAGGGGAATAATTGAGGTCCTTGTGCTACGGAAAACTGTTATTAGTAAGTAAAAATTATCAAAGGAAAGCGACCTGCACCCGTCTCCCATTTTGCAATCTGTGTTTCTAATAGTTTTCTTAAAAGTTCGTAAAAATTAAGCATTTCATTAACACTCCTGGATGTAACCATTTTTTTTGGCTGTGTGGCTGCCTTAGGGGAAAGTGTGCCTTTTCATAGGGCCCTGTGGGGTTTGGGCCCTTGCTGTTGCCCCCGCTCTGGGCTTGCAGATGATACTCGGTGTGCATGAAGGCAATTTTCAAACGCTAATAGCATGCCCATCCGTGAGGGAAAAGGACTCTGCTGCTGCTTGCTCAGCAGAGGAACCACAGGGAATCCCTGCAGAAAAAATACAGGCTGCTGGACTTAAGGTGGTGTGCACTTCCTGACTGAAAATGAACTAACTGCTGGTTGTTTAAAAAATGTGTTGCTGGGCTGAGGCAGGTGATGAACACTGAGCTGCTCCTGAGGGAATGTTTACAGCCTAGCCACATGCTCAAGCAGCAGAAGGATGTGCATAAGAAATATTTGCAGGCTTCCCTGGGCAGCTTGGGGTTATTGACAGGTGCTGCTGCTGGGCAAAGATGATTTCCTTGGCTTAGTGGGACACGGCATTTGGCTGCTGAAATACTATAATGAAAAAAATGGGGTTTACGTAGCTGTGGTAAGCAATCATTAAAAGCTCCGTTTCTAAGTAAAAATACCCATCTTTGTTGTTCTAATTACTAACTTTACAAGGTTATTGTATGTTTTTATGTATGGCAAAATTTTACAGACCTTTGCTCAGTGTTTATTCTGTTGGGTCATCTGGGATGGCAACTGCCATTGTCAGTGCTTAGTGGATGCACTTGGGACTCTCTGGTAGTTTTCAAGATTACAACACAAAGTAAGTCTTTCCAACTTTACTAGTTTTTAATATAAAAGGATAGTTACTGAGAGGGAAAGAAAAAAGTGGCTCTGACTTTTTCACTGGGAACAGTCTGGCACACTAAGACAGACAGAGTTGAGCAGACCTCTCCCTTATTTGGTGGGTTGACTAGATTAGTCTTTTTTTAGGATATGATAAAAGATACAGAATACAGTTAACCTTAGGATTGAAGGTATCCTTTTTTCCTTTTATTCCAACTGCCTTGGGTTTTACATGCTGTAAGTGCAAAAATTTGTTCTTTGAGGCTCTTTAAATAAATCTGGACTTTCAGCTTTTCAGTTCACCAGTCCCCCTGAGTGTCCCCTGATCTCATGTACATGGGAGGGACAACCCACCAACACCCCAGGATGGGGCCAAGTGTATGAAACTGAACAGAGCAACCTGTCACTTGTGAATGTGAGTTCAAGGACGTGCACTGGGCAAGGCTTTAACTTTTTGTGGGAAGGCTATTGCTGGAAACGGTGCCCTGAGCACGGACACCCTCATGGGAGGACCTGAATGGGCTCCCCTGGCACCTAAAATAATACTGCCAAAAATAATTGCTCCAGGGTAGGGCTGTAGGATACTTCTTGCTGGAAAAATACCTTCATTTGTGACCGGAAGGCAGCACAGCAACAGTGCAGAAGTTGACAGAGTGGATTTGCTTTGCTGGTCTGTGTTGCACACCTTGCGCGGAGAGTATCTCGGACATAGGGAATTTTCTCTGTGTGTGGGGACCTGATCTGTTGTTAAAGTTCACGTATGAAATTTGGACCTGTTTGGGAATCCATAGCATTGTAATGCTCAGTGAATTATTTCTGTGCATAGAAAGGAGTGAAATGAAAAGGAGCCAAGTCTGGCATAGATCTAACAGGCAGGGTGTGCTGATTAGCATGTAATTCGATTTGTTAGGCACTACAGTAAACAGCATTAAGTGCAAAATGCAGTGATTGCTCCTAATAGCACCCTTTCAGCATTACCTCGGTTCCTGCAGCAGCTGGATGGAGCTGTGTTACAACTGTTCAGCAGGCACCAGCAGAGCTGGCAGTACTCCTTTCTTGGGCAGAAGCTTGAATAATGCAAATACTGCCATTATAAAAGATTTTGGGTAGCTGTATCTGAAGATCACAGCTCACACATTTCTCCTGCTATCCCTACTCCTTCCTCATTTGCCAATGGCACAGCTGGGACCAGCACCGCTATGGTTTACTGAGCCATTGTCAGCAGGAGAGGTGGTACATCAGTCTGATTTTCCCCACTAGTATTGTGTTTTCCTCCAGTAAACATCATGTCCATATTTTTTCCATCATGGCTGTGGTAAAGAAAGTCCCTTGTCTTTATTCTTGTACCACAGTTGGACCATGGGTTGGAGGAGCCCCTCAGCTGAACACAGTTACTTCCTGGCTCCCCCACTTAAGAACAGATTTGCTCTTGGTCTCATGCTGTCATGCTTACTAAATTCTTTGTTTGTTGTAACTGAAGGACCACCTCCTTCAAACCTCCTATTTACAAACACAAAATTAATGTGCTGCATCATTTCAGCATAAGGGTGAGTAAAGTCTTTCTACAGAAATACCCCACTGAAGCCATGTAATGATAAGTCCTGTTTTTCTCCCCCCAAGGTAGCTGAAGCCCACTGCCATCAACAGTAGCTGTTGTTAGGACAGGTTCCCCCAGCCCCTCATGTTGAGTATCACTGCGCACCACATATGTGGTGTTGAGATCAGCCAGACTATTTGTTGGCAAAGCACATGCAAGTAGAGGACAGACAACCTGGTTGTGCTCATCCCCACAAAAATAGCAACAAATTAAAAGTACGATACCTCTCATTTCCTCTCATTCTGTGAGGGTAAGCGCAGGAGGAGCTGGACAGAGAGGTGGCATTTGCTGATACCTGGCACAATCAGGAGTATGTTGGAGGCTGTCGGGAAGAATTAAGTTAAGGGTGAGTGCTCTGGCATGGGGAGTATTGGGTGAGGATGCCACACAGGCAGCTCCAAAGAGCTGCCCTGGTTGCCCTGTTGTCTGTGGGATATTTTCCTAACTAATCCTATTAGGAAATTAGGGTTTCTTAACAACTGCAAGAGGATTGCTGTTTTGCATGACAGAGAATGGATAGGTGCCTGAATGAACTTTTAAGATCATGTATTTTGTACTCTTGATATAAATGTTACAAAATTTCTGTTGCACACGCATTATCCGGCATCCAGGAAAGATTCATCATTTCTCTTCAAAGCACTTGGGTACCTCTTATACCTAAAAGAGTTTGATAAGCCTTGGAGAGCTTTCTCATTTATTCAGTTGTCCAGGATGTTTTCTGTGTCCACACCTGATTAAATGAGTAAATTCTTTACATTTTGTATCATATCAAAGCTATGGCAAAAATTAAATCTCCTTTTCTGAGACCTGAGGATCAAGCACATTAGTGGGGACTGAATTGGGGCTCTTACAAACCAGGAGCAAGAGGTTTCACAGGCTTGTCTGCCCCAAACCTGCATTCTCAGACAGCTAAAGAAAACAAGTAGCATCAATCCCATTCTTGGTTTGAAATTAGGGGAAATGAAGTTTCATTGCACTTGCTCTGTGTATTAGGGACCACACTAAGGAGAGGTCAGCTTTGCTTTGCAGTGAAACAGGGAGACCTTGCTGGCTGATGAAGCAAAGCAGCAGTGCACAGCATTTATTATTGATACCCTTAAGAGCCAGTTGAGGCTCTTCTTGTGGTAGTGCCAAGCAGCTGTTTGCAGAGCTGGTGTTCTGCTCCCACAGCACTGGGGCTGCTGTCAGCCAGGTTTCCTGGTCACCTTTTACAGGCATAGCCCCACAGGAGATGTTTTGCAGCCACTGAGTTGCATAGCATTTTTGCATTTGCCCGCATGGCTGAATCCAACCCTTGCTGTGTGAGGTGCCCGTATCCCTGTCTCTCCTGCTATAACTTCACAGTCAATTTAAGCTGATCTAAGCATGAGCTGCAGTCAACAGGGGGGCACAAGGCCTACTGCCCAGACCCCATCCCTGTGCAAAAATGTGGCCTTGGCATTGGTTTTAGACTAAAATATTCTACTGAGAAAGTAGAGATCCCACTGGGCCAAATTTCACATTTCCTTCTAGCTGCTGCAATGGTGTTAAAGCAAGAGACCACAATATATCAAAGAGCAATTTAAAACCAAAAAGGTAATATCTTATTGAATGAATCTGCTGTATATTTTGAAAAAAAGACAATATGCAGTATGCCAGCTAATATGCTTTTATTTATCTTATGTTTGGGGCTCTGGAGGACTTCAAGCATCTAACAGCTGCATTGGGGTGCAAGTCCAGCAGGAAACCCTACAAGTACTGGTACTGATCAGATGAAGTAGTACATGTCTAGAGCTGATGGTTTAAAATGTGACTCCAATAGGTCTCGTAGATTCAATTCCCAGAGGTTGAATGAAATCAATCCCATGCCATTGATCTGTAGCTGGCTGTGATTTGTGGAGCCCCACAGATGAGCAGCAAATACAAGCTGCTACCTGAGCTGGCAGCTGCTTCTGTTTGAGCTTTGAAAATAAATAATCTTTGACCAGAGACCAACCATGGTGGCTTTGGGTTAGGCTGGAAACACCTCTGGAAGTGCCACAAGGTACCCAACATGCCACTGACATTAAAAATAAAGAGATCACAGTGTTGGAAGTGGAAAAAGGACTAGAGAGCAAGGTGATCATAAGAGGTTTCAGGAGAAGGTGTGGCAGATACCAGAGTTAACAGAGATGGAGAGAGACTGTCAAAACAGCAGAAGATTTGGAGGGAGCTCAGAGAAGGGGAGCAAAGCCAGAGGGAGGTGTGGAAAATGAGACCTGTGAAGAAAGGCCAACGGGAGCAGGTCTACTCCATCTAAAGAAAATACACACCAGGGAGACATAATCACCTGCAAACACACAGGGGGGACTTACAAAGCAGCCAGCAATCAATTTTCAAATAATTGACCTGATCTTTCAGTAAACTAGTAAAAGGGAATGAGGGTGGAATAAATACCTGATTTATCATCCCATCCTTTTTTTGCAGCAGCAAGGCAGCTGTATTTTCTTCCCTGAGCTTCTCCTCTCCACCTCCTGAATCATAAAGTCAGGGCAGTACCTTTACAGCTGAGTCTCTCCTGTGGTACAAGAGGTTTTGTAGAGCTGCAGCCTACTCATCCAGCTGCTATAGCAGGCAGATGCGGCTCAAGGGCTTACCAAGCCATGCTTGAAATGGGCATGAGATCAAGGTGGAAGACTATTTTGAGACAGCAGAAAGCAGGTAGAGGACTTTTCCAAGACAGGACAGTATTTCATTGAAAAGCAACAGAACCTCTGTCTGTTTCCTTGGGACCAGGAATTTCTCCTGGCCTTAGGCAGCAGGTTTCTGGAATCGTTAAAAAAAAATCTCTTCTGAACTTGCCTCAATATAACCATTAGGTTCCACTTTGTTGTGAGGTGGGACCCACAAAACCCAAGGATTAATCCAGATTGTGAGTGTATTGGCTGTTTATTGGCCAATAGAGTGAGCAAATACTTTCATCCCTTTCAGTTTGCAGTTCGTGTGTCTTTCCACTTTGCCTCTGAAACCTCTCTTGCCCCAACTATCTGCCTGTGTGCCCTGCAAACCCTCCTGCCACTATCCCAAGGCTCCTCAGGATGGGCAAAGCAGATGGGAGGAAGGCAAACAAACCCACTTTTGTCAGGAAATAACAAATAACATATCTGACCAAAAAGCTCACTTTCTATAGAGTAAGTACTGTGACACTTAGCTTTACCAGGCATTCTGGTTGACCGACGTGTCTCCAGCAACACACAAGCTGGGAAAGTAGTATTTCTTCCAACAAGCCTTCAGTTTCTTGCTTGCACAGCACTGGCAGGGCTCCCCTCTCGTCTGCACACCACCTGCACAAAGGCTAAAGCAGCTGATCCTTCCTCCTGGGCCTTAAAAGGAGTAGCACTGTCACTGTAATGAGTCCCACCTGAGTCTGCTGGCCAGGGGCCAGCAAGCTGCACCCACCCAGGCATAATAAACCCGGGTGCTTCGGGCATGTGGTTCTCTCACAGCAAACTGTTTCTCTCCCAAAGGAGAAGTCAGGCCCTGTAAATATGATGATTAGAGCAGCTGATACCTGATACTGTTTTTAAGGAGGATCCTTTACAAATGCAGGTGAAGGCCCTTAGACCAAGCTGGAATTAGATCTGAGCTCTCTGTCTATTTGCATTGCTGAAGTGCTGTAGGATTAAACCCCACTTTCACTGCTGCTGGGTGAGATCTAGATATGAACGTAGCGGGGCCAGGCTCTCATCTGCTATGGGTTGTCTTTTCCCCAAGATGTAGCATACAGATTTAAGATGCAAAGCTGTGCATGCATTTGCTCTCGTGGCTTGTCAGGGCGTGGCCCACCACTATCGTGTGCTGTCCTCCAAGTAAAGCTGTATGCTGCTGCTGGCAGAGCTCAGGGCTCTGAGCTTTCATGGAATGCATCTTTCAGCATGAGCACATCAGCAGAGAGAGGAGTAGAAAGTAGGCCCTGGGGCTTTCTCTCCTAGGAATAGAAGCATTTCCTTGTTTCATAAGGTATTATGAACATGTATAGATTAGAGACTGCGTTAATTTCTTAAAATCTCAGATCCTGGGAGAGGAGGTCAGATAATTGCTTTCCTTGCATAGATCTCAAAGACAGTATGTGCAGAATAAGGTAGGTATTTGAATAATAACATCTACTAAAATTGTACAGCAGAGAGAATGGTTCTAGGTTGTAACAAAGCATAAAGATGTCTGGTTTTTTCTTTTCTTTCCTGTTTCCCTATGACTTCTCCAGATTTTTCCACCATGTTCGGAAAGAAGAAGAAAAGGCTTGAAATTTCTGGGCCCTCTAACTTTGAGCATCGGGTTCATACTGGCTTTGACCACCGGGAGCAGAAGTTCACGGGACTACCTCAACAGTGGCACAGCTTGCTGGCAGACACGGCAAACAGGCCGAAGCCTATGGTGGATCCCTCATGCATCACTCCCATCCAGCTTGCGCCTATGAAGGTATCATACAAAGTCACCTTTGAATTTCCTAACCTACCTTTAACTGCACATAACCTTAAGGAAGTACCAATAATAGCTGTCCCAGGAAGCACGTACAGCTCGGTGGCGTGCAACTATAGCGAGAGCTGCAAATCCAAATATTTAATAGTAGAGCCGCAAGGAAAAAGTGTTATGTGTAAAAAAACTTGTACAAATGTTGCAGAAGAATGTGAGTCATGGGTCTTGCATGGGCCGTGCCTTTGTGCTCCTGGGCTGCAGAAGAAAAAGCCGCAAGTCCCGGTGGAGGCCTAAAATGATGCTCCTCTGCAGCATAAAGCTCCTTGATAATTAATTTAAGAATGGTGCTGTAGGCAAAGGCAGTTTGGAGCAAGGGAGAGAGGGGAAAAGTACACCAAAGGAAAAAAATTAAATTGCTTGTTCAGCCAGGCAAGGAGCTCAGGCAGGGATCTCATTGCCACCTGCCACTGCCTGGAAGGGTAAAGCAGGTAATGGAGCTGAGCTTCTCACCAGGTGGTAAAATGAGGGGACATGGGCCCAGGTTGTGGCTTGGGAGGTTCAAGCTGGTTAGCTGGGGAAAAAGCTTGGCTCGGAGGGTAGAGCAGTACTCAACGAGGCACTGGCATGGTTCAGGTAGACAAATTTGCCCTGATTTAGCAGAATTTCTGGGACTGCATATCCTAACATCCCAGTAAGTCACACCTGTGTACTGGTGCTAGCTTATACCCCACCAGCCACATACGTCTCACTATCATGCAGCTGAAAAATAACTTTGGGATTTCATCTTCATGTGGATTTTTCTGCAGCAAGAGAAAATCAGATAATCCTGAGAGCACAGACCCTGTATTTATATTTGATTAGTACTCTTTGCTAAATTTACATTTACTGCCTGACCCTGAAGGACACTCATCACTTGCTGATCAGGACTACTGGGTGTTGCTACAGGACAAGGGGGATAAAACCAAAGTCTTGATTTTTGCTGTAATAAAATATCTTACTGTATAATAGGGGCCCAGAACAATGAGGAAAAAGGTAGGCAAACATTTTCCTGCTAGGGGAGGAGAGCAAGTTTGTTCCACAGCCAGATTTGTTAACACCAAAATATCCCTGGGTGTTTTGACATGTATGCATAAAGATGTTTTAAAATTTAAAAAGATCGGTTTACTATCTTGCAGCAGTACCATCTCTTTTCTGCAGTTCTGGAGCCATAAATGCATAAGCTTAAAAAGTTTTAAAATATATCAGCTTTCTTAGCACCATACAGGCAATATGACTCTGGGTCTCAGCCTGCAAATGGACATAGGCATAGCTTCATTCATGTGCAGAGTCCCATTGAAGCAATACACACTGCGGGGTGTGAAGGATCAAGCCCCAAATGAGGAATTGCCGCATTTTGAAGTGGAGAAAATCACTGTTAGTTGTTTCCAAGAAATTGTAAATTCTTGCTTTTCTGTCTGCATATCAGGGGTCCACATAGGTCTATATATCAGGGGTCTATATGTGTGCATATACTAGGGATGCACTTCTGAACTAAACCATCCTGTGCCAGGAAAGGGCTGGGGCCAGGAGCCAAAATGCAGCTCCCAAGACAAGCTTATTCTTCCAGTGTAGCCTTGGGCCATGGTGGTCCTTGATGCAGCCATTCATCCCACGACATCTTCCCAGAATGCGTGTCCTGGGGACAGGGTGCCTGCAGTCTGGTCCACATCTTGGCAGTGGCCATGGGGCTGAGCAAAATCAAGTCCATCTGTGGAGGGACCTGCAGGAACAGTTTTCTGCTTAGATGGAAGATGTGAATTTGGAAGCAGATTACCCAAATTGTAGTTAATTGCATGCCACTGCTCTGAAGGTATAGTTAGAGAAGGAAATATGTTTAAGAATGAAGTGTTCAAGAAATTGTGGCTTTGCCCTCCAGTTACTTTCCCTAAGACTCAATTACAGCCTGTTGAAATGGGCCTCCATAATAGTGCTAGAAAAAACAGGTTAGTTTTAATAGCAACTAAGGCATTGACTGTCATCTGAGAACTTGCTTTTAACTCTATTGCAAGATATTTTACTGTATATTTATTAAGAATTAACATGCCTTGTTTTGATTTAACTTATGGAGAGAAACTGAGTTGTAGCCACTTTAAGAATATTTAATGTTGCTAAACTAGTTCAGCATAATCATTTAATATAGACACGTTTTTTTATGTGTGCACATGCACCAGCACCTTGAGTTCTGTTGGAAGGTTATTTAGGCACTGAGGATTTCATAACTTCAATGACAACTGAAGATTTAAAATACACTTGCAATTCGTGAAGACAGGAACCAAAGGTTCCGAGATCTCAATATTGTTTACAACTTTTTCTCTTTTCCACCCAGCAACAGATAGTTTAATTAACATGCTTGTGAAAGCACTGAGGTGTAGCAGAAGAAGATTCATAATTGTGTCCTGAGTCACAGTATTAAGTCAGGCTGAGGCATTTGGCTAGAATTAGTTCATGCCATGGTTTCAGGTCATACAGCAGTTCTGCACTCCTAAATTTATTCTCTAATTACTTCAGTATTGACTACCTGTATGGTGTGAGGCAGAAGTGTTCCTGCTAATAGGTGCTCCTTTGTGACTGAAGAGTAGTACAGATCATAAAGGTAGACTTTGAGAGTACAGTTTCTTGGTTTTGAGATAGAACCAGTGTTTGCTTGCTTTGGGCTTCACCCAAAGCTGAAGCAGAGGAAGGGAAAGATGTTTCTTGGCTTCTGCAGGTTTTGCAGCTTTCCTGGGTAGTGATGTTTGCTTGTTTCTCAGTCTGCAAAGCAGATAGGGTCTGATGGTACATAGTGTATCCCTTTGGGTAAAACCAATAAATGATAAATATTCTCACTGCTCCATCTATATTCAAAGGCAGCAGCAGCAATGACGAAGAGGCAGTGCCCTAGGCTTCCAAATATCCTGGGGGATGTCATTGCTGTGCCTCTGCGTTGGCTGGGATGAAAGGCTTGTAGTGCTTTTGCACGTGGGTGACAGCAGCTTGTCATGGTAATATCAGCATTTGAATCCAAACCTGGGCTGACTGTACAAATTCATTCATTTCAAGCACAAGGAGAGACAATAATGGGATTCCCCTTCTCTGTGTGGGTGACCCAGATACCAGCAGAGTATTGTGTATTTCAGATGCTAACACGAGTCAGTAAAATGTGGCAGAAAAATTCATGAAAAATAGGAAGGAACAGTGGTCTTGATAGGCTTGGGTGTAGAGGCAGGGGGGTTTCAAAAAAGGCTGATTTTTCACTGAAAACATCTCTGCATGAAAAATGTGAACCGCCTGTGTCTTCCTGTACTTAAAATAGGCTTCAGGAAGTCTGAGATTCTGAAGCCAGGCTTCTCAGTCTTCTTGCTTCAGTATTTTGTAGTTGTGCGATGTCTACCTGGAGCTCATGGTTTGCATGTTTGTCCTCAGCACACAATATGCTTGGCCTGTCATCACCATTACACTACACAGGAGCTTCAGTTTGTTGCCACACTTTGATTTTTTGAAAGTTTCAGAATCAGCTGAAAACAGAACTTAAGCAAATGCATTGTCCTTAGGCAGTAAAACTAATTCTTTGTGGTTTCTCCACTCTGCTCAAAATACTAGGAAAACAAACACCAGAACCCTTGTTTGGGGGATTTTTTCTAAAAGAGCTTAGCATTGACTTTGTAAAGATGCTCTGTTAAGATGCTTGAATGTCTGCTGCTGTCAGTGGGAGCAGGATGGCACTAAAGACTTGTTGAAATCCCTTCTCATATTTCCTGGTGCAGCGAACAAGTGAGCATCCTCACTTCTGTCAAGTTACTGGAGGAAAAGATGCCATTTTTTTCTGAAAAAACACCGTGCCGGGGTTATTCTTCAGAAGTCGTATGCTGGTACATGTGTGAAGCCTCCATTGCTTTGCTTTTGTTGATGCTTTGTGTAGTCTCATCCATCCACACCATCAGCAAGATCAAGGTGCCCAACTTGAGGATGACATACATAGTGGTGGGCTTGTCCTTGAGTAAGGAGGGAGGTTGCTCTGAGTATTTGGGTGGCCAAATATATAAAGGCACCAAGAGGACTGAATCCTGGCTGGGACCTCCACAAGTCCTTTTCCTCTGAGCACATTGCAATAAATCCAACCATGCTCATGTGGTGGAATTTCACATTTCCCGAATTTTCTCCCCCATTTTCATCCCTCAAAAACACAGGATGTAAGGGGATGAGGGCTTTCACTGCCCCATGGTATCTGATATGCACCAAGATGAGCATTAGCACAGCTTGGTAATTCAGAGGTGTTAGTGTTCAGCCAGCAAAGGCAGAGTGAGATCCTCAGCTTGACACTGATGCTGTATCATCAGGAAAATGTAAGGAACCTCTTCTGTGCTGTGTCTGTTGAGCTGCCTTAAAAGTACAGGAAACAGCGTCCTTTCCATGACTTCACCAAAATGCCCTTGAATGCCCCACGGCTGGGCCGAGATGCACATTAATTTGAGATGCACATTAATTGTGCGATCCATTAATTGCACAGTTCATTTACCTGGTGTCGTGCAATGTGTGGGTGTTGCAGGGCAGAGAATTTCTGTAGGAGACAGACTACAGGGTCACTGGCTTTTCTGTCTCTTTCATTGTCGTGTTTCAGTGGACTAATCTATGTTTTGTCTTACTAGTTCTAGTTTTTCTCACTTCTGCATCTCAAACCTTGATACTAGCAAGTTAACTGTAATCTTTAAAACCTTTCTAAGTTTCTAGTGCTATATTTCAGCCTTTCTATTACACAGGGAAAAAATAATCAGACAATGAGTTACTGGTCATGACCCTTTTAATAGCTCTGACATGAAAATCAAAGCTTCTGTTTACTGTGCGTGTTGACAGAAGGAAAAGCAGATATTTCTCTTTGCCATCCTATTTGGCCTCTTAAAGTATTTCCAGCAATGAAATTCAAGCCTTGTTTAAGGTGTCATTTTCTTCCTAGATTAACATGCTTTCCTTGCTTACATGGAGGACACTGAGCATTTGCACAGAGCCGTGCACAGTGGTGCTGAGTGGCCGAAGACCTCAAAGAGGGAGGTGAGCAGGGGTCCTTGTCTGGGCTTGAGTGGTCAGAAATGTCCAGCTCTCATTAGATAACCCACAGCCCTCTCTTCCCACATGGAATTGCACAGGGGAAATGCCTGACCAGGAAAAAGGGGGATTTAGAAATAAAGAGCTGCTCAGAGGATTTGACCCCTGCTTGGGGGCAGATGGACAAAGTGGTGGTTGTCCTGACCTCTATTCCTTGCCCTCCCATATTTTTACATTCCCTCCTTGATAGCGCATTCTTTTTATTTACTCCTCCTGTAGTACCTCTGTAGATGGGACAGTCTGAACTTCTTGCTCAAAGAAGGTTGACTCCAATCCCACCAGCATGCTGTGGACCAATGGTGCTGCTCTTGCTGGGACAGGACCTGGAAGGCTGCTGACATCTCGTGGGCCTTGCTTGTAACCACATCATGAAAATTCATTCTTAATAACTCACATTTCCTAATCACACACTTTGCAATCGCACGCTGGGCCTAGTGGATGCTCAGCCAGCTGAAAGTGGAGGGGCTGTCTTCAAAAAGGGCAAGAGCCAACACCTTGCAGCATAGCAAATTCTGGGTGAAAGAAAAATGTTTTGCCAGCAAGCATGGTTGAGCAGCAGGACAGCAGCCTGGAGGGACTGTGGGATCTCAGCCTTTGGAGAGGGCAAAATTTTATGGACAGTGCCCTTAGCAGCCTGACTGGACTTTGACGTTAGCCCTGCTCTGAGCAGGAGGTTGGACTGGATGGCCTGCGGAGGTCCCTTCCAGCCTAAGTTCTTCCATGATTATCTTCATCTACAAGTGATTATGGTCAGATTTGCAATAGTCCTGTAAGGCAGCCCCACTTTCAATTTATTTTGATCACTAAACAGGAATGCATTTGATGCCACATGGTGCCAGAAGAAACTACTGCAACATACTTAAGTAGAAGCTTTTTTTTCAAAGGGATAATGCATTACTCTTGAGGGCTATTTGATTTACCACGTTTTTAAGTGGTGATACTACTTCAGTTTATCTCCATACCCGCCTGTGCAGATATAATACAAATATGCCACCTAGTGTCCATGGATGTGTCTTACTGTGACATTTGCTTGGTGTGAGAAGAGCCAAGCTGCCAATTTTGTGTAATCTTGCAGGAAATCTATCACTGTACAAATAAAAATCAGCCACAGTACAAATAAATGCAAGTACACAGCTCAGAATTTTTATAATTTGTATCACTAGGTTAATACGTTCCCATATGTACTACATGTACAGAGGAAACTTTTGGTTTTATTTCTGATTTTCTGATTTCAGAAAATTACAAGTTTTTATGTAAGTCCTTTAGAAGAATATTGCTGCTGCCTGTGAAGTTGAGTTTGAAAAGAGAGAAAATGCTTGAATAAAAGAATAGGAAGAAATTTTTCAGATCAGTAGTTCATTTTATGGTTAATGCAGTTTCACTGTAAAGAGTGTCATCTGGAAGAGAATACACTTTGGAGATCAGAAATTGTTTGTTTCAGGTTTTTCTGTCAAAATATTTAAATATTTTGGTTTCAAAGATCAAAGCAGCCTCAGATGTGAAGTGGCCCAGGAAGCAGCCCAGAGCAGGGCTGTTATAGCAGCTTGTCTTCTGGCACCACCGTGGTGGGAGCTGCCTATCCCTCTCTACCAATGGACCCTAGGCAGGGCAGTCAGGTGAGGTAAAAAACTGCTCAAGGACTAAAGTTAAGGGAGAGGAGTGCTATGGCTCCAGTAATACTAGTTTCTCCTTTCCTTGGACCCTCCTCAGGTCTTCTGCTTACCCATACTAACATACATTCAGTGACATTAATACATAGTCATCTCTGTCAAAAGTACATGAACTGGTGCTTGGATTTTTTACTGCAGTATCTCACTGGCAAGCTAGAGTCATCATAAAATGAAGCCAAGCCTGTCAGTTTTAAGAGGCATTTGGACAGTGCCCTTAATAACATGCTTTAACTTGGTCAGCCTTGAATTGGTCAGGCTATATTAGTTGGACTAAACGATCGTTGTAGGTCTCTTCCAGCTGAAATATTCTGTTCTATGCTGTTGTATTCTGTTCTGTGGACACACCTCTTTTTAACTGACGCATTATGTGTTGTTCTTTATAGTTTTGAGTTTCTGGCTTTCTGAACAGCAAAGTTCCTGATCAGCTTTTTAGCAGCAGCTCTTTCATTTTTATACCATTGCTTTTCAGACTATTGAAGCACTTCATCCAGCCTAACTAGAAATTGTTTTTCTAGCACCTCATTTGGAGAAGAAAAAGCAGCATCATTATCATTTCACATTGACTCAAAACACAAAATGTTCCTCAGTTTTTCAGTTCAACTAATGAACCAGAAAATCAACTATTCACATAATTTTTTCTGACCAAAATATTTGTCCCTCATAATAAACCCCTCAGGTTCAGCCACGTATGTTAGGAGGGTCTGTCTGCAGCTGACCTGTAGACACCAGCATCAGGGTTTACAGGCAGGACGTGGCCATCCTAGAGAAACACTGAGGTTGCCAGTAAAAAAATCTCTCCTAGCACACAGAATAAATACTGTAAGTGGCAAAACAAGTTTTTTACTTTCTGTCTTATTTCTGTACTTTAAATGTGCTCAGATGACCCAGGAGCAGTGCCTGCAGAAGTGTGGTTTTCAGAGGTGGTCCCTCTAGCTGACACAGATAGCGCTGGGCAGGGAGCAATGCTTTAGTCCACGTTGGGCTGTGTAGACAAGATCAGCACTGCTCTAAGGCTTTAAGTGCATAATTTTGCACTCTGCATTAGAGGGGTGATAATCAGTTACCTGCTGAGCATGTCCTTCATTTAAAAGGTCCCTGACATCCCTGAAGGAGCTTGTGCTACCAATACCCTACTCCTGCAGACGCTTGGAGGCAGGCTTGCACCTACATCTGTGCAGTCCTGCTGAGCTCATTGAGTTCTATTCCTGGAGTACCGTCAGAGTTTGCTGTCCGCAGGGTGGAGATCTGAGGATGTTTTTCAGAAATCCTTCATTATCTGAGTAAGCTTTGTTCGCACAACAGTTTGCATTGGTTTGAATTGGTCTGCTCACATGAGAAAAGAGTTACTTTACCTGGGCCTGCAGCAATAATAGACAGTAATATAGATTACAGACTTCTGTGGGTAAAAGTAGTTCTCTCCAATATGATTAGTAAAATAATGTTTTTAAATTATCTTTGCATCAGCCTTGTGATTTTAACTAATATTAGCGCTGGAGGAATCTTGCAAGGGCAAGCTTTATTTCTATTAATGAAAGCTTGCATGTGTGAGCAGAACTTTGCAATATGCTAAGTAAAGATTGAAAATAAACTTAGAGTTCATAGTCTATATCTGCTGAGGCAGACTAGACTGCTTTAGAGCTAAAAAACCACGTTAACCTGCAGGTCTACACATAAAAGGGGCAAAGTCTCAGTGTCAGTGTTTCAGAAATTGAATTTGGTCTCCTCTGGGAATACGAGACTGGGAATACTCTCCAGGTAGTGCTGTATAACCTGGAATGAGCCAGGAATTAAATCCTGAGCAAGGACACTCGTAATCAGGTTCTTTTTTTAACATGGAAGTTAATCCCAGAAGACAAATTTATAGGAAACTGTTTAAGTAACTCCTCTCGCTGGCTTGCCTGCCCTGATAAATGTGCCACGCTCGCAGCTTGCTGCCCAGAGGTGGAAGGCTCTCACTCCACCGCTGCTAACATGGCTGTTGTTTCCTTCACATTTGTTTAGCTAAGCTTTTTACCTCCAAAACTTTGCCTGCACTGACACATAAGATCTCTGGGGCCAGAAACGGGGCTTGGGCCCACGACGGACCAGGAAGGTGGAGGTGATGTTTCGGGGCAGCTGCTGCAGCAGTAGGCTCTTTCTGGTTTCTGTACCATGGCAGTGATCCCCCAGAGCAAAGCATGGAAAATAAACGGGAAAATGTAAACAGTAAATTCTTGCCGCGGTAAACATGTGGAAGGGCTGAATGTGTTTTACCAAGCTTCAAACAGTCCAGTGAGCTCTCGCTTGGCTCAGCTGAGAAAGCTGATAGAGTAAAACACTCTGGGAGATTTCTTATTTTCCATGGACTGGCCGAACCTCCGGTAGTGCTGCTGACATCCCTCAGATATAAAGTTGGCATTGATGTTAGAAAATCTTGGCTCATTTCGTCGGTGGCCAGCAGTGGGAAACACTAGGTGGCAGCAAGAAATCTCTGGAAGTTCATCTCCCTGCATATCAAAAGCAGACCCAGACAGCAGAAGTAATGAGAAATCTGCTTGGGCATCCTGATGGCATTTGTTCAAGGCAGACGTTTTAGCCCACTTCGTAACAGGTCTGTGGCGGGGATTTCCATATAAAATTGGTCACGCAGCATTTGCACTCTGCTTCAGCACTAGGGCAGTGTTTGCTACTTCCATTTCCGTTTAACCATGCATTGACAGTAATCATTCAGTAACTACACATTCTGTACATCTCCATGAAATATTTGTTCCTAGGTCTACTAATGAACTTGTTTGGGTCCACTGTACACCAGAACAGAAACCATTCTGGTTATAGTCCCATTAAATTATATTCTATATTATAACCAAACAGCCAAGTTTATTTGATCCCAGCAGAGTTTAGCTCAAGAAGAGTATTAAGATCAGGGGGAAAATAATGTTGCCAAGCAGCTCACTTATCTGTGGAGCCAAAGCTCCAGGTGTAAATGTGTTTTTTTCTATCTCCTGCTCTGACATGATTAGATCTGGGCTTTAGTGGCTCTCCAGGAATTTGAAAGTGCTTTGCTGCTCGCTCTTTCTTGTCTTCCCCTTCATGCAGGATCCAATTACACCAGACAAGTGTATGTATTATGGGGGAACAACACTGACTTGTCTGAAGAGACTTTTAAATGCCTTTTCTGTTGTCTGTGGAATGAACTGTGTGGGCCAGAAAAAAAATTGGCATTTCAGATACAGGTCTTTGGAGAGAGAAAAGTGAATGGAAGAGAAGTATTTAGGATGACCATTTCTGCTTTTTAATTGGCAAGATCAGATCCAACAGGCTTTAGTTAGCTATCAAGACCACAGAGTTAAAAGAAGAGCAAGAGACCAAATGTTACTGAATTTTACAGTTTTGTAGTCTGAACAAAACAGTAATTGCTATCTGTGTCCTAGTTTGCATTTAATAATTCCCACAGAGCACAGCACAAATGAAGATGCTTACTGCTACAACTTATGCTTTGATGTGAAGTAGCACTTTCTGGAAGTGTGGGGATGTATAGGCATAGAAAACTGGTTTAAACACACCAGCTTTTATGAACCGCCCCAGGAAAATGCTCTGGGGCAGGAGATTGGGTCTGATTCCCATCCCATACCCTGGGCCAGGGGGAGCAGCCCCATTTCTCTCTTATCAGCAGCGCCTGCATGGCCCTTCTCCTTCTTCCCGACTTTCCATGTTGTCCGGCAAGCATTGGAGGAAGGGGAGGGAGCAGCACTTTGTCAGGCAGATTAATTTATTAAGCGTGTCAGGACCAATCTGCAGCTGGGGACAGAGTGCACTTGGTGGTGGTGCAGCCTAGCAAATCAAATCAAATTGAGATTACCCTAGAAATGTTTCAGCAGTTTCTTGTAAATGAGATATTGTGGTGCAGTGCTGGGCACTCTGCTGCAGAGCATCCTCTGAAATATTCTGCCTTGGTTTGTTCCCGTTGAGAAGTTGTTTGATTTGCACTTGTTGTTTACAAGAGTGAATAATTAAAGCATCAGATCAGGAAGCTCCTCGTGTCTTTCCTTTCACCTGCCTTGTAAATCTGACCTAACTGTCAGATTTCTGCGCAGGGGCACTCTTTGCTCTAAGTCCACATTTGCAGGTGAAAATCGCTCCGTGGGAGTTAGTACCACTTAGGGCATTCCTATTGCTGCATTTCCCATTTAGTAGCTGTCCTTGAAAAGGAAGATTAATATTCTTCCTTGGAAGAAAGAATGCTGCAATTTACAATGCATATGAAATTATTTTGTGTTGTTATTTTGCTAATACAAATTCTAAAATTCTCTGAAATCAAAGAGTGAGGTTTCAGAAGATGAAGGAGCCCATAATACTCAGAGACATCAATCAGATTAAAAAGCACACCTTACCTGTGTTTAACCAGGAATGCACAATTTTAGCGAAGTACCTTGAAACCTTCTCACTGTTTTTAAGGCTGTGGGACTGAGGCATTTTTTGGCACAACACCGGCTGTGATTTCTCCTGCTGTACCTTGACGGTTCCTTCCCTGCCAGTATGGCCAGCATACCGCACACATCATCCCACCCTTCCTTGGTGTGTTAATCCCAAATACGCAGGGCTGTGATTGCAGTGACTGTCTTGACCCTGAGCAGTACTTTGCTGGGCTCATGGGAGATGAGCCCCATTGATCTGCGAAAAACTGGTTGCATGGCACTTGGGACTGAGGCAGTCATCAACATCTTCTGCTCGCTGCCTGTGGCTGATGATTTATGAAGTGGGAAGGTAACTCACAACCTCTCTGCTGCAGCTTGCAGAGCACAAAGTTGCTTCTTGAGCTGGCCTCCGTATGCTCTGAAACAGAAATGTTGACTTTGTCTTCAAACATCTGCCTATATAAAGCCTCCTTTGCTGTGGTAAATCACAGCAAAAAGTAATACAGCTTAAATTGCTTCTTCTAAATTATCAGACTGTCAAAATCATCATTTTAATTAAAAGTGGGGAGATGACTGCAACCACAGCAGTGACCCAAGAGCCTCTGCCCTCCTAAGCAAGTGCCCCACTGCCAGATCTGTCAGATGAAGGCAAGTACTTCCCTAGCATAGAATTTTATCACATTGGAATTTACTTAAGTATTTCAGAAAGCTCAATCAAACTGCAGCCAGAAATCTTTCACTGAGAAAAAAGTGCCAGGATCATTAATTGGGTTAATGCTCCATCAGCCTCGCATTTGTTAATGGGCATGTTTAGGGCATGAGGGGAACCTCTGCCAGGAAATGTCATCTGAGCTACAAAGATGGTTTATTCTGTGGTGTGACTTTATGAGTTACAGACTGTCCCTCTCTTCAGGTTTTTTTAATTGGTATTGTTGGTCAAGAGCAAACTATAGCCTCCATGGTGGTAGTCAGTACCCCTGTACCATGGTGGTCATTACAATAAACATACATGGTGGTGAGTGAGACTGAAATGATGGGGCACTGTGTTTTACACTGCCCACCCTACTGTGGGGCTCCTCTCCCCATGAATATCCCACACTGATGCCTTTCTGGCCTCTAGAATAAAATTTGCAATGGTGTCATGTGCCTTGGTTGTAGAAAGACTATTTTTTTTAAATGCATATCAGCCCTGGGAAGACTCACTCAATGTTGTGCCCCACTAGTTCCCAGCGCTAATCACGGATAGATGTAAAATACTGACTCTGTGCCATAGAAGTGGTGTCAGTGGGCGCCTCAGCATTGGCACCGCATGGGAGACCCATGGCTCCTGTGAAGCGTAGTGGTAGGTTATCAAAGCTGAACTATTTGAGGAGGTGGTGGTTGAGTGTTTAATTCTTGTGATTTCTCATGCCTTTGTTGAGAAAAGTGGATTTTTATTTTCCTCACAACTCCCCCACATAAACCCCCAGAAAAATAACAGTCTAGCCTGCAAATATTAGATAAGGACAACTGGCTGATACAATATTAATGTTGATGGTGATTGTCTTGTGGCTACAGAGAGGGCTTCAGAAAACTCTGTACCATTTGGGCTAGCCCCAAGCCCCTGTAGGGTCCTCTTGTTATCTCACCTCCCTGCAGTTCCTCTGCTGATGTGACTGCTTCCACCAATTTCAAAGCGATGGGCAACAGTCACTTCACACCTGGTTTAAGATGCATTTTTCTTAGAAAGAGGTTATGACAGAACTGAAAGAGGCATCAGGCTTGCCACCATGCCTCGCTTCATCTCCTATTCCCTGTACCTGCAGCGTGGCTGAGGAGCTGTAGTGCAAAAAGTGTTGTTCCCATGTCTCTCCTGTAGCACATCAGTAATCCAGGCACAAGCCAGTTCCCAAGCACAGATTTTGGAGGTAGCAGTTAGAGGCACTGGAATGTCATTGCTTTTTATTAACTGCCTTTAATTCTGTCATTTTTATTTGGGACATAAACCTGTTAAAGTCACACACAGCCCTGCCTGTGGCAAACTTTGGTCCTGGAGCTGTGACATGTCATGAGTTTCCAGTCCACTGTTGTCTTGGTATTACAAGACTAAAAAACAGAGTTGTGTTTCTTGGAGGGAAAGATTTCTATCATCCGGCCCAGACATCCCCAACTTTGCTTTGTGTTTTTTAGCTGCCTCTGAAGTCAGCCCAGCTGGAAAGCTCTGGGGTGCTGCCGCTGCAGGGTTCCCCCATAACTGTAGGGTGCTGCGTGGTGCAGAAACCACACCAGTGGTCACTGGACCACAGCCATAGCTCAGTAAATCTTACTGAGTTTGCTTTACAACTTCCTAGTGCAGGGGGAGAGAAAATTCCATTAGCACAGAGGCACTGGCAGATGACGTGGCTTTGAAAAAGGGAGAATAAGATACCTGGCCCTGCTGGTGTTCAACAACAGGGCTGGCCACAGGTGTTCCAAGTCAGCAATCTTTTTCTTTCCCTGCTAGAAAATGTTAATTTGACAAAATAGGAAAGTTTGACATTGACGGACAGATTTTATTCAGAGCATGGCCAAAAAAAGTCTTTGGTGTGGTTTGATACAGCTTTTTGGCTTAAGCAGGTCTACTCTGTGTGCTGTCATGCTGAAATGATTGCCATCAGCCTTAGGAAAATGCAGCGCTATTAAAAGGGCAGTTAAAATTCCTGCAGTTAACGCTTTTGAGGAATTTTATCTTATGGGACATTTTACATTTTTGTTCTGTCTTTGGATAAAAGAAAATTTTGAAGTGTCCCAAGTCCTATGAAGTAGAAATTCTGTGGTTTTGAGGTTTCTCCATTCCTCTCCCAGTGAAGTGGTTGTATAGCTCATCAGTAATAAGTACACTAACTTTCTCCCTCAAACTAAAACTTTTAAGTCACATTTCACTCTCAGCTGTTGTGTGTATGAGGGATCTGTGTATACATATTACATATAAAATTGCACGTACCTGATGTGTTTTAAGTAGACCCAGAATAATTATTTTTGACATTTAATATTCTCTAATAGCATTTAAAATGACATATAACAACCATGTTTGTGTATTTAAAAATTAAAAAAAGGTAAAGTTACTAGAATGTAGATATTCCAGTGGAATTTTAAAACTAAATGAATGTGATTATAATGAAATGTTGCTCTTGTTGTTATGGCAACTAACTTTTAAAACTGCTGTGAAGGGTGACAAATTACACCGTGCCATTTTGCTTAGCCTTTTTTCATAGTTTTCCATCATTTTACTTTTGAAGAATTTTAAACAGCTGGCACTAGTGGTGGTGTTAAGTATATTACATTTTTCTCAAAACTTTAGCTGTACCTTTATTTTGATCTATGGAGTAATATATATTTTTCTAGCTGAGTAAACTTCATTTCTGCATCATCAATGTAGATCATCATCGTCATCTACATCTTTCAATAATTAACATGTGGCCATGCCAGTGTTTTCTCAGCTTCTCTCCTATCCTGTGCTGTTACCAGTATCAGGTTAATTAATGTGATAGTATTAGATGTACGCTCCTGAAGGCTGTATATTACCAAGCTCAGCTCTCTGCTCTGCAGTGACTTTGCTGTGCGGCAGCAAAAAAATTCAGTGATGCTGATGTGCACTCAGAAATGTGACTGCAGCGTAGACGGGCATATTTCATGGGTCTCCATGTGGCTGATTTGCAGCTGCAGGAATCTGACGACAACTGCTCATCTGACCTGTTCAGTCCAGCCCCTATGGACAAGCCTCACCAAAATGCGCTGCATATCTCAGCCCAGGGCAGCTGGGGCATTTTGTCAAGTAGCACTTGCAGAAGCAAGCGGGAGATATTTTTGTACAGGTGGATGCAGGGGAAGGAGTCTCTGGGACACATCCCTCCTCCAAAGGAGAAATTGTGAGAATTATTTGTTTTTTTACTCCATTGAATTTAGTAGAGAGGCATGGGCGCAGTCCTGGAGTGACACAGCTGTTGGATAGCCCAGCATTATGCTCCCCCAAGCTCAGCATCTCTAATATTAAGGAAACCAGAATGGTGGGGGGAACTTCATACAGAAGAGGTAGATCAGCCTCTCTGAGGGAGGTGGTTCTGAACAGGTGTTAGCCACAGAACCTTCTCCCCTTGGAAAGCACAGTGTTACCTGTAGCAAGGTGTTGGTAGAGTTGCCTCTTCTGCCATAACACAAAAAAACAAACTATATGCTCTACTGCTATTAGCATCCATCAGGAGGCGAAAAGCTTGTCAAATGATAGTGGGTGGACGGAGTAAAACCTGCTTTTTTTATCCAGTGATGTTGAGTCAGCTCTGGTGATGAGCACATCCCTGACGTGGCACATGCTGCAGCATGCCTGGGCTCGTGTCGGGGGCTTCTGCCCTCCCAGCTAGCAAAACCACGGAGGTGGACTTGGCTGAGTTTTACTTTGAGGCTTTTCATTCATATTTAATTTCTCCTGTGCATGGGAAAGGACAATAGCTGTCCCAAACAGGAATTGCTGGGTCTTCTAGAAAGGGATCAGAGAAATTCATGTGACAGGATCATGGTTCACACACTTAGACGCTTCACAGCAAGGGGCAGGTGATGGTCTCATGTTCCTGGTTTTCCCAGATGACTCTATGGTGTAAAGTGCATGTTTGGTCCAGATAGCAGAGACCCATACCTCCTTGACCAGCTGAGGCATCCAACACCGGTGAAATTTGAGGAACTCCTTCCCCTAGGAGGGAACTGTGGGATGCCAGAAACGATTAATTTTTTTTATTATTATTTTTATGGGGAAAATGAGAATATATAGCATCAGGAAGGAATTCATAACAGAAATTATATAAACTTTGAGGCTTCCAGGTGTAAACCAAGCTCTAAATTACAGGCTTCAGGAAGAAATGTTCTGACATACTTTCCTGTCTGCTGTATATTCCTTGTGACTAACTCTGAGTAATAGCTGTTTTGTAGACAGGCTGTAGATCAAAACTGGAATAGATCCTGTAGGACACTACTGGAGGGTGCAGTGATAAATGACATCTCTTCCCGTCCAGCACCATTTCTCGCCACGTATCTGATGAGTTTCTCTTGGAAAAGGCATGTTTCCGTGATAATGCTGTATGGCACAAGCGTCCTAAACTTCCCACTTAGGTTAATGTTTTGTATTACTATGGAGAAATGAGTTGTTTGTTTGGTGTGGGTCCCTGGTGCTGGCCCATCTGGCTGTATCGGCTCATTGCCTGCTGAGGTCAGGAGACAGCTGCCCAAATGCAGCACTTATTTCTAACTTGCACAATTTGTATCATCTCCAATTTGGTCTCAGGATGAAGTTTGGTGGTCCTACAGCCAGAAGCTGGGTTTTGGCATGATCCAGGTCTCAGAGTTCAAAGCAGCAAATACATCCGATTACCTCCCTTGCGGTACAAGCATACAGACATAGCATAGACGTAGTTACGAAGAGAACCCTGCTCCGGTGGTAGGAGCAGATAGCACCCAAAGGGACAGAGCCCTGGGGTGGCCACTGGTGAGGAGCAGGTCTGCTGGCTCCATGGAGAGCTCACCCAACGCTAAGGGCATTGTGCCGAGACTGAGGGGGCAAGTCACCAACTTCCTAAGCCTGGGACTTTTGGGAAGTGCAATGTACGATTGAGTTCCCCAAGACACTTGCACCTATATTAGGTGGGAGAAAATGCAGAGGAGAGGGATGTGACTTCAGCACAGACCTAATCCTTAATTCTATCTCCAAAGCCCATTTATCCAAACAATAGAGAGGGGTCACGCGCTTTCTTTTAAACACTGTCTTTTATCTAATGTGCAAGGCTGACGCACAAGCTCGTCTTCTGCGAATGGCAATGCAGCATTGGTTGGGCACTTCTGCTGTCCTGGTTTCAGCTGGGATAAAGTGTCTTCCTAGTAGCTGGTACTGTACTATGTTTTGAGTTCAGCATGAGAAGAATGTTGATAACACACTGATGTTTTCAGTTGCTGCTAAGTAATGTTTATACCAAGTCAAGGATTTTTCA
>JANZLQ010000086.1:14623361-14662553 GCA_026212715.1 Elanus axillaris | reverse complement strand
TCTATTAAACCGTTCTTATCTCAACCCACAAGTTTTACTTCTTTTCCCGATTTTCTCCCCCATCCCACTGGGTGGTGAGTGAGCGGCTGCGTGGTGCTTAGTTGCTGGCTGGGTTTAAACCACAACATCTGCCATGAGCATGGGAAGCACAGCCTGCCATGATGCCATCATCAGGTGGAGGAAAGAGGGGATGGAGGTACAGAAATGTTTTTCAGTCCTTTCTCATGAAGCTTCCCCATTTGGGTGTAATTAAGTATTTGCTGGAGTGCAGTAGGATCATGAGCATGGCTCTGACACCATCATTTGGAACGGTGACTCAGAGGTTAGAACTTGTCCTCCAGTGAATATTTGATGGAGAAAAACCCTAAGTGAAACAGTGGGCCAGCCTTCTTGAAAACAGCTGTCCTGGATCCCAGCTGAGCTCCCCAGTCACTGGGCTTCCAGCTGCCATCACTTTTTCTCCCTGACAGTGTATTTACTTATCCACATAAAGTCAGCCATTGGAGTCCATGTGCAGGTCTTTATCTCTCATCTCCTGTCTTTCCCTTTAAGCCTGGTCCTTGTGTCAGCCCTCAAGATGGCAGCTCAGACTTAATTTTTAGCCTCACATACAAGGGAAGGGAGCCCACCTCATACTAGCCCCAGGCTGCTAGAAATAGCAGGGGTTTGCTGCACACTTGTGGCTGTCTCCAGGAATTTGAGGATTTCCGGCTATTTTGAGCTCCTCTAAGAACTTGGCTTGGTCTGAGATCTCACAGCCTCTTCTCCTGTTGAGAACAGATCAACTGCAGACCCCTGACACCTCTTACACCCTTGGCTGCAGCTGTAAACTCTTTTACTTCTGGGGAAAGCTGGAGTTTTCCTTCTGACATGATGAGAAGGATCAGTTTTTCTCCCCAGTGTAGTGCTGTTCACATTTTCTTATGCCAAGGAGTCAGATGTGGTGTCATGAACACAGCTTCAAATACTAATGTCTTGCAACACAGGAAGATAAATTGCCAACACATCCACCCCTTACACTTAGATTACTTTGACCAGCTGTGCTTTATGCACCTTTTCTTAAGAAAAAATTGGTTTTCAGATATGCATAGGCTGTGCTTTTAGTTTATGTATAATGCAAATGAGGGGAGAAGCTAGCTAGAAGCAAAATCAGAGTTTGGTTGTTTGTAAGGGTGACATTTCCTTAAAAGATCTCTTATTTCTTATTTTTACTCTGCACATGTCAGAGATTTTAAATCCTCATCAACTTCTGAAAACACAGCTCCAGGAGGACAAAGGATGATATATTCTTAACGAGTGTGTAAAGTATAGTAGCTTTAAAGACAATAAATGCAAGGTCGTATTAGGGCAAAACAGTTAATTAACCACTTCATTATTGTCAAGGTTAATACAGTAGTTGAGCACAGAAGCTGTTTTTCACCTCCTTTTGGAAACAAGGCAAGACAGCATTTCTTACAGACAGATCCATTATAGCTTATCACTGGAGGACAGACTGCTACAGAAACACCATGAAGGATGTCTACTGTCACCAGGCTCCAGAGCAAATGCCAAACCTGTCCAGAGAGCAATGGAAATGAAATGAGAGCTACAGCTTCAGAGTGCTGCGCTTTAATTCACAGAGATTGCACCCCATTGATTTTAATGTATGATGGTAATGGTAGCATAAAATTTACCATCACTCCTTCATCTGTTGTAACATTGATCCCTCCTAAATTGCAGAATACACTGAAAAATATCCTTTAATAAACATGGGGTATCGACTATAGCAAATCCATGGTGAATCCAGTGAAAGCTGCACCTGCGGTAGGGCTTGATCTCTGTTTTTCATGCATGCCGGGATGTTGTACAGGTTTCCATTACATGATCTCAATAGACAGAAACAAAGGCCTCATAAATCTGAGCCCATCAACCTTTGTGAATAATGCTTTACTTTTAACTACTGTACCTGCAGCAACTTCAATAATTCCTTAAGTTTAAAAATTCGGAGACCAGTAAGTGGTTAAAAAAATTAGAAAAAACCCTATATAAATAGATATAGAATATATATAAAAATAGAATTCCCTCCTTATATGGAAACACAAATTGATTTTTTGAGTTTATGAAGCCTTTAAAATTGCAAAAACCAGTCTAGTTCATAGGAAACTAATTACCAGGGTAATTGTGTTTATATCAATTTCAACATAGCCTTTTTCTGTTACATTTTCTTTCAAGGTTTTTGTTTTGCTTTTTAAGGTAGAGCTAGAATTTCCCATCTTTTGTAATTTCTTCTGTTGTATTTCAGTCCCATGAGGTTTTCCCTCTGCTCGTCGATGCAGCACACAGCCTGGTGATGCAGTAACTGGTGTCTGTATTCCCAAACCGAGACCCTAACATCAGTAGTTAGGTCTTTCCACTGAAGTCATACCTTTGAACCTGGGTACTTCTGGCCCTGGTGCTAACATTAGGCTTTCAGGTTTGGGAATTTGGGCCTTGGTTATGGCAGTTCTCAATCTCTGGCTTCTCTGCAAATACTATGTTTCCCAGGAAAGCTGCAGGTGCTGGTGAGCCCCCGGCACACACTTTCTCTGTAGTAAATAACTTCAGGACAGGTTGACATGGCACAACATACGTTTCATTCTTTATAGCATCTTCTTTGATTTTATTTTTCAATATTTGATGCTCTGTGGGCATCTTTACAGAGCAGTTACTCTTACTACTCTTACAGGATGATACCTGCTTTGGGATATTAATCTGGTTTTTTAAGCCTAGTAGATTGGTCTGCCCACCAGGGAGGCACCTGCTGTATTTCAAATTTGTGTATAAACTTCGTAAGTTCTATTCAGATAGCAAAACTGCATTCCTCTAAATCTTCCTTCTGAAGGTATCTAAAAATCCTGCTTTCAGAGAGCATCTGCTTGGAGAAGCAGAGGGAAAACTCTATCCTATAACCAAAGAGGCTGCTGTACTCCCAGGGGTTCCCTCTGGCTCCGAGGTCCTTTTGTGCAGGCACAACACAGGTTGCTCCAGAAAACCCCTCCTTTGTGAAGGCCAGTCCCAGGGAGAGTATTAAATTGGCATTTTACTCCTTGGCATGCATTTGCACGGGGGAAGTGGGGTGGCAGTTGAGTATTTCAATCTTGTTTTCAATTATAAGGATTTCATTGTTCAATGTTGCTGGTTTATTATGTGGTAATTAAATATGAATGATTGCACAGTCATCCTGCCAAAGGGGCTGTAGCCAATGAAACCAATTCCTCTCGTCTTGCTGAATGGCTTCAGAGGCAAAAGGAGTGATCTATTTGCTGTCCCTTATTTTTGCTGTCCTATTGTTTCGGTATCACTAGCTTCAAAATAGCAAACCAGGCAAGTAATTACGGACATAAATCAGAGCAGGGATCAGTGTGAGGTCAGGACTGCTTTGCTTGTAGGCCAGCTTTTCTCAGCTGCCTTTTGCGGAATAACAGAGAAGTACATTGTTGTTAATTTTGTGAAAAAGTTATTTTATTAGTGATAAAATGTGAATTTTGACAAAGTTTGAGCTTCTCTGTGCTTTCAAGTAGGGGTTGAGCAGCCACACTGTCCCTGGAGTGGAGCCTTCTCTCTTGGTGTTGCAATGAATTAAGGGCCAGTGGTCAGGCTGGACACCACTGTCAGCATCTGATAGGCCATAGTTGGTGTCCAATATGCCACAGTCAGCATCTGATATGACACGGTTGGCATCCAGTACGCCACAGTTGCCATCTGATATGCCACAGTCGGTGTGCAACATAGGCAGGCTGCACCTCGCAGAGGGACATCTCCTTAGGGTAACCACAGTGACTCTGTTTAAAAACTTGGCAAGTTAAATAAGATAAAGCCATAGATACTTAGCCGAAGCAAATCAGCAAAGCAAATGTGTTTTCAGTAGGGCTGCGCTGATTTATGGCCCTGGCCCTTAATCTGTACATCTTATTCTTGTGGGGTCTTTATAAGCATGAAGTGGCATTCAGTGGGAGTCAACTGCTGAAAAATGGATACAACCATGTGTTACAGTCTTCAGATGGTACTAGCTAAAATAGCCAATCTTTCGTGAAGGGGAGCTGTAACCAAGCACTGCTTGCCTCCCATCCTACCAGGAGCATCAATATTTTGGACAGAAAGGGGCTGGGATGGACAGGGGTTTGTGGGCAGTCAGTGGGAGCAAGCTCATGTCTGCAGTGCTCCTACGCACTCATCATCCATGGCTGGGGGATCTGTAGAGGACTTTGCAACATTAGGGCCACCACCTCTGCCACCACATGGCATCCATGACATGGATGTCCCAAAGCCACGGTTGTGCACAGTGGTTTTCTGGATGCTGTGTATTGTAAGAAGATGTAGATAGTTATTTTTCCCGCTTCCCCAAGTGTCTCTTATGCTGATTTAGCTAAGAGGCAATCCCCAGTGGTAATTCTGCTATCCAGGAACATACCATTTTGTAAAAAACCCCAAACCTAAACCCAGTGCCTACTAAACTGTATGCTGCCTTCCATTCCAACAGTTTGATAAAATAACATGTAGAAGTGACCACTGAATGATTTTTGTTTAGCTTATCCATACCCTGTAAATCAGATTCAGCCCACCAGTTTGGCTTGATGTAGACAACTGAATAATAGCAAATACAAAATAAGTAGTGGTTTTAAACGTCTGCTGTTGGTTGCTGAACACCTACCTCAAACTGGGCTTTTTAAGAGTACCTTGGGGTTACATGCCAAATCTCAGCTTATGATGTACACTGAATTGAACCTATCTTTGTTTATTCATTTCTGCATGTCCTATTGTAAGTATTTATTGAGGTAATTTTTCTAGCAATGCATTATTCTGAGGTACGTGAGTGAAGAACATAACACATCGCTATGGGTATTTCTGGGTGAATCATAGACTTTTTTTCTTTTTGGTTGTTTTCTTGGTCAGCTATTAAACAAAAATCAGTATTTAATCAAAGCAATTTTTTTATTCCCAGACTATTGTTAGAGGAAATAAGCCTCGAAAAGATACTTCAATCAATGGCTTACTGGAAGAGTTTGACAATATCTCAGTGACACGATCCAATTCCCTGCGGAAGGAAAGTCCTCCCACCCACCACCAAGGAAACACAAACCATGTGCCGAGGCACCAGGAGGAAAATGGTTATATCACGTATTCCCAGTACTCCAGTGAGTCAGACACTACAACGGACTATGTCGTGGAAAAATATCGAGACAAAACTCTTTACGGGGAAGAGTTAGACAGGTACTATAAAGGGAGCTATGCCACCAAGCAGAATGGGCACATGATGAAGGTGACTTCCCGGGACATCTATTATTCAGAAGTGACACCCCTGCAGTCAGACCTCTCCAGGTTCCTCCCAGATTACCATGCACACCTGGAGACAAAGCCCAAATCGCTGGAATACGGTGGCCTAAAGCTGGAGTATCAGCGGATCCCCAGTGGATCCTCCTTGGACTATAGAGATCCCTTTCCTTACACCCCATCCCGAGCATCAGTGCAGAGCGAGTGCCCCAAGGAGAGACTGGAGTACAGCGACAGTGAATGGGGACATGGCCTGGGCAAGGACGACTACGACAAGAGGCCAAAGTCATCCTACATGGACCCAGCAAGCCCTCAGCCAGCAATGAGGCAGAGGTCCAGGTCGGGCTCAGGTCTGCAGGAGCCAGCCATGCCCTATGGAGCAAGTGCTTTTAAAGCACACCAACAAGGACATTCCTACAGCTCCTACACCTACCCCCGCTTGTCCGAAACTGCAGCAGGCATCCCCAAGGTAATGTGATATCCCTGGTGACAGTGCTGCCAGGGCAGGGATCAACCTCTCCAGAAGGGGAGTGCAAAAAATAGAGCGCATTCAAAAAATTAAGGGCAAGGAGCCATGCTTGGGCATATGATGCTAAACACAGCTGGTAATGTCCCCGGGAGCTGCATGGCTGCCGCTTGGCGGGTGTGAAAACCCACCCACTTCACTCGGGTATCTGAAAATGGATGTCAGGGACCAGTAGGAGGCAGGTTTGGAGATGCCCATCTTCTGGGGGTTTTACTTGGGACTGCCAATTACCCCAAGTTCTTTGGCAGTTTTTGTAGTGTTAAGAGTTTGTATGCCTGTGCAGATACATCTTCGTGGGAGGTGAGAAGCTGGTCTGGTTTGTATATCAGATACTTTCATATTTGAGTTGTTACTGTGCAAGGCCGAAACCTCCATGTTTCAATATTTATATTGTATTTATGCTATATTTATATTACAAGGCTTATTAATGCTTTGCTGCTAGTAAGAGTAGGGGTTTACCCCTCTCTGCTTTGTTTTTAAGCAGTGAAATCAAATCAAAGCAGTTTATCTCACCCAAGACATTTTAGATGTTGTTAAAAAAAAAGGGTTAAGGTGCAAAAAAGCTTTCCAACCATGATATCTACAAGCAGCTCCTCTGCACAGATTTTTGGCCTGCGCTGCCTTTTCTAAGTCACATGAGGAGTGTTACCCACACAAGCTGTCCTACCCTACTTGCAGTAGTTTTCTGTAACTATTTGTTCAGTTAAGAGAATAACGCTTTTCTTACACGTCTAGTCACATAGCTACAATGATGACCTGCTTAAACATCTAATATTGTGCAAGACATATTTTTTCTTCAGTGTAGATTGCATTGAACATTACCAGGTTCCCCTAGCAACAGGTGCTGAGATGATAGCTCATTTTTCCAGGGCTGAAACAGTCTTGGGTTGCTGTGACTTACCAAACATGCTGAGGTAGCTACCTTGTTAGGTGATGAGATCCACTCTGCTGTTTAATGATGATCTGAGCAGTGCGTTTTCTTACTGGCTCTGTGCACTGAGAATGTGGTCCTGTCCAGCTGCAGACCCCAAGGAAGCGCTAGGTCTCTGCAAATCCACGATAGCCCCATGCCAGAGGCATGCCTGTGTCTTGCTTGCTCAGGTTTTGGCTGCTTTGCTGATCCTACAGTGCAGTTATTATCAGTGCCCCGCGCTAGAGGGAAAGCAATGCATTTTTATTCCACATTGCATTAAAGCACAGAGCTGGGCTTTGGACATTGAGGATAAATTGTGGGGGGAGTAGAAAAGTTATCAGGTCTCTTTGCATGCCTTTCCTGAGCTCAGGGTGTGGTAGGAGGGATGCATGTGCGTTGTTAACTGTGTGGCATTAATTATGGATTCTGGAAGTTGTGAGGGAAGCCTGGAATAGGCTGTCCGCCATTTCCTTCATTTAAAGCAATCATTTTGTCAGAGTTCAGAAAGGAGAAGGACAAGTCCAGTAATTCATAGACTCTCTTGTGCCTGCTGCTGCCAGTTTTACAGCATTCTATAGGGCAGAAGACAGCTATATTTTACAGGACTCAAAGCACTCCAGACACTTTGAAAAACATCCCATTAAAATGCAGTTAACAACTTGTATTAGAAAAAAATGGTGCCTTCGTGCAAGATTCATTGTGAGCTGTTGCTCTCCTCAGAGCATCAAAAACACTCCTACAGCCTTGGTGTATTGAAACTTGATGATTCACTGTGAAATGCAGCAGTTTCAAATCCCAAACTGGTCCACAGCTCCTGGAATTGAATAGCAGTTACTTGTCTTGGATGATTGCTGAAGAGTCTTCTTTTCAAGGAGGCATTATTAAGATAATGGTTCATCAAATGGGCTTACTAAATGAGAATCAGGTCTCAAATCAGATATTTTACAAATGAGATTGGCTTTAAAGTATAATTAAAAGGGGAGAAAAAGTAAGCAGTGAAAAAGTCTGCAGGCACAAATGTATGGCTTCAAATTGCATTGAACAAAGATGTTCATTTTGGCTTGTAAATGTGAAGAGCAGGCTTACTTCAGTATTATTTGCAGGTGATAAATGTCAGATAAATCAAATGTCTGCCCTGTTTCATCATCAGTGATTTCAGAGGTATTACATCAGGAGACTTCCACTGCGCTGGGCTTGGCCACTGCCATACAGTGGGACCACGGAGGTGTAGAAAGCCAGAGGCTCAGCTTTGGTTCCCTCCAATCCACCGCCATGTTACCCACCTGTTCTCCTATTCCTGCAGGCTAACTCCAGCAACGTTTGCCTGGGGTCACAGCATCTGCTGTGTTACCCTCACGACACAGCGATTACTTCCCACTTTGTTCAATGGAGTATCCTCAATATTGTCACACAATATCAAACTCGTCCTACCAGGTCTGCTTATTTTTGACACTCCGTACTGCATGTTTTCTTTTTATCCTCCTCTTCAGTGCAGGCAGCCCTCTTAACTTTTTGCAATGGATCCTATTATTTCAAAGCTCTTTTCCCTGCCACTTTTTGGTAGCAGCTCTCTGTGACCCTCTCCTGTCCCTCCTCCAAGGGGCTGTGATTTCTGCTCTCCCCTTCACTACCTCATACCGCTGTAACCTAGCAGAGGTCTCTCTCTAATCTGGCAGCTGCTCAGCCCCGCTGTTTTCCTGCTGTGTTTTGCAGGCACTCTGCGCCAGGAGGATGTTTCCAGCCTGGTGAAGGCAGAGCCAAGCCTTTAATATCAGAAACCCTCTCCTTTTTGCCCTGTTTTCTCATTCATGTGCCAGTAGCTTTTCACGAGCGTTGCCTGTCACCTCTGTGCATGGAACAGGGAGTCTCAGAGATTTCCACTGGCAAAGCACCAGAGAGTAACCTTTCACCTTGCAATCTCCGTGTGATTTACAGACCACCCCTTCCACACTCTTTACTTCGGCAAACTGAAACCTAATCAAATGGAAATCCGTTTTACGTTTACTGGAAGGTGAGCCCATCTCACTAGGGGCTTGCCGCTCCCCTAGGAGGATATGGACTCTGGCTGCAGGGCTGCGGCTGCCATCTCTGCCGCAGTCCCACTGCAGTGTGTGTGGGGACACCCGCTCGGCTGAAAGGCTGCCCGTGCAGTCTGCCTTGCAGGGAAGGTACGTATCCCTTACGAACAAGCAGGTGTTTCCACCACATGCGATGCAAAATGGGCATCACAGTCATCAGAGTGGAAACTGAAATGAGTTTAAAGAAGGTGTTACATCCACCTTTTAACAATGAAAAGACCCAATGGCTGACGTGGTCGTGTGCGGATGCGGGTGATGCTGCGAGCCAGTGATGCGACCCAGCCAGCAGCAGCAGGGTATTGCCTTGCACCGCAGCACCGTGATGGATGTTGTGTCAGAGCTTCAGCTGCTCCTTTGACCTGATCTTGAACGACCGCAGGACTGGTTTCTTCTTTCCTTTGTAGTATTTAAAGAATTTCCTTTCAGTAGGTAACTGCATTCAGTAGCAGAAGTAGAATTATTAGTGGAATAAAGTGTGCTCGATTTTGCTGTGATGTGAAGCACTGCATCAGGACACAGCCTCGGAGGAGAAGTTCAGCTGATTTACTCATTATAGCTCCTGATTTTTTGTAAGATTTCATGGGATTCAGGACGTGAATGGGTTTACATTGTACTGCAATGCTAACCTCAAAAAGCTTTCAATAATTCTTAGCAAGCACACCAAACCTCTGAATTTTCATTTTAAAATTTCACTGCGGAATTTACTTTTGCCAGTGTGTTAAGCTTAGGACATGCTCGGAAATATCAGGCATGGGTGAAGCCTCAAGTAATTCATTAGTGTGGATTAATCCAGCTTGAATTTCTAGACAAGGTTTTCCCCAACTCAGTAGTTAAAAGGAAATGGTGTATTTACAGCCAAAGCAATAATTTACGTGTCCCTACGTACACAGATATATAGGGCAGTTCCCCTCCCTCCACCAAACCATCTGAGCACTTTTCCATGTTAATTAGTTTGGCAGATGTAATGTCCTTCACAAAATTCATCGTGCCTCTGACCCCCTTCTATTTTATGTCTACCTATCCTTGCCTGACGGAGGAGGTGAAATTATGGCTGTAATTATGTGGATGTTTTGCTTAAAACCAGCATCCTAGGAGGTGGCTGTCCAACACTGTTACATGCTTGCTGGATGCTCCATATGGCTGGTAACTGTCAGCATGCGAGTTGCAGACAGGAGCAGACTCCAGCTTCACATTTCCAAGGGAAAACTCTGAGCAGCCCCTCTGGAGAGGCATTCCCTCTTCCCTGCTAAACCTCACGCAAAATGAAAAGACAGGCACGCTGGGCTCACACATGAGACAGGAGAGCGCTGATATAATACTGCACTCGGAGGCTTTTCTCCCCACACCGAGGCGACTCCAGCTAGAAACTCCTCCTCACTGTGCAGCAGCCTACAGAGATAAATTGATGCTGCGGCAGATTTTTTTTTTCTTTTTTTTTGCAGTCTTAGCATAAAACGGTCAAATGATGTTCCACCGCAGAATTCAATTTCACAGTTCAGTTGGGTCCTTGATTACACTGCCAAATTCAGATTAATGTGCATTTAACTAACATGGATCAGGGACTCCTGGCCGGCAGCCAGCAGTAATAGTAGCAACTGTGAGCTGTGTAGAGATTGCTGCTCTGTCCACCCCTGTGCACCGCCACTGAAATTGATTGATTAAATGAACTCATTGCCATAATTATTTGTAATTGTGCTACATCATGAGCCTGTGTCAAACCACCCCCCTGCCCCAAGATGCTCCTCCACACATTGTCAGGAGTCACATATGTTGTATTGTAAATGGGGAGCTGTTTTTTTCCAGGGGAAAAAAAAGTATTGTTTTGGGATGTGGGGTTTTTTTGTCTTACATCGGTTTTTTTTAGTTTGGACAGAAGCAAACTATTGTGTTTGTGAATGTGAAGTATTAATTTGCTTTTAGCGTAAGAAGCTTAGAAAAGCTCGGAAAAGAAAAAGAAAGAAGGACCTGCAAATGAGCAAGGCCTCCTATTGGGATAATTTCCTTTGTGATTGTCTCTGATTTCAGATGAAAATTAGTGGTTTCGTGACACTGCAGTTAAGTAGTGTGTCACTCTGGAAAATTATTTAAGAAATGGTAAATTGAATTAGGCTCCTCGTCATATTCATGTAGGCAGTCAAACAGCAGCTGGTAGCAGTACAAGGCAGGAGATGGCAGGGATTTCAGGGTCCTACCCCCTCTGCAATCCCTGAATTGCTGGAGAAACGCATAAGAAAAGACTTAAGGTCTGAGAGTCAAAATCCAGGAACTGGTATTTGAAAGGAAAGACACAAACTGGAATTTGGCAAAGGAGTGCTGGTTGTGAAAGGGATGAATTCTTAGAGGAAATAGCCCAGAGAGCCTGCAGGGCTCTGCAAATACAGAGCAGATACACTTTTTGGAGCATACGCTTTCATTAAACAAAGATTATTGTATCTACAAACAGGTACCCAGACAGAAAAATGGACCTGAGGTCCATAAAAGATCTCGTGTTTTTTCCTGGCCTCATTTTAGTGCTGATGACAGCACGGCAGCCCAATGGTCTAAAAATCTCCTTCAGATACAGGGCAGCAGTGTCATGTTGAGAAGAACGGGTGCATGTGGGAGCACGCAGTGCTGGCACCTGCTGAGGCTCTCCGGGGTGCCAAAAACAAGCCAAGTGGATGGACAACAAGCAAGCTGTCTGTTCACCTGCGTTCACTCATCTGCTTTTGCGTTGCAGGTGGATTATGATCGAGCACAGCTGGTCGTTAGCCCACCACTCTCTGGATCAGACACCTACCCCAGGGGCCCAGTGAAGCTACCTCAAAGTCAGAGCAAAGTCAGCTATTCAAGCAGCAGCTACCAGTACCCTCTGGTCTACCACAAAGCATCCCACTATCACCAGCCGTCTCTCCAGCCCAGCTCTCCCTATATTTCCACCGCCTCGTACCCCAGCTCCCCAAGTATCACGTCAAGTGCTTATCCTCCACCAAGCTGGGGATCCTCCTCAGACCAGCAGCCCTCCAGGGTGTCCCACGAACAGTTCAGAGCTGCCCTGCAGCTTGTGGTCAGCCCCGGCGACCCCCGGGAGTACTTGGACAACTTCATCAAGATCGGGGAGGGCTCCACAGGGATCGTCTGCATCGCCACTGAGAAGCACACGGGAAAGCAAGTCGCTGTGAAGAAAATGGATCTCAGGAAACAGCAGAGAAGGGAGCTGCTCTTTAATGAGGTACGTTGTTTTGGATGGTATGATGGGTTTTGCAGGCGGTAGGTTCAACAGGAGACGTGGGCCAAATGGCAACCTCAAGAGCCAAATTAGTACCTTTCTAAGAGAGGTGGTGATTCCCACACACATCTATGCTGTGTAAATATTGTATAACCAGACCGGTTTCAAATGAGCTACAGCTCCTCCTGGCTCTAAACCTGTAACAAAAGTCAAAGTAAAAAGCTAAGAAATCTATCGGCTGCTCCATGCAGCATAGCAGGTGCACAGACATAGCCTGGTTGCCTTTTTCCGACTGCTTTCTTGTATAGTTTATTCTTCCGAGATGGAGGATCCAGACTAGCCAGACTATTCAAGAAGCATGTGCACCATATTCTGGCATATACAGGCTTTCTGTTTCCTCCCTCCTTTTTCTCCTAACCATTAGCAGTCCCTTTGCTTTCTTGATGGTTACCTAGCAAAGTGCTGGCAGTCCCTTTTTCATGGAACCATTGTGTTAATTCCCATATCTCCTTTCCTAAGTGGTTGCAGCCAGTTTAGAGCCCACAGCTGCTTATGGAATATTGTTTTCCCCATGTACATTATTTTAAATTGAAGAACATTGTTTCTTATTTGCCATTTTTCCACCCAGTTGTTCAGTGCTGCAAGTTCCTTCTGCAACTCAAAGAGTTTCTACTTTTTTTCTTCTTACTCTCCCTAGTGGTGCATGTTCTGCACTCCCTTTTTGAGATCCCTTGTAAATATGCTGATCAACACCAAAACAATTGCAGGTCCCCAGGGAAACCTATAGTGAGAACAAATGGTTTGCTTCAATCATTTGTTTCCTGTATTTTTAACTATAAGAGGATCTCCTCTCAGCGCATGACAGACTGGTTTCTTTAAAGCCATTAAAAACTTAACATTTTTAAATTAAAATACTAATTTTTAAAAAACTTCACACAGTTCTCCTTTGCACAGTCCATGACTGTACTAGGTATTTTGGCTTTGTTTTGCCACTGCTGGAAGACTGCACTGAATTGTGTTGTGGTAGCTCTAACCAAGCATCTCTTGAATGGTAACATCTTGAAGCAGGTCCTACATGCTGTGCAGGACCAAGCTGCTTCCCTGACATGCTCCAGTCACTCGTGTCATCTGAAAATTTCTTTTCAGCGGCACTGAAATTCCTCCATCTGTAATGAAGCCTTCCCTGGCTGTTGTTTTCTTTCCTGATTGCCTTTCTGACATCCCTCAGTACCATGTGGTCACAGTCGCCGCCTTGGCTGGGCTGCTGTTACTGTGGTCCCGATTCCGTACAGTCCCTTTTAGATGTGAGATTTGAGTTGTCTTACGAATATCCCCTGTATTACCAGCATTCTGTTAAAATTCTGTGCAAAGTACTGTTTGATGCATGATGAAGAAGACTTTGATGGGTTGAGCAATTGATCAGGTAAAAAAAAAAAATCTCTGTCATACTGAAAGCAACTGGCAATAAAAAAGCGATGAAATAAAGTCCTGTTCCTGCAGTCTGAAAGGAAACCAATTATCTACCACATAATTTTAAAACTAAAGATTCTTCCTTCTTCCTAATGCATTTATGATGACTGTTACTTTTATGTAAATATATTGATTTTGTTTATGCATTGGTATAAGGATTAAGGAGGATGTGATTCATAGCAAACCCTTTACTAAGCACAAAGAGAAAAGTACAGTGAAAAAGAAGGTCAAAACAAGTGTCAGATAATGCTTGTAGCAATTCACATATCGTCTTTTCCTTCCTCACAGGTTGTAATCATGAGAGATTACCATCATGAAAATGTGGTTGACATGTACAACAGTTACCTTGTTGGCGATGAGCTGTGGGTTGTGATGGAGTTTCTGGAGGGCGGTGCTTTGACAGATATAGTGACTCACACGAGGTAGGTTGGGGACCAACAACATAAAGCCCACAGCATAAGCTGGGCAGGAGGGAGATGCCGTGGCTTTCCTTCATGGATGCCTCTAGACTGTGCCCTCCAGACCTCACCTCCTGCTGAAGGAAGCTGGGTACCTCCTGGCTCTATATATGTATTTTTTAATATATATATATATATATATATATATTTATTGCTGTATATTCATATATACATACAAAATACCTATATACAAACATAAAAATACATACAATATACATACATGGAAAAAATATATATGCATGTATGCATATAGCTTTATATGCATGTGTGTGTGTATGTGTGTGTGTGTGTATATATATACACACACAGACAGACATACTTATACTGTAGCATGCTCACTTCACCAGTGTAAGTAAGCCACTGCAGATGAATCCCTGTCAGTACCAGCATTTTTTAAATAGAAGGGAAAGAAATATCTGAAAGGGCTTGCTGGTAGATGGGGATTTGCTAGCGCTTTAGGAGGCAATTTAGCAGCAACACGACTTTTATCCATTACTTCCTACAATGGCAAAAAAAATCTTCTTTCCCCTGTTTGGTGATCTGTATTGGTTTTGCCATCATAATCACGTCTTCTAAGGGTGATTTCTCTCCATACTCATAACCCATGTAACCACGCTGTCAGAAATGTTAACTGCAAACCAAGTCTAAAACATAATGGGAAAAGTGGTTTTATATCAGAATATTTTTGCTTACGGTAGAGCTTGTTCCCATATTTCTGTTAATATTGTACCTTTAAAGAAAGCGATTTGCTAGCACAAAAGCTGTACTGTATGGAACCGCTCTTCCTCTTCTGAGTGGAGACATTAGATTTTACAGCCCTCTTTACATCTGCTCTTCACTCATCTTTTCCTGATAAGCAGGATAAAATGCGACAGGAAAGAGGAATTCTTTATTTAATTTCTTCCTCTTGAATAAAAAAATTAAAATTTCCACCCCAAACCAGTGGGAGAGTATTTAGGTGAGCAAGAAGAAAAGCAAGGAATAGTAAATTAGAAATTTTGTCTTTTCTTATGGTTTAATGATGCTCTTAGATCCTATCAAAAGCAGAGCTGTAACACAGGTATATTATTTTTCAGCATTGCCTTATCTGATGTGCTGAAATAAATCACAATATTGCAAGTCGTTTGTTAACTACTGCTCCCCAACATATTAAAGCTCTATCTTAGATATTTCTGACAGGAGTTTAACGGCAAACAGATGTTCCCAGGACACCACTTCTTAAGAGCTGTCATCTGTTTTTTTACTCAAAATAGTCTTTCCTTAATCTTCCAGGTTTTTTTACATTGCATGACCTTCCCTCAAAGATTTTGCTAAAATACTGCAAATGGCACACAAAGTTAAAGCAGAAGTATCCATGGGTATTTTTCTGCTCACATAGCAGAGATGCTGGGGACATCCAGTAATGGGGCAGTGGTACCGGGGTGCAAGACCCATCCCAGCCGTTGCCATCGTGCTGTGGCAGATGGCTTCTTCCAGAATGCGGTTTTGCACACATGCACAGAAATGAGGACTCTTGCTGTTTATTTTTCTACTGAAATACGCTGAATATTTTTATAGAAGGCATAAAAGCAAAGAAGTGCTCTCAAAGAGCTACACCCAGGGCCTGATGTTTTGTCTGCACAATTAAGAGTGGTTTTTCTTGTATTTATTCCCTGCCTGTTTCCATCCTAGTAGTGATCTACCCTCCTTGGCAAGCAGTGAGTTTACTGTAAATAAGGTATTTCTGTTATTTCCCAGAGGGAAGCAGGCTCACTGTAACAGGCCACATCACGCAGTACACTCTGCTTTTTTAGTGCTGCAGAGAGACTTACCCAGACCTCATTGCAGAGTTGTTGTTCACCCCTCTTCTCCCCTTTTTTGACAGAAATAGGACCAGAGAGTTGCCCCCACAGAGATGTTGCCTAAAAGATCTCCTGACTGTCTCTATACTGGCGTGAAGGGAGACTTGGGCCTCTTCGCTCCAGCTCCCCTTTTCTGCTGTCTTCGTTAAAGCTCAGCTCATTTTTCCACCTTGCTGTTTCAGGATGAATGAGGAGCAGATTGCGACCGTCTGCCTGTCTGTCCTGAGAGCTCTGTCCTACCTGCACAACCAAGGCGTTATCCACCGTGACATCAAAAGCGACTCCATCCTTCTCACAAGCGATGGGAGGGTAGGCGCCCAACATTTCCCCTGCCATTTCTTGAGGCTGGTGTGAAAATAGCTGTGCACATTCAAAGTGACACTAACTTCAAAAAATACAAGCCAGGCATGTGAAACCAGGGGATATGACCTGTGAATAACTTGTTAGAGAGAGAGCTGAATCAGAAAAATACAGGCCTGGCCTGGCCAGTGATTGACATCAGCACTGCATGCAGAGGCCTTGAGGGAAATCAGAGCCGTCAAAAGGCAGTGGCAGAAGAAACTGTGCCACATGGGTGATGGTTAGGTGACGGGAGACCTTCTTTTTACACTGCACCACTCCTACTCTGATGCCTCTCAAAAATATTTTCTTTTTACTACATTTAGTTATCCTTTAGTTAGCAAGCATCTATACATTTGTTGTATTTTCCCAAGCCAGTTAGGAGGCTAACATCAATCCCTGCAAATAGGAAATATTCTGCATTACTGCTGAAACACTCCCCTGGTGGCAAGAGTAGGTTTTACCATAGGTACACTTACAGGATGCTTGATAATACCTGTCCCACTCTTCCATTTACTTGGATGGGCTACTGCTGTCAGTGAATTGGTCATTCTCTGTGTTGCTAATGAGTAGGGGGAGAGTGCTACAGAATGCTGCACATGACCTGCTCAGTCAGCAAAATAAAGTTTACGCGCAAAAAGCCACTACTTAGCAGTGTTTGGTCCTGAAGAAATTATTATTTCCTTACAAGGAGAAAGGTGGGTTTGGGCAGTGGTTTTTCTGGGCATACACAGCCATAAATCTTGAGGCACCCAAAGGCTTAGGTGGAGGGAAGCAAATCACTCTTAAATAGAAAACCCTAATTTCTGCTTGAGTTAGGCACTGCTTCACATTTCACCTTGTGGCCCCATTGGTATAATTTGAGTAGAAACTAATGCGTTCATGGCCAGTGAGTCCCATAAGCAGGGCTTTAAGGGTCGCTCCACTGGTGTTACACACCTGTCTCAACCAAGACTTAGTGGGTTGGACTGAGCCCAAGAGCACCCAGTCAGTCTGCAACCAAATCTAGATCTCCTTCAGAAGGTAAAACCCTTGGCTTCCCAGGCCTGGTCAGATTCTCTGATCAAAGGTTTACCTTTATAATTTGATTCCCACTTAGTGAAGGGAGAAGGATTTTCTTCTTGCAGTGGTCACAGGCTGCTCCTGTTAATCCTGTCAGGCGAAGAAAATTCCACACTTGTAGGAGTTTTCCGGTTGTGATTTCAGTCCATGTTGCTGAAATAGCATCTGATCTGCTCTTGGAATCTGCATACAGTGCCTCATTATACTCATTACTTCAGTACTTATTATCTGCATTGCAGATTTCTTCATGGCTGTGTTGTGCAATTATCTTTTTTTAGAAAATCGTCTTCTTTTTTATACTCGAATGAGCAATAGATATGCAAAAACTCTTGTACTCCTACAAAAGAAGACTGGGCTCTGCTTCCAAAATATGCATTATTTCTTCTATTCTTCATCATGTAAAGTAAAAATAAATTTAGCACAGAGAACTTGGCTATTATTGGCTTTGTTTTAGAAATATCAACAATCATTTTGTAATTCTGTTAAAAATAATACCCTTAATTTTTAAAAAAGTAATGTCTGTACTGAATCCAAAAGAAAACAAATCAGTGCTGATAATAAATTGCTGGTCTACACAATGCAGGGATTTATGCAGCTTCCCACTTTAGCTGTCCTGGGGTTGTCTGGGCTCACTTTGTATCCCAAGGCGCCGAGTATGTGATCAGATACATGACTTATGAACCTTGGACATGGGTCACTTTTGCACTGTGCAGTGTATAGCTGGGGGTGATGGAGGTTAGGTTAATGTCCAGGAAAACCCTTATGAGAGCTTCTAGGCCTCCAAATAAATACTTGGGGGGGGAAAAAATAAAAAGACTTTAGCCTTGTGGAACAAGCTGTTTATGGAAGAGGGTAATGCCACTGACACTCAGACCAAGTTGTTTTGGTTGGGAGTTGGAGGAATTTTCACCTTGGTGTTGTACAGTAACAGGGAGGGGGAGGTGATAATTTTCCATAATTTTTGTTGTTAAAAAAAACCCAAAAACCTGGCATAAAAGTATGAGCAGGCACATGATGCAGCAAGAGCTGCTCTCCGGAGTGCTTGTGTATCCCATTATTTCTAGTTCAGGTCACTGCCACAGCTTCTCAAGGACAGTACCGTCTTTAATTCCTGAGTTACCAAGCAAAGGGAGCAGGTCCCCTTATCTCTTACAACCATTTCGGAAAAGTCTTGTACCCTTCTCTGCCTTCCCCAAATTAGCTCCCCTATTGCATAAAAACAAACGACAGTTTCTTTAGTGATAGTCCACAGTGTGTAGTCCTCGTCTTGAAAAATCATTCGCAGGGCTATTGCTTTCTGTGAGGGTTACATCATGCTCTCTGTGGTAAAAGAAAATGGGGTGAACGCCACTTGTTTATCTGTTTTCTGGCAAACTCACAGATTGTATACCTGATACAAAGAATAGGAGTGGTGTACATCACTTGAAATATGTATGTTACTGAATATCAGTATACATACATAGATGACAAACACAGGGTTTATATTTTTGCAATAATAATAAAACACTGTCACTTCAGAATTTTTTGCTGTCCTTCTATTTTTTAAATATTATAAACCATTTATCACCTCCATATCTTTTTGCTGGTGGAGAGGCAATGAGCTATGACAGGCGATGTTAGTAATGAGCACCACTCCCACTCTCTCCTACTTCTTTCCCTTGCCTTCATTTTAACGAGCCGCATGTTCTCCAGGCTGTATTGGCGGCTCCTGCCACACTTCCCAAACTCTGCTGCTGTCCTGTCCCAGGCAAGTGCTGCAGCTGCATCCCTGTTCCCCCAGCTGCAGCTGGAGATGTGTGTCTTGGAGGAATTTGCCTTGTTATTCAAAAGGGGCTTTCTCTTTCTCTTTATGTTTCAGATAAAATTGTCCGACTTTGGGTTCTGCGCCCAGGTGTCAAAGGAGGTCCCCAGGAGGAAGTCGCTAGTTGGGACGCCGTATTGGATGGCGCCGGAGGTGATATCCCGCCTACCCTATGGCACAGAGGTGTGTACAGCCCGCATGGATCCAGCACAGCTGTTTTCCCTCTGCCTGGTGCCTTCCTCTACCCCACCAAGCCCTCTCAGAACCACGCAGTTCTAATGCATTTGCGCAGATATGCGAAATAGCAGCAATTATGTTTGCCTCAGAGTGCTACATCGTGCCTTGTTTTAAAGTATTTCTCCAAGACAACGTCGATAAATAACAACTCCATTTAGCGCACTAAACAATGTAATGCTGTTACATGTTTTAGCTTAGGGTGCTGTATTAAAGGAAACAGGCATCATTTTCACATCATGAAAGACTCTTTGATGATCTTTAATATCAAGCCTGCAAGCTGGAGCTGCAGTTATAGGTGTGTACACCTGCATGTGCCAAACCAGCGGCCCATACTGCACAGCCAGGTCCCATCAGTATTCACACAGACCGGCAGACAGAGATGCACTCTGCTTTCATCCAGCTAAAGCCTGAGATCCCCAGAGTCACAAACACAGGAGCCGGCTGGGTTGGATTGCCACCCTCTGTTGTAGCACTTGTCTCCACATTGGCTCATTCCTTGCACTCATTGCTTTCATTAGTTGAGAAGTAGGGGGAAAAAAGCAAATCTATGGGAACTACTTTAAGCACCTCCAAATGGTCTGAAAAAGGCAATTCACACATGTTTATTAGAGCCCTTCGGATGAGCCCAGATAGGTGGGGACCCAGCAGTTCTGCAGCACCATACCCTCTCCCTTGGGAAGCTCTGAGTCACAGCACTTCGGCACTGCCAGCTTGGGAAGAGCAATCCCCTCTCCCACACACAGCCATGACAGTGACTCATGCCTCCCCAGCCAGAGACGCGGCTGCATTTTCTCCTCTATGTGGTGAGGGCAGTCGTCTTCTGCTTGATAGTGCCTAGAGTAACAGCTGCAGAGAGCAAACCTGCACAATAAATACAGATAGATGTAGATATATTTACACACAGATACACATATACATATATAAATATATATATATACATACATACACACACACCTCCATATGTACACACACAGAGGGGGAAATGAGCTGAGGCTTGAGACAGGAGATGCTGCATCTTCACGTCATGCAGCAGGGACTGATCTGGCACAGGCAGGGAGAGCCCCCACCCGAGGGGGAGAGCACTCTGCAAGCACCGACATTCATCCAGGACATGTGGCATTGTAGAAGATGTTTCAGCGATAATAACATCAGCTATTATTAGCCCATTAATAATAACACTAAAGGGATTATAAAGTGGCTGAACTTATGGCTGCATTAGGTTCCCCCACCAGAAGCGGGGAAAAAAAAAGAAAAAGAGGAATTTAGCTGAAGGATAGTGTTGGCAAAAGAACACAAGCAGTATGAACTGGCTTTGGCTGTATTTGGGTTGGCAAATGATGGGAATTACAGTCATCAGAGGACTGGGATTCTGGAGCAGCTCTGCAGCAGGCCAGGACCAAAAAAAAAAAAAGTGTTTTGTTCTTTTTTTTTTTAAGCTGGAGCTGAATCATTTTCCAAAGGGATTATATAATGGGTTATCTGTGCTTCCTGGAAATGGGCCGGAGTATAGTAAGGGCTTGCATGTGCCTTGGGGCCACAAATGGCGTTCCTACAGTCTTTAAGTTTCAGGGAAAACAGGGTAACTGATTTCACAGCAGCTGAATTGTACCCTGCTCTCCCACTACGTGCACCTTTCTGGAGTATTGCAGAGCCAGCCTGGGGTAAATAGTCAGAGGGGGCAAATCAGTGCAGCTGAAATGCAGCACAATAGGGTGCAGCTGGCCTCTCGAACAAGCATGCCTTAGCAATGCTTCCAGTGGACTTCACCTAAACCAGCTGCAGACCCCGGTTTGTAAGTTGTTTCTAATTTATTTCTTCAGTGCGTTTACTGCTCAGAAGAAACAAATTGTTGTTGGCTGGTTAAAAAGGAAAGATTTATGGTGATGGCTCACCAGACTGTTGACTTAGACTGGACACAGTCTAAGGTACAACAGCTTGAGCCAGCTCAGATGTTTGCATGAACCCAGCTGTTGAGCCTGTTAGCCCCCTCACTACACTACCAACAGTGTTTATGAATGGCCTGTGTGTTACAGGTGGATATCTGGTCCCTGGGCATCATGGTGATAGAGATGATAGACGGTGAACCTCCCTACTTCAATGAGCCGCCGCTGCAGGCCATGCGCCGAATTCGGGATAACTTACCACCCCGGGTGAAGGACATGCACAAGGTCAGACTTCCAAGATGTGATGAGGGTATCAGCAAACCATAGCCTTTTTTTTTTTTTGTGCCCAGCCCCAGCTTTGCTTTTGCAGCCAGTGTCAGCAATGGGAGCTGGGCAGAGCCTCGTGCTCCCTGCACTTCCCACCCTGCCCAAGGACCAGAGCAAGTCAGCACATCAGCCCTGCAGCTGATGGGTTGGTCCATCCATGCCCAGTGCCAAAGCCTTTGGGTACCTCCCATTTTGGGTGTGCTTCTAGAAGTCAGACCTGAGCTCTCAGCATATGTTAATGTTTTTCTCACCCACTGCATGCAAAGCTATGCAGTGTGTGTTGTTTTGCACCCCACTGATACCCAAATCATTTCAACATTAACGGCACATAGAAGACGCACAGCCCTTCAGCTCAGTACATCTGTTGCCATAGGACAGCTCAGTGTGTCCCTTGTCTTCCCAAGAAAAGCAGTGTGCACAGACCCAGCATAGGCTGGAAACGGGTGTCTTTGTCCACCCCTAACACCAGTGTGATGTTTCAGGTCTCCTCGGTCCTCCGGGGCTTCTTGGACTCGATGCTGGTACGGGAGCCCTCACAGAGAGCCACAGCACAGGAACTGTTGAGACACCCATTTCTCAAACTGGCTGGGCCCCCTTCTTGCATCGTGCCCCTCATGAGGCAGCACAGGCATCGCTGAAGCTGACGACTTTTCGGGAGGAGGTCAGTGCAGAGTCCGGATAACAGCCGTGCAGGAATCCCGGCAGTTGTGTGGAAACCATGGGCAGGGACAAGTGAAACCTTGCAGAGGAAAACCAGCCCCATGGAAAAAATGTGGCGTGTAAAAAATCCAAGGAGGTGCTCTCTGGGGCTGCAAGGGACTGGGGAGTGATCCTGGCCACCAGTTGGGTGGCCACGCTCCACTGTGGACCATTGCTCCCCAGTGCTGTTGTCTTCTTGGCCATCCAGGCAGAAGGTGCCAAATGCAAACAAGATTGGAAAGATAATTAGTAGAGGATAGCACAACCAGAGTGAAACACCAGAATTTTATTGCAGGCTACAGCACTTCTATTTCAGAAGAACACTTTTCTGACAAAAAAGCACTTTTTATCTCAGTCATAGCAGCGCAATGTATTTTGCAATGAATTTGTAATTTTCTGTACAGTACATTTTGATAACTTGCAGTACTTTGTCATGTAACTGTTGTGTTAGTTGAAGTATTAAGTGTAACTTAGCAAGAATTTGAGAAGATAAAGTTTCCTACTTTTTTAACCCTTTCGAAAACTGAAAAAAGAAAAAAATACAAAGAAACCACCTTTAGGAAGTTAGAAGGTTTTGCAAATTTTCCATCGGGGTGACGAGAGCAGTCTTCCCGCTGTCACGGCAGCCCAAAGAGCCAACGATAACTGACACTTGAGGGAGCACTGGCAGTCTGGCTTTGGGCGCTCGCCCTCTCTGCGCTACCAGTGACGCAGTGGCAATCACTGCTGCTGCTGAATGTTGGCGGTCGTCAGGGTCTCCCTCCCCATTTCTCCAGCGGTGGGAGCTAATGCATCTGGCGTACCTTTGCTCAAGGGTCATCTTCTTACACCATGGTGGTCCCTTCATTTTATGCCACCGCAAGGCCAGTTTTGTTATCACAAAAATCTCCGTTATTTCTGTCATGCTCTGGAAGTGGAAAGGGACGGCAGGCGTCCACCCGCCCACCCAGCGGGTATCCTGCAGAGCTCCAACAGAGCGTTGTAATGCATTACAAGATGTTTGCCATATAGAAGAAGTCGTGCTGCTGTCTAGACCTTTTTGAATGTTGATGCAACAGTTGACTACTACGGTACAATTTTGTGTTATTTGTTGGATGACTTTGCATGTTAACTGTAGGCCTAAATAGATTTGCCTTTAAAATTTTTAGAAGTGCTTCATAATTATTTCAATGATAAATGAATTTTATTTATTAATGATAATTTCTTTTAAATTATGTATAATATGAAAGCCATGTTTTTCAAGGGTTTTTTTTTTTCTTACTGACCTCATTTTACAACATCATTCAGAAACACAAAGCCAATTTTGTGAAAACACAGTTAGTTTCTTTCTTATTACAGAATTTCATAGTGAATAAATTAATTGTTATTTATTGTAGTAAATTACAACCAAACATCTAAACCTGGCAGGGGCTGTTTCTTAAAGTTCTTCCTCCAGGACAAACAAGTTGCCAATAGTAAAGAAGCTCCTTTAGTGTTGCCCTTAAAAAGTATTTGAAGGGGGAGAAACAATTAAAAAAAAAAGAGGAGATAAATATGAACTTGAACATTGAATAAATGTTCTTCCATCTGTGTGTCTTACTCCCCGCTGCTTTCTCTTCTTAACCCTGTTTGCACATTTTATAAAGACACTAAAAAAAATGTGTTTGGCTCCTGCCGCCCCACTGCAAACATGCTCCCGGTACCCACCCGCAGATACCTGGCAGAGCGCACAGCACCCACAGCGTTCTAAGGTGTTTCTATTTTGTAGTCTTAACAACTCAGGAAAACAGGCTGCACCAGTAAAGGCAATGACATACAGGCACAACTGTAATACTAGCCACAAAAGTAAACTTTTTTAACCATCTTTGAATAAAAAGGGGGTTGGGTTTGCTGGGTTTTTTTTCTTCAATATTCAGCACCTTTTAGGCTGTACAAGTGAAGAATTTTCTGCAACTTTCTTATCATTAGATACTTTAAAAAGTATTCATCAAGTTTCCTGAAAGTTTTGTCAATTTCAGAGGGTTTTTTGTGAACACCAACTACTGGTGAGACAAATGCACATGCAAGTTAAATAAATTAATTAATAAATGCTTTCATTTTCAGTGTGGGTTTTTTTTCCCCATACCTTGTTTCTATTGTCTACATTTGACTCTGTCCCTCAGTACTGGACCAAGCAAATAACAAGAAAAAAGGAGGTTCCTTGTATATATGTGTGCAATATATATACACAAAAATATATATAGTGATTTATAGAGCTGCCCCCAGTGATTTTGAAGCGTCATCAGTAGCCAAGTCTCCGTTGAAAGGCAGCTGCTCAGCCCTGGTCACTCGCTGCTTATCACCGCTGCATCCTGACCCCTGGGTGGGGAGTTGCTGGGAAGCCCCAGCCTCAGTGAAGGTCACGGGTTGAGCTCCAGTACCATGAGGGCTTGGGGTTAGGAAAGCCACTGGATCCAAAAGCAAACCTCTGCCTACCTACCAGCAACGGGAAGGGGACAGTCAGGAGTCAGTGGCTGTACAGGTGCAATAAAATAGATTGTCATGTACTTTTTTATTGTATTTTTTAGTTTAAGATATTTGAAGACTGAAGTGCTGCTGTCCAGTTATAATTTTCCAAATTAAGAAGGTAGGAGTTAGGCCTCAAAAAAAGAACATCTCAGTGTCAATAAATTTTTCTCTAGCTGATGGCACAATCACTACATAAACACCTATGATGAACTACAGGACATGAATAAGAATAAGAAGCTTGAGATTCTGCTGTGCCACCACCCAAAATTACACACACACACAAAAAGGACATAACAGTTGTCCCAAGCACATCAGACTTAAAAAACAAGGACCAGCAGGTTGGAAGAGGCAAAAGAGCCCTCATGGTGGGGGGAAGTCTTTAATTTGCCATAAGGAGGGAAGCGCGAAGGCTTAGGGTTTGCAGTGCAATGGGGAGTGGCAAAACCAGGCAGCCTATGAGCTAAATGCAACAAAAAAATTCCAAAGTGAAGGGAAAAATAATGGAGGGAAATAATCATTGAAATCAGTATCATCAGCCTTTACAAAAAACTTGATGTGTGAGACATACTTTGTTTCTCCCTGGGACCTTCCCACCCCCGAAAAGGCCAGTCCTGATCAAGCCCGGAGCACCCCTGTGTCTTGCACCAGACTCCCCTCTTCTGCTTGCACAAAAAGAAACTTCCCCACAGCAGAATCACCAGTGTGGTTTGTCAGGCTGAAGGAAACGATGTAGTTAGAGAAGTACACGTTTCAACCCAAGATACCATGATTCAGCACTTCCGAGAGGCCCCTCCCCCCAAAACACAAACCTGCACGTGCACACACATGCACACACACGTTGGAAAAATACACAACTTCTCTACACACAGAAAAAAAAACTTCTCATGGCTCAACACACATCAGCAATGCTGGCACTTGAAACACCCAGACATGCTGTTGCAGGCAGTCATATAGTACAGAAAATCTTGAGACGTGATTAGCACACCCATACAGCTCTGCATATAAAGTACTCCAGAAAGACCATACACCTGTTGAAAGATTTCCACCTTCCTTTCCCTGCTCCTTAAATTAATCCCTGTTTTCTTCCTTATGCATCCTTACTTTTTGGCCCATAACCATTCAGCTCTCATGCCTACTGAAACCATTCCTCCCAGGCTCCCCAGTAGCATCAGTCAGCTAATGAATCTACAATATTATTTGCTCTCTTAAGTATCTTCAAGTCTTATAAATGAGGTTTTATATTACTTTTGGTTGCTGACATGAGTAAATGTTTCAAAATGCAGTAGCCATCACTCGAAAAAAAAACCAGAAATGCTTAACTTTGGCTGTTTCACCCACAGCACCTCATATAATCCCAGAGCCAGGCAAAAAAGCAGGGAATAACGATGGCCTGTTACCTTGGGCTACAGAGTTGACTGAGCCATGTTCACTGCCTGCTCTGCAAATTTGTTCCTTGGGTAACCTCTGTAGGATCTTCCTGGGTCTTGTCTCCTGCAACCCAATGCCTCCGGAGCCCTTATCCTGGTCCCTGTGGTCTCCGTGCTGCAGAAGCCGTTGCCTCCATCACTATCGCCTTGTGGGCTGTGCAGTCTTGCCCTTGTTGGGCATCTCAGCAAAAAAGTATACTCTTTAGTTTTTTGGATACTAGATGTTGGGAGCATCCATTCACCCAGAAGATGTCTTCATCTGCTGCACCAGCTGAGGCTGAGCTCCATGTATGGCCAGTTACTCCAATGCATTTATTCCTGCCTGTCACTAAGGAACGACGGCTTTTTCTGAGATCACCGGTTCTACAAGTATTCACAAATACTCGTCATATTTAGTAGCAGAGGCCAGGGCATTTACTGGCTATGTAACTTCTCTCCTTGGCACAGCATCAATAATTTATAATTAAAGTTCTAATCATAAGTACTTTGTAAGTCATTACCAGCTGCTTTAGTAAGTGCTTAATTATTACAGGTCCTTATAGAGCTCAGTAGGGTGATAAGTTTCTTATATTTACCCACCTTCTACTAGTGTGTTCATAAACATCTATAAAGCAAAGTGTTCAAGTTTGCAGCTAGCTCATAATAAGGTATCAGTGAATGAAAGCTAAACATAAAATGAAATCACAATAACAGTGCTGCCATCCTCAAGACTTTGCTGTAGTTTGATGGGCAGGAGGGAAGTTGGATTACTTTTTTAACCTCTTGCATAAATAATTTTTCAAAAACAGCCTTAGAAAGCTTAAATCAATGGAAAATTCAGATCCAATTCAGTAAATAATTGTTAGCAAAAGGATGGAAAGAATTGAAAGATTCAAAGGGTTTTCTTTCAACATCTTAGTTAGCTCTTTCTTTAAAGAAGATACATCAGTTTGGGGCACAATGCAAACTGTCATTTAGCTGAAATTATTGTTTCTATTTCTTTTCTTCCCCCCCCAAAAAGCAAGGAAAAACATTTCAGTCCAACAAGAAATTATTTTCTATCTTAATTCAGAAAACTAAGACAATTATTATTGTATTCATACAACTCTCTTCCTGACAGCTTACAGACACTTCCAGCCTGAAGGTGATGCCGAGTGCTACCTAAGGGAAACCTCTATCACAAAAAGCAGCAAAAGTTCTTAAGGCATGTGGACATAGGGTCGCAGGACCTGCATCAGCTTTTGGGGGGTTGTCCTCTCCTCAGATGGCCAATGCCACCACCTCAGTGCATTGGCCAATGCTCAAGCAGTGGGATCAGTCAAGGACAGTTTCCTATGAGCAGTGAAGACAACATTTTCCTTGGGCAGCTCTGCTATGACTACCCTTACAGGGTCACTGCAGGTTGAATCAAAATTAGCTTGCAAAGTCAACCATAAATTAGCATTTTTCCATCTCAAATCAATGTAGATGTTTGAGAGCATCTCCCTATTACACCAGGTGGGTCTTGCTCACTTTCTGCAAATGGGGAAGCAACAACATGACCTACAAGAGGCTAAAACCCACCAGCAGCTTTACTTGAACAAGGCTTGAACAACAAACTCCAGCTGCTCCAAAACCCAGCCTGGAGACATGTTCAGCCAGCAGCTCCATCCACCAGCCACTGCCTCTCCTAAGAGTGACAGACACTATGGCAGCTAAGCCAAGCCCCAGGTTTTGTGACCTTAAACAGCTCCATATAAACCCTGAATTGTAGCTTCCAAGGGAGGATAAAGGTTAAACATAGCCTGTCAAACACTGCAGGGGTGTAGAGCAGTGAGTTTCCCACCTCCCGCTCCAGTTTTGAGAAGTATCTGTCAACCCTGTGCCAGCTATTGACAATCCCCTTCCTGCCTCCAAACCCACTCTGCAAAATAAGTACAATTTCTGCGGGATATAAGAAACTATAGTGCAGATGGGATTGCCACCGATGGCTTGTGTGAGGAGCTATCACACGAGGTAAAAGCAGGAGGCCAAGAGGAAGGAGCATAAAGACTTTACTTGGTTGTGTATTTTGGAATACTTTGTATCTACTCTGCTTCTGCCACCAGCGATGCAATGGCCACAGTGGAAGGCTGGATCCAATCAGGGGTCACGGAAAGTAGCTGAGAAACGCAAGCCCAGTACAATCATACCTTCTTTGGGTTAATAAATGTGGGGTGGATCAGAAGTAAAAACAACTTACAAGAAGTGCTGCGATCTGCACATCCTTTTCTCTGTAACGGTCCTCCTAAAGCCAAGTAGAAGAGAAGTAGCTCTTTTTTATGCCACCCATTTAAAGTTTTGATATCCAAAATGATACACAGCTAACTCAAGTTTTGTGAGGAAAAAAGAAAGAAAGAAAAAAAGAGGGACAGGTGCTGATGAATGTGAAAAGAGGGAGGAAAAAAAAGCCCTAATGGGCTTTCCTAGAGAAACAGATGGCACAGGGGAAAAACAGGACTGTCCCCCTTGTTTCCAGCCACAAATTCCTTCTCTTCCCCCATTTTTCACAGACAACATCCCAATTCTTTTATCTCTCTCATTATACTCAACTGAACCAGCAGAAATTGCTCCTATGGACACCAAACATTTGCAGCTCACTGGGAGGAAATCGGCCGGGTGAGGACCAGCCTCTTGTTGACTGGGATGTCGCCAGTTTGATGCCATTTCCATCCCCATCCTGCCTCTGTGTCCTGCCCCACACAACCGTGCCATCCCAATGGCTCATTCCTGCAGCCGCCTTGCCAAAACGTGCTGTTCAGAAGACAAATTTCAAAGGAGGCGCCCCTTTGGAATCTGCAGTTCAGCTGTTTGCTTCCTTTTTTATTTTATTTTGATTTTTTGGGATGGCAAATACAGGAGCAGATGTTCCAGGCTGATGGGAGCTGGCTGGGAGAGCCTGTCTGGCTAGAGGGCAGACAAGAAGGAGGCAGGACAAAGCTGATAACTATGGCCTCTCTCTATTAAGGATGAACTTTTAATCCTTTTATTCACTCTCCTGCTACCTATGGCTTTTTCTGGCTGGCTCTGAAAGAACCTTTTCTCTTTTTTTTTTTTTTTTTTTTTAATAACAATCAGTTCATTGTAGACAGTGACACTTGGTCAGCCCAAAGCCCGCCCAGAACACTTTCACCAGAGCTTTTAAAGAAAAGGGCAAAGCCACAAGCTTCATTAGCGCTATAATTTTGCTTCTTGCATCCAAACGAGAAAACAAAAAGCTGAACATCACATAGAAATGAGACCAAGAATAAAGACAGGACTAAAGAAAGGCTCTTGCTGCATCCACCTTCATAAACAAAACCAAAACCAACTGAATTTTGGAGGAGGCTGCAACATTAAAAAGCAGTTAAGTTTCTCCTCTCACATTTCTCGACATTAAAATCACTATTTTTCTTTGCTTATTACCCAGTTTTAAGCTGAAAGAGGACAGTCTGGATGAGCCCCTATTTGGATCAAATCAGTTCAAAACCAAGAAGGTACTTTCCATAGCCTAAACTAACACAGGGTCTGGACTAACTCTTGCTGCAGTAACCAGAGCCAAGGGAAGCCAAATGTTTCAGTGGGAACTGGACAGGACCAGAGTGAAACATGCCACCGCCCACAAAACACATAAGAAAGAAACATCCGAGAGATGAGAATATTAGAAAAAAAATAACAAATCATAGAGTACTGAGGTACCACCATGTCTGCACCAAACCATCTGTACCAAAAATGGCACTAGAAGAAATCCTACATTTAAGATCCATTCAGATGACGCATTTTTGCACGGATTCCATTAGGTATCATGGAGTTAGTATAAACCATTACATCATTTCAAAATAAGAAGGCAAATCAAGTATTATATATGTACATGTTTTAATTAATTTTAAAAATTGTTTACATTTAAGGATAGATTTCAAGGGTTCCCCTATATTTTTTTCCGTTACATTAGATTATACCTGAATAATCTGCATAGTAACTTTAACATTTCTGTTTTCCTTTTTGTTTGTTTGTTTCACTGTGAAAATATTGGTTGCAGGTAGCAATGTAACATCTCAACGACAATCACAATACGTGCAGGATGTCCAGCCAGAAGCATTTCTCAGTTGACTTGCAGTAGCGTGGCACTTTGTAATCTGTGTATCAATACTCTTTTTTTTATTATTTTTTTAACTTTAGTTCAGATGTGGCTCAAGAAGCAAAAACAAGCTTTCTTCACCCAGTCTCAAGTGTGGGGTCAGCTCCTCAGCTGGCTGCGATCTGCTGCACTGGAGTTACTCCAGTTTATACCAGCTTCTGGCCTTTTTTATTTGGTTGGGTTGGTTTGGTTTGAGTTTTTTCCCCCTCAAAACACACTTGTAATGCCTTCATGCTTTCCTTGACATAAGTGCAAACAAACTTCAGGAATGTGGTTTGAATCCCTTCATTAGAGGACCTTAAAGGCTGCGCAATGGCTCTGTCCCCCAGCCCTGCTCCCTCAACAGGCATGAACAGAGAGGGCTGAATGCTCGCCAAGAGCAAGGCATTGGGGAGGAAGAGTCTCTTGAGAGGGAAAAAAGGGAAAAGGAAAAAAAAAAAGGGGGGGGAAAGCTAATTTTTCCCCCAGTGTTAAAGTTTGACATGCGAAGCATTTCTATTTCCAGATCATCAGCCCAGCTGCTTAAGAAGGTATTCATACCACCTACTGCCACAGACTCCTCAAATCAGATGCTCTGAGTCTTCCTACAGAGACAGGCATCTCTCTGCACTGACTAGATTAAAGCCTAATCTTAACTTGTGCGTCTCCACGAAATACCCACGACCAGGTGTTGTGAATACCATCTCTCACCCCCCCATAACCTTTCCTCACCCTTAGAAAAAAGTGCTTTTGCTTTTTCTACCTGATAAATATATGGGCTGCTTGATCCTGTCCCCTATCCCATGTGTTTGTACTGAGATCTGTCCCGAGGAATTTGCACTTGGTTAGCTGTCAGCTTGTGGTGGATATGGTAAACACAGAGGGTTATCACAATAACCAACCCCAGAATCAGGCCCAAAATCAGGGGCAGGGTTTCTTCTAACTGTTCTCTCTGGTCCACCGGGCACTTGTGCTCTGCAGGGAAAGAAAAGAAAAGAAAAGAAAAGAAAAGGAAAGGAAAGAGAAAGAGAGAAATGAATGAGACATTGTAAATCTGAACTCCTGCTGCAGCAGCAACCCAGAGTCACAGCTCCATGCCGGGGTCCCTGCGCAGCAAAAACAGCCGCAGCAGCAAGGAGAGACAGCAGCCATCATCAGAGTCCCGGGGAGAAAACCAATTGCTTTGGAGGAAATGGAAATCACAGTCACAACGCAGGGTCTAGAGGGAGAGGCAACATCTGTCAAACCAGCCGACGCGGTGGGAAAAAACGCTTTCGTGCCCGTGAGTTCCTCTTCAGGCCTCTCCGCCACACCAGTAAAGCAATGGCCTTGTTGGGAATGCAACAGGATAAGTACAGGTTTCCTGACTGCGGCCGAAGAGCTGCATTGTTTATTTAGTTATAGAGTCTATAAATATTGCATCACGAGACATCAACATCAGCAAGTCTTTAATCCTGCATCAGACTTACCCTGCTCATCGTTAAAAAGATTTTCCCCCTCTATCTGCAAGTTGGCAGAGATCTAAGAGCATCTCTCTCCCATCTCTGTGAGCTCCCCATTGGGAGTTTACCAGCACTGGCACAGCACATGTGTGATTGTGGCCAAGCAGCATCCCAGAACACCACTTTTTTGTCAAATATGGCAAAGGATGAGCAGAAGCAACACGAGCCTCCCCAGTGTTTTTCTCTCTGACCTACAAGTCTCCGTCATAGTCTAATAAACCACTAGAAAATAATAATAACCACAGCTACAATGGGAAAACATTTTTCTATTTAGCTTACAAAGGCCACCGAGGTTGGGAAATATGTTACACTGGGAATCCCACTTCACCTCCCTTACTCTTCCAGAGTCTACTGCAGGTCTGAATGGCAGGATCACGATTTACTTTTTTCCCCATGGGACTGGTGCTTATCCGTGCTGATGGGCAGGCAAGCCAATGCTGCTGAGTTGGGGCTGCCAGACCAAAATGAAAAAAAATTCCAACTCTGGGGAGGGGGAGAAATGGTTATAGGGTACAGGAGGGACAGTGCTCTGACCCCTGGGTCATCTTCTTCACAGCACTAGAATTGTGCTGAAAACAATGAAAACAGCAATTACTTAAAATTAAAAAAAAGCAGGTGAAAAAAGGCTGCATGTTAGATGAGCAGATACAAAGAGCACCACTAATTCCTCCCATCGCTAAAGTCTGTCCAGATGGGTTCCCCAGGCAGCTGATTGCAAGACAGAGATCTGCAACGACCACGAACGGCAAATGCTCTGCAAATCTAATGGCATGTGGCAAAGAGCAGGAAAAACCCAGAGACCCCCCCCCAGGCCCAGGCAGAAGGTGACAGCAGGGACGTTATCTCCAGCGGTGCCGGCACCTCCGGAGCTCTATCACCTCCTGGAGCAGAGCCCTCCTCCCAGCACCAGGCTCGCACCAATGCCATCAGGAAACATTTTGAGCTGTAAATGAAGTGAAACAAAAAAGCAAAAGTGAAATGTAGTCTAACAAAAAAAAATAATGTCCTTTTCAGTTCCAGTTGTTCACTGTTTCACCAGAGGAGTGATTAATCACCAGGACTGTTACAGGCGATTCAGCAATTGCTGCAATGCAGGGGCTTTGTTTGTTTGTATTCAGGAGAAAAAGGGAAAAAAACCTGATTATTATTTAGCTCCCAAAATTGGGTTTCTAGAGCTTTATGAAAGTCTTCCCGGTTTAGGACGCTAAGGCCTGACCAGACTCGCAGTGGCAAGGCAGAGACACAGCAGCAGGTTGGCATCCCCAGACCTGACTGCGGGAAAAGGCACGTACGGTGCTCCGGCCCTGCTGCCCACGTGCCAGGACAAAGCAGCACCCCTCTGATGGGAAGGATCCGTGCTAGAGGAGCTCCTGTGCACTCGCCTCGCGGCTGCAGACAGTGTGTGTGCCAATTAGCAGTGTTTTAGTCCAGCCGCTGCCATCTCCTCCAGCAGGCACTGATTTTTGCTTTGAAAGTGGTTTAGCTTAAACCCTACTGAAAATTGAAACAAGCCTGCCGTAAACCCAACTGAGGACATTTGCCTGCGCTCAAACATAGCAGCTTTGCCCGCGTGCCTTTCCTCAAACAAGAATGATGCCGAGTTTAGGAGAACGGGGTGAACCTGGGGGTCTGCAGCCAGCGAAGGCGGCAAAGCTAAAAGCACTAGTGCCGCGATGCAGAGGACTAACCCAACTCTAAAGCATCTCCTTGCAGTATTTGAATTCCCAGCTTTTGCCAAAGCAAACCAGCTGCAGAGCACAAAATGTGCCAGAGGACGTGGCCAAAGCTCTGGTGTCCACAGAAAGCCACAGCTGTATTTAAGTGTCTGAGTCACAACTCAAGAAGGTGTCAATTCTTGCAAGCAGCCAAGGAAGACAATTCTTTATCCTGACACTTTTTAAAGAGGATTAAAAGAAAAAAAGCCCACAGGGGGGAAAAAAAAAAAGAAGGAAAAAAAAAAAGGGGGGGCAAAGAAAAGCTTGCAGTCTCCCGTAGCACACCCACAAATGCTGCTGCACCTCCCCGGGCAGAAGGCGCTCTGCCCCAGCAGCCTTGCAGAGCAGCCACCCCCTGCCTTACCAACACCTTCTCCTCACCAGACACATCTATTTTCTCCTTTTGGAGCAGATCACCAAAGTCTGGCCTCTTCAGAGAGCATAGGCGAAATGGGAATAGGGCTGTGGGGGACCCAGCACGGAGGCACAGGCAAGTGGTAAGCACAAACACATTTGCAGCAGAACTAAGGCTCTCCAGGTGGTGACTGCTAGGAGAATGAATTTTGTATTTTGACGTTAACATAATGTTAAAACACATCATTTTACAAACAAATATTTTCACATTTATAACAATACACTTTAACATTTATACATCATTTTTCACCCCAACAGTTCAAAGCATCGCGTATGCACGGAGGTCCACAACGCCGTGGGGAGGCAGGTAACAGGTATCATTCCTGGTCTAACAGCAAAGGAAAATGCAAAGGGGGAGCGGGAGGGCAGAAGGGTTTGCATAAAGTCTACGGCAGCCACAAATTCAGACACTCGACCCCATCAAGCACAGTGCGAGCAGGTGGGCTGGTTGATGCACAACAAATGAAATGCCATCACATTGGGAACGGCTACGTATTTTAAATCAATGCCTTCTACAGGAAAACAGCCCCTTCCATCAAATTTTCCTGAGTATTTTGCTTCAGGTCACAGGGATCTCAGCCCTTCCCAAATCGCTGTGTTTTACCCTCACTCCAGGAAAGCAAAAAGGTCCCTGGCAAATTTTACTGTGAAAAGTTGAGATGACGCTGGGAGTTTTGCTGCATCCCAAACCCAGAGAGGTGCCACCCCGCAGCCCAGGGTCCCTGCCCCGTGGAACAAAGACGGCAGGCGGATACAAAAAAGAGGCATTTTGGTAAGTCCCCCATTGTTCTTTTGTGCTGTGCTTCCTCCAACGCTGCACAGCACCCAGGCTCACGTACCGCCACGGTTTCTATGGTGAGTGCTCGTCCAATTTCAGTACTAGGCTATGAAACCACCCAACAGGCCCGTTTTCTTGTTTCAGCATCCTTCTGCAGAACAAATAGCAGCACCGCGACAAAACCAGCGGTTTCCCGCAATCACGACCACAAGCCTGACGACCCGTGCAGGGGCTGTTCGAAAGGATGGAAGAACAGCCCAGTTGTGTCTGGCATGATAGGCTGAATTTCTGAGATTTTGAGATGGGTGTTTGTTAAGTGATTAGCTTAAAAAAAATGAAAATTAAAAAAAAAAAAACAAAAACACCAGACTGGGTGCTTTTTTAAAGGTGGCTGCATACCTTGCAAAGAGGAGCTACTAGGTGCCCAGGTCCCTTAAGAAAATGTGGCCCTCGTTTGGGATGGCTCAGAGGGAGACGAGACCTCCCAGGATCCTGGTCCCTAATTCTCAGCCTTTGTATCTTTTTGTATTAGTATTTTGTGTTATTTGGATGAAAATCAAAAGAGGTGACAATCTCTGTGGGCTTCTTTCGTCAATTTGAATGTTCTTGCACGATCTTGATCCAGCTCTCTTTTTACTTTTAAGCTGAAAAATGATGCACATTTTCCCTATTAAAAAAAAATAAAATTTCCCCAGCTCTGAATGAAAAAATTCTTCTGCTTCTGTATTGAAAAAAAAGTAAATACATATATTTATGTATATTTTTATACACATATATGTATTTTTGCGAGGGTTGGAAGCAGGTTCTTTAAAAAAAAAATAAATATTCTAGCACATGAGTTTAAGCATTCAAAAAAATACAAACAATCCGATCACGGACTACAAGCTTTTTAATCTATCCCAGAGAGGACAGTGTCAGGACTAATGACAAAACCTTTCTCCTCATTTCTTTGTGGTAAAAGGGTGCCGACACTCCCGCATCTCTGCAATTCTTCTGCTCTAGCAGGTCCCTTTCTCTTTTCTAAAATATTTTTAAATGTTCTGTAGCTTGTTCATAATTAATAGGAATTTTACCTAATGGGAAATTAACGAACCAAAAAGGAGAAGGCTAATTACTGTAATTTAAGATTGGCAGTGATTCTCAGACCCCACGAAGGACCATGTTTTGCCATGCGTGTGCTGAGGACATGCTGGTCCGCAGGGCTGCTGGGGACGTGCCGCTGGGAGAAGCGGCAGAGCCCCGTGCAAAGCTTCATTGATACATGACCTCTTAGGCATTTCTGACCATACTTTCCAGGTGCTCTTTACTATTTAACTTCCGGTGGAATTCAACAAAAAGAAGTATCACTAAATAATGGAGCAACAACAAAAAAACAGGAAGCTTGACGAAAAGAACCCGTGCTTTCCTCAGGAGGAGGAACTCCCCACACATGTTTAAAGACTGCTAAACCAACCAGGGCCTCTTTGTGTCCTGGAGGAAAAAAAACCCAAACTACAACAACAAAGGAAAAAAAAAAAAAAAAAAAAAAAAAAAAAAGAAACTGCCTGATATGAAAGAGCATATCATGAAAAAGGCAGGTAGTTGCCTCTGACAATGAACCCCAAGTTTGGTTCTTTTAAACGTGAGCTCTTGGACTTGACAAGTTTGGTATCACAGAGACACAGCAGCTAAAACTCAGTCCAGACTTGCATATTTTAAATATGCTTTTCTCAGCCTCCAAGGTCTGCCCAGCCAAACCCCAAGTGCAGGAAGCCAGGAGAGGATGAAGATGTGCCAACAAAAAATAATAGGAGACTGTTAAATTCTACTTTTTTCTCACTGTAACCTATGCAAAATGTGGTGGTACTACGATAAAAAAAAAAAAAAAAGATTTATTTGTGCCCACGGATAAAACCTACTCTGTACTACGCTGGCCTTGCCATGAGTAATTCAGCCACGCAGAGCTCTGCAAGAGCCAGTGTACATAATAGCATGTATTTACTACATCAGTTAGAGGAATGTGAGTCATGAGCGTAAGAGCTTGGCTCCTGTAGTCAGTGCTGGTTTTTTATTGTGTTCTAAAATATTTCCCACACGCAAAGTAATAAAGTCCCACATTTTTAATGCTAGGCTTGAAAATAACACCACCATTTCCCAGCTCATTATTAAAAGATTTGGCTATTACAAATTTTATTTGCATCTTTTTTACAATTTCGGAGTTAACTAATTTGCAAGATGGCACTATAAAAAGGGGACTAGTCTCAAAGTCCTAATTCAGGTGAGCATGTTTACACCCCCTCATTCAACCTGACGGAAAAGGCAGGGGGATGTCAGGAAGGGGGAGCACCACAGGTTCCTCAGGATAAAGGCAGGCAAAATCTGCAGGAATTCCGCCCCATGACAGTATTGCTGCTGACTTCAGTACCACCCTTTGATACAAACAGCACATGTTAACTCACATTTTCTTTTATCTGCAGTTAACGTTAAAGAAGCCTAAGAAGAGGAACAGCATCCCTTGTGTTTGGCGCAGGAGGTGCCTCACTGAAGTCCCTGTTACGCTTCCCTCATTCTTGCAACGAGCATTAATCAAACTGAAGCCGGCAACGTGCATCGCAAGTATTTCTTGCCACTGTGCAGCCCCAAGCTTTCCTCAGGGTGCAGTGGCCCTAAAAAAGCCCCCAGAGCTCCACTGAAGCACGTTCCGTGCTGCAGGGGAGACTCCCCCCGGGGACAAGGCAGCTCCGGGGCTTGCCGGCAACCTGTCTAGGTTATGTCCTTACAGAAGCCAGTCTACATGCAACGATAGCCCATGTTTTGACCAAAGAGCAGCTGGGCTGAATTTGTAAAGGCTTCTGGGGGAGCATGGAGGCAGGGAACGGGCTGGAGGGACTGCAGGGAGCACTGACAACCTGCTGGGGGGAGGGAAAGGTGCTCTGACAAAGGTGGGACCCAAATCCCTTCAGTACATTGCGACATCCCCAAAGGCCGCAGCAGCGTCAGCATCTCAGGGATGGAGGACGTGCCTTCACCCTGCGTCTTACCTTCACTGAAGACAAAATCCGCGGTGATGTCGAAGGGCTGGACACGTACTTCTGACAGCAAGAGCTGCACAGACTTCTGGTGGTCGCTGGAGATGAGAGAGATGGTCTGCTGTGCCTGGCACTCATAGGACTTCCCAGCTGGGGTGACCAGGGCAGAGAGATGGTGGGAGTTGGCCGTGTGCTTCCCGGCTGGCCAAGGGGCAGAAACAGCAGAGATCAGGTCCTGTCTCTGGGGGACCAATGTGACTTTATTAATGAAGCTAACGAATTGAAAACAAGGGCATGCAGGCAGTGTGCAATACGGCGGCCACACGGTCCACTGCTCTTAAGGCAGCATTTTCTCCTGGGGTGGGAGCACGCTTTTGGCACGACACCCCCACATAGCCAGGGCAATTCCCGCGCTGGGGTTGCCTGCCCACGGGCAGGAACGGCCAGCTGCGGTGTGCAGTCCTGCCAGCACCAAGGGGAGAGCTGGCTTTGTCGCTGCCAGTGATGCTCGTATCACAGGACCTGAAGTCCATGAAGTCGGAGGAATGGTTTCTATTGACATATATGCAGATTTCAGCCTCAGACTGTGCTCGTACTCCCTACGTTCGGGGAACAGCAATTCCTGTGACTGTGCTTGGGCTCTGAATTCAGGTGGGAAGGAGCAATGCCATTTGGGGACCTCGCTAGCGAGCAAAACAGGCCATAACACCCTTCCTGAAAATACAACATGACTGTTTCACCCAAGCATAGATTATGAGAAAATATTTTCCCATCACATCAAGCTTGTTTGATAAGCGAAGGCTGCATGCAGCTCTGCAAGGTGGAATGAGGGATGCCTTCCACCTCCTGCTCTTCTGCAGCCCTTTGTTCCCTTCCAGCAGCACAGAAAGGCGGTCAGTGTTTCGCATTTGCAGAGGGTGACGAGGCATGGCCACCACCGCGTTTTGGGGACACAAACAGTAAAAACACCAGTGGGAAAAATAGCTCCGTGTCCAGTGTATCTTATGCCACAAACTTTTAACGCACCGTTTGCTGGAGTTTGAAAATCTTGAGGAACCGCAACTTGCGATTGACAGCGTATCTATTTTCAGTACAAGACAACTCATTTCTCGGCAGAAACGGGGTAAAAACAAAACGAAAGCCCAAAGAAAGGAAACCCAGTGGGAAAAGCGGAGGCTGTTGTGTGTGGAGGCAGGCAGGGGTACGGCTACTGATGTCAATCTCGCCGTTATCTTGGGAAACCGTGGCTTCCCCACCTCTTCAACCACCATCAGAACCGAGGAGATAATTAACCTTGAAAAACACCTTCTGCAGGAAAGGGGGCAAATTCTCCCGGCCAGGCGGACCCCAGCCCCGCTGCCCACCCCCCGGGCCCCGCCAGGAGGGCCCGGCTCAGCCCAGCACAACGGGCCGAGGTTGGGCTCTCCCTCCGGCGGCACCTGCGCCGGTTGAAACCAAGAAACAAGAACGGGAACGCGGGGGGGGGAAGGATTAATACGCGGTTTAAAACCCGCACCTGGTCCCGGCTTTGTCGGGGCAGGTCTGAGGCTTCTTTTTTCCCCCCGTTAAACCGCATTTAAGCCAGGAGCCGGCGGGGTGTCTGTGTCGCCTCTGTGTGTCCCGTCCCCCCCCCCCCC
>JANZLQ010000086.1:14519792-14622657 GCA_026212715.1 Elanus axillaris | reverse complement strand
GTCCTGCCGTGACCCCGTGCGGGGCTCCGCGGCTGTCGCGCCGCGAACGCGAGCACCGGCCGCCCCCGGGCCGCGCCGCAGCTCCGCTACACCCGCCCGGCCCCGGCCCCGGCCCCCACTCACATCCACGTAGTTGCTGGCCCACACGTCGTAGGGGACGATGAACTTGGCGGCGAATTCCGCCATGAGACACGTCGTCCGGTTTTCCCGCACCACGAAAATGTCCTTTTCGGGGTTAGGGGAGAGCCCGGAGAGATTTTCAACTTCTTGCTCGGCAGCCAGGCGCGCCGCGGCGTCTGCGGGCAGAGAGGGGCTGAGCGGCGGCAGCCCCCGGGGCCCTTTGCCCTAAGCCCCTGCCGGCTCACCTTAACATCCCCCGCCCCGCTCCCCCCGCGCCCGCTGGAGTCAACTCCCCTGTCGCGACCGGGCGTCTCTGTCGCGATAGAGCAGGCTGGGGAGACGGGGCAGCCGGTGACAGCGAAGCAGGACCGGTGCTCCAGCAGCGCCGGGGCTGTCTCAGCGCCATCGGCTACCTCGTCGCGACAGGGCTCCGTGTCGCGACTCGCCGCAGCGGTACTCACGCAAGAGGAAGAGCAGCCCCGGGAGGCGCCCCCCGGCCATCCTCCCTGCTCGACCCCGGCGTGTCCGCGGCTCCTGCTGCTCCTCCGAAAGGGTCCGCTCCGGGGAGGGGAAAAAAAAAAAAAAAAAAGGGAAAAAGAAGAAACGTTAAAAAAAAAAAAAACAGGAGGAAAAAAACCCGCTGAAACACCTCCTTTCTCAGGAGCTGCACAGGCTGCAGAAGCACTCTGCTGCGGAGTGGCGGGGAGGAGGGACGGGGAAGCGTGCGTGGGTGTGTGGGGGGAGGAGGAGGAGGGGAGCCGCCGGCGAGGCTGATGGAGGCGCCCACGCTGAGGGACGGGGCGTACGCGGAGGCAGGGCGCTGAGGAGGGATTCCCCCCCCACCCCCCACCTCCACCGGCGCCGGGGGCCCCGCCGACCCCCGCGGAGGGGCTCTCGGCGATCCCGGCGGAGAGCGGGGACCCCCGGGGAGGGAGCCGGGGGACACCGCGGGCCAGTCGGGCCGCCCCGACGTGCCGCCGGAGCGGGGCTGGACCGCACCGGGCAGGGCAGGGGTGGGAGCGGGGCCGCACCGCGGGGCGAGCCCTACACCGGCCCGGGGCACCTTCCCCGGGGTCCTGCCTGCCATCGCCCCCCCCCTCCTGCCGCGCCAGGCGGCTGCTCCCGGGGGACGAGGGCTGTCGCCGGGCAGCGCCAGCGCCGCCGGGGAGGCAAAGGACCCGCTAAAGCGGGACGGCGGCGGGGATGGAGGAGGGGTTACCTGGTCCAGCGCCGGCTGCTCACGGAGCGTCGGTGATTCCGGCGAAGGCGAACAGCTGCTCCGCGTGTTAATGTAGAAAGAAACGCGCAGCTATTTTTGTCTGGCGAGGTCAGAAGCGGACTCGGCACCCTTTTGTAAACGGCCACCGACGCACCTGAGCTCTTCAGATGTCGTGACATACCACGGGACGGACGTAGAGCGAGGGACGGGGAGCGGCCCTCGCGGCGCCTGAGGAGAATCCGGGCCGTGCCTACGCGGAGCGTTACAGGGGTCGGGCACACCGCGGGGCGCGCGTGGGGGCTGTGAGGCGGGACAGCCGGGCCCGGGCGCTGACAAGAGCTCGTCCCTGCCGGGCTCCGCGGCCGAGGGCGCCGGGGCGGGGTGAAGACGAGCACTGCGCACCCCATCCCCGCCGGCTTCGGGGGGCCGCCTGCGCCCTGCCCTGCCCTGCCCAGCGCTGCCGGGGTCCCGAGCCGGGCAAATCCCCTTTATTCCCCGCGAAGCCGGCGCCTGCGTTTCCTCCCTCTCAACCCGGGGGCGAATCGGCCCCGCCGGCTTGTCGGAGAGGGTCTCCGGGAGGCGCAGGCGTCCTCCCAGCCCAGAGCGCCCGGGGCAGCTGCCGGTTCCCCCGGTTCCCCCGCGGCGGGCGGGACCGAGGTGCTCGCAGGGCCGCCGGCGGCGGAGCCCGGCCCGGCCGCCCGCTCCCGGGGCAGCGCTGGCCCCGCCGCCACCCCCCGCGGCTCCGGGGCTTCGCCTTCCCCTTTCGCCGACGTTAAAACGTTTTTCTCTGCCTCGCACCGGGCGTTCTTACGGGCCTTTTTTTAATGCGCTGCCCCTCTCGACCCGTTCGAAGAGCACACCCGAATATTTAGCGTTTACAGAGACGCCAGGTCCTAGGAGAAGCGGGGAACAGGAGTCCACTGCCAAGGATAAGTTCTTGTAAAAAGCCAAAGGGACAGCAGCCATCTGGCGCACGTGTGGCGTTACACGGACCCCCTAGCAACTGGCCTTCCTACTTCGGGAAAAGGAGTCTGGAGGAAGCGGTCCAGGGTTTTGCGAAGCAAGGTATTATTTATTACAAGCCGGATTTTGATTGTGGGCAGCTGCTGCTGGGAAGCTGCCCTTTCTCTGCCAGGGCACACCTGCAGAGAAGGGTTTTTTTGCTGGCAAATAGCTCGTTGAAAATAAAAGCAGATACTGAACAAACATACCGATTTTTGTAACTCTTCTGTTGAAACTCCTTGCTGCTTGCTGTACATATTAAATATTACACTCTGGCCCTCTCCCCTCTCTCCTGTTTCACGATAAAGAGTCATTCCTGCTCCCCAAACCAGAGCCAGACCTGTGTCAGTTGTGATACAGGACTAACCTGCAGATAGTATTTTCAGGGGTCTATATAAAGGAAAAAAATAATCTTCCATATGAGGCTCTTTGACTGCAGCAGACTATTTCTGTGATGATTTTAATGCCTGGCTTCCTCAGGTCTTTCACTGAGGACCTCAGTATTTAACCAGCCTCTATTTCCTCCTCTAGCTTCCTATTTAATTCCCAATTTTTTTGAGGTTTCTAGGTAGCTTCTAAGCCTCCAAATAAATGTGTGATCCTGAGCAGCTGCCCCTGCATCCAGCCCGTGTAGGAGGGTACCACAGGGAGCAGCTGGGAGAGAGCAGCTGTGTTAAGAGACAAGGGCAAGCCTGACCCACAGCCCCCTGAGACCCACGGCACAGAACCATGCTCTCCCAGCACCCGCCAGCTGCACAGCGCAACAAAAAAAAAACCTCTTCAGCTTCAGTGACAATCCTCACTCCAAGCCTGCAAGAGCTGGGTTTATCCTGCTCTCCATGGCAAAAAAGGGAAAGGCCTAAGATTGCCTAACACCGAGAAAGCCCCAAAGCATTGACAGAGCAGAAAGGTCTCACCTGAGGGAGCCAGTGCAGCACTAGCTGATCTGAAATACTGTGACCAGAGCCAATTTATAGTCACAGATTGGACCACTTGGAGCCAGCCCTGCAACCTGCCCTTACCCCAGCTGTGGGGACTGCCTGTGTATCTCTGAAGGCTGAAGCCCCCTTGCTACCCCCCGCAACTACCAGACAGCAATAACTCTTACCAGCCTCCTCGCACGCAGCACCACTGCCGGCGCATCCCTAGGAGCAGGGTTTTCCGACCGAGCAGCTCTGGGATGTGTCTGCCACCGGCAGCTGGCTTCACAGGCAGTCCATGGGCAATGGCATGTGGACTCTGCAAGGAAATCAGCCCCCACAGGGTATTTTGGGTCTCTAGCAACCCAGTCAGACTGCACTTAAGTGGGGTGGGTGGGGCTTAAACAGCCCCCACGCTTGGAAACAGTCAAGTTAATGAGAAACCCCCAAATTAATGGAGATGGAAGAACAGCAGGCTGCCTGTGAGGCCAGGGTGTCATGACCCTTCCCATCACAGCTGCACTGAATTTATCTGAAGAGACTCAGAGAGGGAGAATCTGCCACTTCCCTCGATGAAATTTCACTGAAGTGGAATCCATCACCCCGGCAGGGAATGACATTTTAAACTGCTTTAACTCACTATCAATGTTCAAATTGATTAGCCTATTTCATCTCAATGGAAATTCTCACCTCATTACATTAGCGGCCAAACTTCAAATAGTTTTTGAATCAAATACTACTTAAACAGCATTTCAAAATACTTAGCTGACAAAAATTCATCACTTACTTCCAAATTACTGTCTGTGTTTTATGCTAAATCGTCAATGGATGAAACACGTAACCATTCTTGGGAACTGAGCCTAGAAGCTGAGGCTACCCAGTGCCGCGGTTTCACAGAAGCACATATTCTCTGACTTGATAAATGTCTCGCTCCGGGCTGAACAGCAAGTACAGACTCAAAAGGAGACTACAGAGAGTATTTTCTAGCCTTCCAAAACGAGTGTATTCCCCAATGTATACGATACTCACCAGGGAATTAAGACAGGCAGGTTTGATTTTCCTCAGAGGGACGTGAGCTGAACTCAAGTCCTCCATCTCCAGTTATTTAACAGGTATGGCAGTGGTTTCCATCCAGGCTGTAAGTGAGCCTGAACTAGTAACATTTAATGCTTCGCCATCCAGTTCCCTCTGTATCTGGTCTGTCATTTGCTTCTCCTTACTGACTGAAAACCACTGCAGTAGGCAACAGTATAAAATTCCAGCTCACAGCACTGCCTCCACCAGCCGTGTTTTAGAAGACATTTTTAATTAAAAAAACAACAACAAACAAACAAAACCCCAATAAAAATCACTGCCTTGTTTGAGATGCTGGATCCTGTCTAGCATGCTCTGAAAACACTGCTGCTCCCAGCTCCCTCTAGCACTTAAGCCAACCTTAGGGAGCAGGGAGAGCTGCTCCCAGTATACAACTTGTCTTTAAAACACTATGGATCATACGGAGCAGGAGGTGCCTCCATAGGTTAAGTGGCATCAGAATGGGAATCCTGCATAGGCATCACAAGTTTGTTTAAATTCCACCTTAAACACCTAAAGACTTCACTGACCTCTGCCTCAGTTGCATTCTCAAAGTAGTGTTGCTATATACTGTAATCTGGTTGCTGCATCTCAAGGTAGTGCTGCTACACTGTACTCGGGTAGTTCTGTAGTGCTGCGGGGACTGATGCACTACTCTTCTATCACTTAAAAGAAATAAGACTCCTTTGACTAAATAAGCTGTGATAGAAATATATTTACACTGTGCACATTTTTACAGGAAATACAACTTACTAAAAAATGGTAAGTAATAATACCAGCACCCTACAATTCACTACAGTCAAAACTAAAGGGTTTGCATTTTTAAGGTTTTTATTAGAGAAGTTGAAAGTTTCATCTCAGGACTGACAATAACATAATTATGTCTTTTCATTTATTTTGTTTACAGGAATATGTAGAATTTGTTTGTACAAGCATATACAACAAAGTAATTGGTGCTTAGTACATTGAAATCAGGAATCTGATTTGTTCTAAACTACCAGTTTCCATGCAGTCATCTTTGAATTGGCAGCATGGACAAATTCCAAGCGGAATGCTTACATGCATTGTTTTGCAATATAACTACAGCAAGCTCTGGAAACATGCACATTAACACATTAGCAAATTGTTTTTATATCTAATGGACATAAAAAGGTTATTCCCGATATGAAATTCTGAAAATCTGCATAAATACTTCTGTGTAAAATTAAATTAGTTATGTACTTCTCTTTTACTACAAGTATCAAGAATGCCCACGTAATTAATATACACACATATATATAGAGACCTTGTTATGCTAAAAGTCTTTGTAATTAATCAAACAATATTCTGTGCCATACATTTATTCAGTATTTACCAGCTAGTAGAATGACTGTGGTCATATAGTAGGTATTACAGTCTTAGTAGCATCTGTATCACATGCAAACATACTCTTAGCATTTCTGTTGACTAATTTTATCATGTGGCAACATGTATGTGATTTTCTACAGTGTTGTGATTCTGAAGTGTATAAATACTTTTTACATTTTCACAGTTACAAACTTTTTGCCAAAAGCCATTTAAACAATCTTTAAGTTACAATTAACTGTAATATCTGGGATTTGCAGCAACAGGATCAAAATGCAATTTCTATACAAGCAATGTAGGATGTAAACTTTTCTTAAAGTGCCTCGTACATAATTCCTTAGAGCACTGATCAGTTTTGGCACAAATACACTGTATCTCCCTCATGCTAACCACTGCAGTAACTTTTACAGGATATCAGCTTGTGTCAGACATGATAGAGTTGATATGGCACTTGTGAATGACATCATTGGACTGCAGAAATATCCTGTCAAGTTACTGTTACAGATGATGAATTTGACCAATGACTTTGTACATACTGTACTTCTGAATACATGCAGTTAACTTTCAACTGCCTACTGTCTGCTGCCTGAAAATACTTTGAAATATAATTATAAATTGCCCAAACTCAAGTCCTTCCTCACTATACTGATCATTACGGTGACTTAGCAGAAGATCCAGTTCAGTGGGCTCGACGACATCAGGTGCCGAGCATCTGACGAGTTGTTGCTCGTTGGGATCTGGCAGCATGGGGTTTCTACACGATGTATCACACATGAGAACACAAGTGGTAAATAACATGACTTGACTACAGTTTTCTTGCCATTTGAGATGATGTTAAAAATATCTGTTGTGTTTCAGGGCTCTGATTGTGTAATTCTGATGCAGGCAAGCTGCCTGTCGAGATACAGAAAGGAATACAGGACTGGGTTTAAAAAACTGTCTTCATCTTCTGATTGGTGTTTTTCTGAACAAAGGAAATTCTTATGGAAATCCAACAAAGGAAATTCAGTGCCCAGTGTTAAAAAAGAAATAATGCAAACCTTAAGATTTGGTGGTCCATAGCTACACTTTATATATTAAAAACAAAAAAACAAACCAAACCAACCTCCCCCCTGCCCTAAACAAAAAAAAAGAAAAAACCCCACTTTTCAACCTCAACAACATTATTTTGAATTTTGCTCTCATTTTAAGGATGCTGTCTTCTCCAACTTCAATTTGCTTGCTGAGGCTTTAGACCACTGTTGCTGGCCTGCGATCCATCTCTGCTTCCAGCTTCACCATCTGCTGCATCTCCTTTGCCTGCAATCCAAAATAACCACACAAAGCATTGCATTAGAGCTTTTGTTCAAAACGAAGCATGTTTTATATGGGTGTCTGAGTGAAATACAGGCAAAACACACTGAAGCTATATATAATAACATTATGTTTACCAGTGTCATTTTGTTTTCAAAATCAGATGTAATTTTTATGTCTACCAATTCTTGGGAAATATTTTTGATCCTATTCCAAGACTCATGGGCTGACTTTCTGAAGAAGTATATGGTAAAATGCAGAAGCTCCAATTTGGGGAAGAAAACTAGGCAGATGTCTTTGGGAATGGATGCTTCACTGCTGTTGTGCGAGTACTGTGATGTCTTACTTCCTGAAATGTTTACAGAGTTCATTATGACCTGGACTCGTTTCCTTCATTAAGACAAAGAATGACAAAAAACCATCACTGTAACATCTTCCTTGCAGTAGGCAAGATTTTTTAAATAACATTTTTAAAAAAACAATCTCCATCTGGCCTAGAGATCCTTTTAATTACAGATGGGGTAGTTTTCACCTCAGGATTAGACTACTGCTATATGCTCCATGGGATTACGCACACTGAATCCACCTGAAACCGTATCCAAATGCGTTGTGCAAAATACAGCAATGAATGTATGCCAGATCTCACTATAAACTCTGCATGCCTTGGGCTTTGCAGGCAGTTAAAGCACTGTGTACAAATGGTAGCTGGCCTGGGAATCTCCTGCTTAGAGACAGCTTTTTTAAATTCCCTTCCTCTCCCTCCCTTTCTCTCTCACAGACATGCACGCTTACTCCTCCTGTGGCTCAATCACAGATTAGAAGCTGCACTTTGGTTTGAAACTCTGCAGTTTAAAGAACTGGGTGTCAGCATCTCATTTTCTCTGAGAGCTCTCAATCTGGCAAATTATTTAAATCCATAACCCTAAGGAATAAACTGACCCAGACGGCAAACTAACCCATCTATCTTTACAATCAAGCTCCTGAGGATTAGGACAGGTTTAGGAAGAGGCAAACCAAACTAATATTTTCTTTGATGTAACTGGTCTGTATCCGTCGTGCAGGGAAGAACGGTTACTGGATCTGATGTATGTGAACTATGTTCCCCAAAAAGTCGAAAATGTTGCTTAGACAGGGGACATTGCTATACAAGCTCCTCCTTAAGGAGTCACCTATTCTGGATGTGCAAACACGTATTTGCGTATGCGAAAATGGGCAGATGTAGATCTAAAGTAATGAGATGCACAGCTATTCATTTTGCGAGGTAAATGTGGGCTTGTGCAGATGTGATATATGTGCCTTCTTGAAAAATCTAGCCCTGTACTTTCATAATCATCATCTTGGGGAAAAAAGTAATTATGATAATAGCAAAGCAACTGTCATAAATATGATTAAAAATTAATCAACACTCTCCATTTAAATGAGTTAAAAGCTTGAAAGTAATGAAGAAATAATTTTAACATGAAAATATGGAAACATAATAAATAAATCAATATGTACAACCTCTTCTGAAATGTTGGCTGGATTTTGCCTGTGTGTGAAATGAAATTCCAGATAAAACAAAACCCTGTAGTTGTTTCTTAGTGACTCACACATTGCACGTTTTAGGCTTGCGACTTAATTACTGGCACATAGTGTCCTATAAATATTCTGCATGCCAATGTATGGTGTACAGAATTATTTTAGAGATAATTTGGCTTCAAAGAACAGATTAGCATAGGACCAGGATGCCCATTTTTGCTAGTCAGAGGCTGGGTCAGATAGTGCATTCTGCCGCAAACATGCAAGCACAATACTTGAAGACAAGCCTTCTGGAAGGCAGGAAGGAAGCTACAGTGAATTCATGGAGTGAGTGGCAGCTAATGGACTCTGCTTTCAAGATGCTTGTTCTCTAGTGAGACCTAAGACAGGCTAAGAACCATATAGAGTAAAAGAAGAAGAAAAATATTTTTTTCCTAGCCTAACAAATGCTTTTTTTTCCTCATTATATGTCTATAAATAAATGTTGTTAGAGTGGGTGCTGTCCGACTCAGTGGTGCAAGATGTTATCAATTCAAGTAATTCAGATCAGGCAATACTGCATGTTCAAGCCTAATGCTAAGACAGGGGTTAATAGAGATTTCTTGTGAGTAACAATTATTTAGGAAGCCACAGCAGCACAGCCACATGGTAAGTATAATTGCCATACCTTGTAACATGTTGGATTTTGAAGTGAATTTTAAAGCGCTGGAAGCCTCTCTTCTTCAGACGCTAGAAAGCTGTTTCTGGCCATCTATTCTATATTTTGCTATACTTAGCCTGGAATTACTTATTTTATTACCATACTAATACATGTGGATACCCTTTGTCTGACTATCAGCATTAGCAGTTAATCATATGTATGTTAACACTGAAATAGTTTTCTTAGATCAAAAGACACTTCTCACAGACACAGATTAGAACTCTAAGTGTATCTTTCAGTAACGACAGCTAATGTACAATAGCAGTTAATCTCCAAATATTTCCTCTGCACGTCACTGTTCATATTCATCTGAATTTGAGATGCTAAAGCACAAAAATACTGTTAATATTGTGTCAGGCTCAAATATCTGTGTGCAAACAAGATTAACATTGTGTTTACTGTGTCAATGGTACTTCCCAACGGTTGCATTTACAAGGAGGGCTCCAATGATAATGATTTAATTTAGAAGGAAAGCACACTGAAATAATAGTTTGCTTATACGTCCATCCTACCTTGTGTTTGAGACACTGCATGACAGGATTTCAAAAGCTGTTTGTACAAAAATAATAATGTCAAAATTGAGTAATACAACAAGAAGCAAATTAAATGAATGAAAACTGAAGTGAGATTGAAAAACTAATGCAAGAAAAACATACATAAACCAAAACAAATTTAAATTCATAACAGTTTGTATTGAAGGCTGTTTCCACCCATAATTATACTTTTCTGCATTGTATACTTGTATTCTTTTGTTTGATCAGGAAAAAAAAAATCATGCTTTGAAATTCTCATTAAACAAATACCACCTTTATCTTGATCCAGCTAGCTTTCATGCATTAATGTGTATAACAATGAAACCAGACCCAGCTAGGGGTTTGCACTGGTGCACTTTTGGGGCTAAAAGGAAGTGGTCAAAACAGCACATATGAAAATATATGCTCTGGTGGATCAAATTAGACTGAGTTAAAAAGCTATTAAGGACTGCCCCTGTGGTGGAGGCCACCACATGCCCAAACAAAAGTGATAACTGGCACATGAATGATCTTACTCCGTTTAATCACTGATGATTTAAGCTGACTTCATCTCTGCACTGAAATGGAGTATTAGCAAGCTCATGCAGGCTGCTACCATCTCCCATCAGCGGAAGCTGTACCCCAGGTGAAGCAAGTATTTAATTGCTGAAACAGGTGACTCATTTAATGACTCACACTTACTTCCCAGCAATCTTCCCCCCTTATACATGACATGCTTATCACATTGTGATTAAAAGCACAACTATAATCATTCCCTCTTGTCCTTATGTTTTTAAAAACTGGATCCAAAGCCCTCTGAAGCCAATGGAAAAAAAACCCTGATAACACCTATCTCTCATCATTTTTTGTCAACTAGCATGGTTTACAGGGAGTTCTCTGTCATGCTCTCTACAGTGACACTACAGATCTGCTGTAGCCCAATTGCATCCCCTGCCTTTTGATCATGGGCAGATATTGCTCAGAAGCAGACTGACTGACATCTATTCATGTTGGATGTTAGAGGCAGTGGCTACAGAAACCCTGTGAGGGAACAGACTAGGAATTTTGGTTGCTGTCCAGAAGGGAAGTGGAGCAATCAGAAGACAGAGCCATGGTGGCTGGGGCTCAACCATAGCAGCTGCCTGCAATCCTACATGTTGTCACCCCCCTAGAAGTTAACCAGGCTGTAGCTTTTGGGGCTGAAGGACTCTCCTGATAGTGGAAAGACTTGATTTGCATGTACTCTTCTCTTCCCTCCCCCTCTGCAAGATGGCTTTAATTCATACTACAATGCCAGAGAGTTCAAGTTCTGAATGTTTAATAAACAAAGAAGTAAATACAGAACCCTAGAGAGAAATGGGTATTAAACGCACCTCCTCTCTCATCTCACTGAACTGCTGGGTATATTCCCCTTGCAATTTACATTTGTGGAAGCGCAGTACTGCAAGTCCATGCAATTACTACAGCTCTGTTGGCTCAACTTTTCAGCAAGGGAACTGCCCAGAACATAGTGTTTCTTTTACCAGAAGTAAGATTAGAATTTTCCTTTCTTTGCCAAGTAGTTTTTCAATTAAAAAAAGAAGCTTATAAACTAGCAGAAAATAATAAGGTATTTTAATTAGCAAAGGGTGTACTAGTACAGATAAAACTCCCCATGCTACTATACATCTCTAGAATCCAGTCCAAACTAACTCGTAGAGTTCAGAGATGCTCTGTGCACATATTTCACCTCTATTTTCCAATCAGCACTAGAAATGTAAGTTCCAAAATTAAGGAAACAGATTTGCTTGAGGTACTTTTTAGGAGTAATTAAAATGGATATGTTGGGACTGTCATATCTAGCTAATAAGTATCCATGTGGCTGAACAGCTGAAAGGACAGACTCTAGCTAAGCAGTCTAGCTTTCACATGCTTATCTGAAACAGACCTGGTTCTTTATCATTCACCTCACCTCTTCATTTTAACTCCCCACGTAGATGAGTGACCATGAACAAGGTAATTTTCCCAAGTTCATTAATGACTTACATTCAGAAGCATTCTACTCAGCCCGATTCTGTTTTCACTAGCTTGTTTTTCTTTTAAGCCTTTAAAATAAGATACCTGCTCATTCTGCTTCTCTAAGACTTCTAAATGCTCAAGTTGAACTTTTTTCAACTGATCCATTTCTTTTGACTGCTTCATTGCCAGCTGTAAGCAAGAGAAAATAATGGGAGGAAATGTAACACATTATTAACAAGTAAAATAAAAACTTACTTGAAACATACACATACATACGCTGTTTTGCCCCATTTGGATGGCACAAAACATCACAGGAGGCCTATTATACCACCGAATCTTAAGAAAAGCTATTAATATAACAGCTTATTTATATTATACATATTACATATATAATATATATTACATAAAAGTAGAAAATACAAAACAATGAACAGTTGTTAATTTAAAATAGCTTACTCTTCTATAGATGTTAGATCTTTTACACTACAAGTATGTGCAACAAACCAAGGACAAACATCTGTTGGTTTACTAGAACTAGATTCTCATCACAGAGAAATGAAAATGAATATCCAGAAATAGTGCCCAGTGATTTTGTCAAGGTTATAGTTACCCTTTTTCTTTCTTCCAGGAACTTTTTTGTGTTGCTGCTGTTCAGTTCTCTGACTCGCCTAAAAAGATGCAAATGTTGTCCATGAAGACTCATTGGAAAAAAAGAAACCCAAAAGCTAAAACAGAGAGAATCACAAACTCATAAGGTATATTTAGGTTTATCATTATCTGTACCATATGAGACTAATGGCAAATTGTACAGACCTCTGCCTATGTAGCTTTACACTTAAAGATTTCCAAGTACATTGACAGTATGAAGGAAGACTTGGAAAAAAAAAAAAGACCAAGACTATTGTGAATTAAGTTTGCTTTTTCCCTTACTCAAGAGTCGTTGATAGAACTTTAGAAAATGTTTAATTCTTTTGTGTATCACTTACGGCACTCTGCTCTCAATTTATTTTGGTATATAAAAAGTCCTACATCTCTTAACAGTGGTAATGGAAAAATCATCTGATGATCATCAGTAAAGTTACAGCTTACCAATGCTGTAAGGATCTTAAAGCTGTTATTTAAGCAAAAAGATAAGTATACAATTAATATTACATAAAATACCTAACTGCTAAGTATCTCTTCCTAAGATTTCCATCATGAAATATACCAAAAATAGTTCAAAGAGCAGAATCAGACTAATGGCAAAAAGCCTGAAAACCAGAACTGCATTCAGCCTGCTTTCAAATCTGGGAACAGATTTATCTCAGAGTCATTAGTGGATGTCTTACATTAACTAAGCATACAGTTACCAAGGGCTCTGACAACTCATCTTGCTGATGAGCTAGGAATGTATAACACTCCAGGGACTTAGTTCAGTGGGAACAAAATCAAGCCTTTTGACCAAAATAGTCCAGTGCCAAGGAGGGCATATAAAAGAGGAAAGAATGAGCTAGATGGCAAGTCCAAAGTGAAGTGGAAACCCTGGAGGCTTCTGAGACATCATTACATAGACTCTGCTTTTGTCTATTTATTTGGAAACTTTTAGGAAAAATAGAAGAAACTTGAAATAGCTATAACGCAGATCAATCCTTCAGAAAGTCTCAGCAGCTAGTACTGGCACATGTCTCTCTTGTTTCTCAAGTCAGTTAAGGCTGCCATCCCTAAACATGCTGTGAGTAACCCACTTTTCCAAGTGCAGCAGTGCCCTTGCTTTGCTGAGCCTGGGTGCTGGCCAGGTCTCCAATGCCAGCACATAATGAGGGAGAGAGCTGCAGTTCATTTCAGGAGTGGAGAAGCAACACATGTGCTGTTGTGGAGTTCATCTGCTTCTTCACTCCTATCTTCCATCATCTGCTCTGCTGATTATCATCACTTAGCACTCCTTCCTTCTGTTTCACCTCTCCCTGGTGTAGATGGAGTTGTAGATGAGGAAGAAAGCCTTTCACTTGCACTATCTCCTGTGATTTTAGTGATGCTGCCTCTCCAGTTATTCTAACTACAACTAGAACCAAACCTCAGACTCCCTTTTCAGTATAGCCCTCATTTAATTTAAAAAGCAACAGCAAAAAAGTATAATGCACTTTAAGTACAATCTTTAAAACTCTTACAGATGTGCTTCAATTTAAGTGTGATTAGACCTATACCAGTCACAGCTGATGAGTTTAAGGAACCTTTTTATTTCTCTGATCAGGGCATGAAATTTATTGAAAGGATAAATACAAGAAAAGCAACATTTTTCATAAAATGGTCATCTAAAAATATATTCAGCACAATCATTAAACATTGTTTCCTTACATAAAAGCACAGTTTTAACAGAATTAATCCATGGGTTCACCTATCAGCCTTTGACAGCATTCTTCCCTTCTCAGGAAGGGAGATCTGATACTTACCTCTCTCTTTCAGCTTTATTTTTGATGGATTTGTCTTGGCTTATTGCTTTGCTGTTCTCCATAGATATTTTAGCCTGGTTGGCACGCATTTCTTTGCTTTCCCTAGACAGAACCGAAGAAAGTCATTAATGCCTAAGATGCAATTATTTTTTAGGTTGGTTTCCTGATACTACCTTACACTGTGGTTAATTTTGTCTCGAGCATTAAGAAAGAGGAAAGAGCAAACCATACAAAAATTGCCTTCCTTTGGGTAGACTTCGCACAATTTGAGCAAGCATTCTAAAATCTCCATTTGTTCCAGAGAATATAATCTGAAAGATCAGTTTAAAGCATTTTTACACTTTGAATGTTTTAAAAGGGTATAAGATACTCTCTTTTCCCCCTAGTGTATCAGTTGTCTGAGTATGAGCTACTATCAGCTATTTACAAAATGCAATTTCTTTTAGAACTGCCTACAAAATCTATAAATTCTGCACTCAGACCATGACTGCAATATGAATCGTAGTAATATCTGCTAGTTGTGGTATGAGCTGACAGACTTCCTTTAAAGACTTCTACTTTGGGCCTGAAAAGAGCCCTGTGTTTTAGACCATGGTCAGACTTATATTTGGTTTCTCTTTCTGGCTCAGTGAACCTTGTTAGCCTCTCCTGTGGAATGAGATAGCTTTAACAGGAGGGTGGCAATCACGTTCCAGGGGTAATGTCCTGAGTGGTGTGGTTTGACTCGGGAGGCGGAAGACCTCTTCAGTGTTTCAGCCAGTGCAGTAGAAAACCAGAAAATAAATAAATATCCTGTTGTTTCAGAAAGAAAAAGAGATTGTGATCCTTTGTTGGGAATAACAGCACAGATGCTGACTTTCAGAAATGGCTTATGAACTGTGAGTGAGTGGAAGGCTTTTGGTCACACGTAAGCCAGCCAAGCTCCCAAAAGGCTGTCCCTGAAGGCTAGCTCTTGCTTTCCACCTGCTTAGCATTCCACCTCTTGCAGCTCCTGATCTTAGAATGTTTATTTAATCAGGAATTATATATGGAAATTAGGCAGCAAATAACAAATTGTAAAGTCCCCAGTAGTGCATAAGCATCTAACAGTTACCTGTTGCAAGCCAAGGCAGTGCCTTAGTCTTTTTTTCTGGACATGAACTTAAGTAGAGTGCGAAACCATTATTGTATTTATTAACTCAAAATTCTAAGTATTTTGTATGCACAAGAAGAGGAGGGGTGTGGCACAGAACAGTGTGTGTAATTTAATGAAAAGTTGCTTCTGAATCTTTTTTAGCTTTCTTTCATCTCTACAAGACATTAATCATTAAGCAGCATGAGAAAACTTTGTTCTACAACTTACATTTTTTCACAGTTTAAATTTTTTATTAAAGAAATGCAGTGCTTTTTTCTTCTCCTCCAAGAGTTCATAAGGTGAAACACTTCCTGAATACAGATTTAAAAGCAGTGGTATCACAGCAAAAACTAAGGCTGGGTTCTAAAAAATGTTGTGCTGAGAGCACATTTCATTCCAACAGTCCTTTCTCCAAATAAAACCTTTTATTTTCTATACTGAATTTGAAGTCATTTTCAAGAACCCTTTCATTCCCCAATCCCCCTGTTCCACTGTGGAGGAGGAGGTAGAGAAAATCAGAAGTAAAGTTAAGCCTGTGAAGAAGGGAGGGGTGGGGGGAAGGTGTTTTAAGATTTGGTTTTATTTCTTATTACCCTACACTGATGTGATTTGTAATAAATTAAATTAATTTTCCCCAAGTCGAGTCTGTTTTGCCCATGACAGTAATGGGTGAGTGATCTCTCCTTGTCTTTATCTCAACCCACGAGCCCTTTGTTATATTTTCTTTCCCCCTGTCCTGCTGAGGGGGGAGTGATAGAACAGCTTTGGTGGGCACCTGGCCTCCAGCCAGGGTCAACCCACCAAATTACTGAAATAATTTATTTTTATTACTGGGCTCAAGCATATGCAAGAAGTTAAGTGTAGGTGTTCAAATTGATTTAGCCTATTTGCATCAGATATAATTTTAAAGTGAAAGAAGTTGAGAGGATTAGAGGACTACTGTGCATCTTTTGATGATTTCAAAATGAGCCTTTGACCACAGATATGGTTGAAAAAGCCAACACATCTATATGCCAGTTTCCCTTTTCTGCGACCTATAATCTGGCTCTGAGTTGCACTGCTTTTGGGTCTTTCTGGGTGTGTTGGGTTTCCACTGCTTGGAAGAAATAAAATGTATTATTAACAGAAGAAATAAATAATCTTATCTTCCTTTTAAAATCAAGAAGCACTTGTAGGGACCACTCCTTGTTTCTAAACAGCGCTTCTCAAAGACAGGTCCAAAGTTCTAGTGTCAGTTCACTGCTCAACGACCTGGTGTGGGGTTTCACTTCCAGTCTCAAGTTCCGGCCATGCTGCCCTGGCTGGCAACGCTACACCACTGTTAAAGAATGCCCTCCTGCTCGCAAGTGGTGTGATGCCCGTAGCCCGAGTTAACCGTAATAACAGAAAGGTAGAGAAAAAAAGGATTCTGAAAAACGTGGCAGATGAGCTGCAACAATCAACTGCTGATTTCCTATTGTATCATGACTGCAACTCTGAAATTTGTACAAATGTGTTTGAAAGGGATACTTAACTTTAAGCATGTAAGTCTATCCTTGGAATTTATACATAGATTTAGATGACATTAAAGTGCATTAACATGTTATTTTATGTCGCTAGTATTGTTTGAATGACTAGAAATCTCTTCTATTAAAAAAAAACCACCACACAATTTTTCTTTCTCATGTTATTTTATCTGGAGTACATAATGCTTGCGAATAACACATTCACATTCCCAATTTCTAAAATGCTGCAAGCTCGCTACATCCAAGTCAGTCAAGCTAACCTAGTCTGGGGAGGCAGGGGGCAGAGCACCCCTGGAGTTCAATAAGCTTCAGATTTTTAGTAGTATCTGCTATCTTCTGCTTTGTTTTTAAATGAGCTCAAAGCACAAACTGTAATTGCTTTTTGTACCGCATATGGAGGGAAAGTATCTACCCTACAGCAGATAACTACATCATTTTAGATTACTCAGCTTTCCTACTAGCCCTGTATCCTCTCTTGTGATAGCTAACTCATTACCTCCACTCACAGAGAAGGAAGCAGCGAGAACAGCATGCTGAGAGCATGGTCCACCTCCCACATTGCTCTCAGATCCTTTTTCCCCCTATGGTTACCTGAGTTGTCTCTTGGCTATTACATACACCTATACAGATAAATGCATCCATATTCCCATACACAATACATTCTATAAAAAAGTATAAAAATTATTAAGTGTAAAGTCTCTTCAGGGCATTATTATTCACATTTGAATATTTCACATTCCAAATTCTTCTGAAATATTCATAGATTCAGACACAGTCTTAAATTTTTTTTAAACAGTAAAGTCCCCAGTCTGCACATTTAGGGGTTACACACAAACTCCCAAATAAGCAGAAACAGGCTAAATTGCAATGAATAAAGCAGAAAGAATTTTGAAGGTTGTTACTACTGGGACAGCTGAAAAGAAAAAGTTCTCAGTATTTATCAGGATGTAGATTTTCAGGTCTGGTTTTTAGTTGCTCTGAAAATAGAACAATACATGGACTGAACACAAGTGACTTGTAATAAGAGAGCAAGATCCATTACTAAGAATATAAGAACTGTTTACAAGAAACAATATTGGGCTGTTTAAACAATGCAGAGATACAGGAATTCTAAACTGAAAGACAAACAATATGAGAAAAAGCTTTAAAAAGAAAAAAAATTAAACTTCACGCTAGTATAGATATAACAGATAGCTACAATGACAGCCTTTAGCAAAGTTAAGAGAATAAGAAAATATGTATGGAAAAGAAGACAAAAACTTACTTTCACAGGCTATATATTAGTAAATTATCTTGTAAGCATTGTAGTGAATTTCAAATAGGACAGAAAACAGGACTTTTAAAAAAGTGATGTGATTTCTCTGGGCTGATGCAGCCAGATATGATTTAGAGATACAGTACCAAGGACTGCACCTCCGTCTTGCTAGGATCTTCTGAATGATGCATTTGTATTATAATTTAACAAGTTTTGGACTTCATTTTTGACTGGGTATGTATTGCAGGACAGCTTGAATAGATGGGTTAACACAGAGATTAACATAAAGATGAGCTCACTAAAAGCCTTTTGCTAGGACAATTCTCTGTTGGATGGAAAGCTTTCAGTTCCCAGTATGTGTTCTCTCTGATGCAAAGATAAGGTGTTTTTCACTCAGGAATTTAAAAAATCCTTTCAATTCCTTCTTCAAATGTGATTTATTAATTCCTTTTCCCCCATGCTTTTTATGTGAAAGATGCTGAAGACAATACATATGAATATATAGATGTATGAATATATATGTTTGTATGTGCACACCCATTTTGCATTCATATGCTTTTAGGCTGCTTTGCATAATAGATGATAGCATAAAAAGATGATTTGATTACTTACTGCCATTTTTAACACTGCAGATACAATGTGTATTTAATTTTATTTAATTTCAAGTGGGCAGGATGGTTAATTACAAAAGCAACAAGACAGCAGTGTCTTGCAGTATCTTCTGTATTCCCAGTCATTACAACAGGGTATTGTATGAAGATAATACGTCGCTCTAACATAGCTTATCCTGCTACCTGTTGTTTTTATGATCTTAATTTTCATGATCTTTCTTATAATCACCAATGTTATAAACACGTGCATCCACAACTGCTAGCAACTCCAAAGGATACTTCCGTATTTGATACTTCTTAGTTTCCAGCCTCTGAAATGAAGTTCCTGGGTAAAGTCTAAGCATCCACACAGTTGATGCAAACTCCCACCACTTCATCGCATCCACTGCCTTTAATGGAATTCACATAATCTAAACTAGCTAAGAAGCCCATTCCTGCATCTATCTAAATCTTGTATGATCACTTCTTTTACTTCTACCATGCATACAGCCCAGTATCTTTAACAGCAGTACAGGAGAAACTAGAAACTAGCAGTACACAAGAACTAAACCATTATACAAAGCACACATAAACCAAGACCTCATTATCAGGTAGCACTGCCCTGCTCACCTGTCATGTGAAAATTTTAGCTGCTGAGTTTGTTGTTCATGGGCATTAATTAGCAGTTTCTTCAGTAGTTCACATTGTTGGTTCAGGTGTAAATCACGGATTTCTTGCTCTTCAGCACTGTGCGTATTGATCATCTCAGACCACTCTTTAGTGTGCTGTGCCACAATCTCTTTGACCTGTAGAGAAGTAACAGCAGCTTTGCTAGAGGTTCTCAGATAGGCTAGGAGATCAACTACTACTGCTGCTAAAGATGATGCAAAGACAATCATAAAAATGATTACAAAGAATGCAGCTAAATTGTGAAAAATGAAGTTGCTTCACAGAGTGACAAAGCCACTGAGGACAATACCATGTATTATAAAAACAGATGTAAGCCAACCCCTACTATTAGGACTCTATTATCTCAAGTACCCTGAATAAATTGGCTGCATTTATGCTCTTGACCGTACTACTGTTATTTTAAAACCTTCTCTGACGCCGAGTTCATAATAAAATGGTTTCACATTTTTGATTGCCAAGAAATATATATGTATTAAAAGTTTTGAAATTAACAATGGAAAAAACCTAGCAAGTGGGATTTCTCTGATTGCTTAAATAGAGTCTTTGATTTTGTGGAGACAGTTTTACACACACAGTCAGTTTACAGAAAAATCCTGTATTTAATACAACCTGAATCTGAAGATCTTTGTTTTATATTCATTATATACATTAAGTCAGTTTTACAAACACAGTCAGTCCTTATCTATTTATTTTCAGTGCAGAGTTTCCAGATGGAGTCAGCTGTATCCATGACTTGGAGAAAACAGGTACAGGTAGATCCAAAGTCCAGAGTAACTGGGACCACATCAGAAGAAGGACCGCATATTCAGAAAACTTTCATGGTCATGATGTTAGAAAGTATTAATGTTTAAAAAAAGACAACTGCTACTACATTACCCAGGAAGCAGTCAGACCCAGTGGCAAATCACACTGTACCACACTTCTTGGCACAGGAGCAAACACATGGTTCCTTACACAGATTTGTGACTCAAATTGCCTTCCTGGACTCTGATGCCTTTCAAATATCAATAAAATTGTAGCAGGAACTGCGACCAAGTTGGCCAAGTATCCTCCTCCACTGCTTGCTGCTGTGTGACTCTTCCATATAGTCTGCCAATTAGGACTGGGTTTCAGACTAATTTGAATTATTAGAAAGTGCAGGGGATTTACCATATGAGATCTGATTCCTAGTCAGAGTAAGAACATTTTACATTGCCCTAAAAGAAAAGGCAGGCATTCCAGTAAACAAAAGACTTTGCTTTTATTTAAAGCCTCCTTATGCTGTAGAGAAAATGTATAACAATCTTTGCATAAAAAAAAAGAATCATGACTTAATAAAATAGTGAAACAAATAAGTGTATAGTGGAAGCCATGGTGAAAACAATTATTTTGTGACTTAATTGCAAAGACTGTTTACAAAGCCCAAACAAATGCAGAGAAACAAAGACTGAGAAGCCCATTGCAAATGAATAATGTGATCATTGTTTTTAAATGGTTAATATTATACACTACAGAGGAACATGAAGACAGGAATCCTACATCTCAGGTACACTGATACAGAATCATAGAGTCATAGAGTATCTTGAGTTGAAAGGGACCTGTAAGGATCATTGAGTCCAACTCCCGAAGAAGAAACCTGCAAGGAGTCTTGAGCATGGCAGTACTTTAAGTATTTAATCTGAGAAGGTAGGAAGTAAGAATCATAAAAAAATTGCCTGTGTTCATGGACAGATGTGCTAGTGATGTGCTACTAATTTCAAAATCAGCATGCAGTCTAAGAAGCAGGTACAGCTCCTTGTAAAACAAGTTTTCTCTGGGTGTGGGAGAGAAAGGGAAGATCCCTTTTCTTAAATATCCTGCAAACTAGAAGTCTCATTTCAGGTAGAGCAAGATACAGCCTGATGAGAAGGGTGTAAGGGATTTGCCAAACACCAGTTACAAGACTTGAAATACCCAACTTGACTCAGATTCAGACAACCTTAGAACTCTAGACCATTAAATCATCTGAAATCCAATTTTGCTGCAGATCTGTGATACATTTCAAAGTTCAGGTGTAGTAAATTCAGTGTACATCCCTGCTTTTCCCGAATTCATTAGCATCATAGTTAAAAGGACTATTTCATTTGCACTGGGCTCTGCTCTTGTCCTACTTTCCACTATTAAGGTAGTGTTGCTTATCCAAGAGGATAAGAAAAATAACCATTCGCTAACTTCTCTTTCCTGTTCTACAGACTATGTTTGCAATCCTGTTCTTTCATCAGTTCCTACATTGGGCCTAAGAGACTAATTAAAATATTGATAAGGAACTTTATTTTGCACAGCATATATGCAAAATGTTTGTTTAGTCACTAAGTTCAAGAAGGAATAATCTTTGAAGTAATCTTTCCTTTTTTTCTTTTCATTCCCTACCTGCTTTACATTGGGACCTACTTTTCTAATGCAGGGGAGTAATTTGCATCTGCTGGGTTCATTGTGTGTGAAGTACACATTGGGACATTCAGATCTGATTTAAATATTTTATATTTATGCCAAACTTGGGCTGGATGTTTCCTCATGAGAGGAAGACTTTTGTAGCTGAAAAGGTCTCTTTGGTGCTAAAAGTGTACATGTACATGGTGACGCAGCGCTGCACAGGAGGACATGAGCTGTAATTAAAGCTGAATTACAGTACAATCTGATAGCGAAATGCTGAGAAATGCTGAACAACTGTTAGTTAATGAAACTCTCACTGTATCAGTGCAATGCATTTAGCATCTCAGAATTTCATCTAATTTAATTGCACCTACCTTCATCTAGGAGAAAAGTTAATTTCCCTATGGTCTCGAGTACTGTTTCCAACCTATTGCTTGCAAACCTTTGAATGATCTCCAGTAGTAATTCAAGGGCCCTCACCCAGCAATTGAAACAAAAGAAGTCTGTGAGAATATTAAGATCTGTACATAATCTGGACAATTTTGATGGAACCACAGTGAGCAAGATATTGAAAATCACTGATCTAGAGAAAACCAGAGGTGGATGACTTGCAGAGGAGTTCTGGAATTATCCAACACACAGAGGCTTGGCATTTCAAAGGAGCTTACAGTTAAGTCTCCTTTGAAAATGTCATCCTAAAACCTGACATGACAGTGGACAAAAATCAATCTATTTTCCAGGTATAGACTGAACTGAAGGGAACCAGCCTGAAAGCAGGATTTTAAAAGGAGCAAAGCTAAGAAACTGCATACATTTGTGGAAAGGGAGAACATGAGTCACATCTATTGGATTTGGAAGATTGATCAACACTTGGATGTCCCTAGTGTACAAAACACACCTCTTAACTCCAGACTAGGAATGACACAGGTGAGACACAGAGATCACAGCAAAGAATTTTCTACACAATATAACTTCAAATGACTTTTGGAGCTTGGCTGGATGATGATTGGGAGCTACTGCTCCTCAGAGGGTTTATTTAACTAAGAAATTAATTAATTATCTTTTTTTTTTAAGTTGTCAACAAATTTGCTTTTATTTAAGGAAATGGTTCTGGACTTCTCATAGGAGAAGGAGATAGGGAGATAAGACAGTCCCCTAGGTTTTATTCCTGGGGATTCTCCCGCATCTCTGTCTGAGCAGGCAGCAACAAGAGAGAAACCTTGTTTAGAAAACCAGCATCTTCTCCACGTGAAATAATAATACCAAAGAATAAAATTAGGAGGACAAAAGATGTAAATGACTTTATTCTAGTCTCAAAGATGTGGCTGCTTTTGTGTATTTTCTATACCTCTCTAGTTCTTTTCACAGGTTTCAGCTTTTACACTAACTCTCCTGTACTGTGGTCAGTCTCCTGTACTCTTCTCCCTCCAGATCATTTTGTACATGGATGTGTCTTCTAGCGTACGTGCCACCCACTAGTTTGAATATATCCAGAAACTTGAAAGCATATCAACAGGTGGTAGATAAAACTTCCAAAAAGTCAATGGGTATAGTAGTGGTATAGAAGTATAGAGAAAGCAGTTCTAAGCAACTCGCTGTGAGCCATGAATCACAGCTTGAGAATAGCTTTTTCAAACAAACTGAGGTTGAGTCTCAGAGCACTTTTATTCTCCAGCACATTGGAGAAAACAAGGCAACTAAGAAACAGAGAGAAAAAAATACTAGAAATAAGAAGGCACTTGGTTCAAGAGCAGCTTGGGACTCCTCCTTCCCCAAGAGACAGACTAGCAAGTATTGTCCATGGTGACAATGAGGGAAAATGAAAAAGAAACTTCTGTATGTATATATTTTGAGAAAGTATTTAGCATCCAAATTTTACACAGAATATATTCGTCTCTTTGTTTAGCTAGAACTGTCACAAATGACCAGATTAGTTTCATGAAGCATGAATATGGCACTTTCTTCAATAATGTTAAAAGGGCAGGAAATTGACGGTGCTTTTAAAATTTTTTTTAAGAAACACTTTTAGAGACTCGATTACTCCCATTCTTTTCAACATGTTATTATTGCTGAAAATCATTCATATGCTTCCAAGAAAATTAAATACCACTTGGGTCTCAAAATCTCTCTTTCAGATGTTGCATATGTTAAAATTGGCTGTTTGCTTACCTTAGATTTGTGATCTGATGTTAGTGCCTGAATTTTAATCTCCGTTTCTTTCTTCAATTCCAGACAATTACTTCCTCTAAAAAAAGGAAAATTGCAAATGTGTGCCACAAGTTAAACATCTTCCCATTCAGTCAGCGCTCACTAATTAAAATGTTAATCAAAGTTGAAGTGCTGCAGCGTATTGGAATGAAATTATTTCTTCTGGTAATTTATTCACAACTTACAAAATATTGTTGGATTAATGATCATTCAGTTCAAACACCACACGATTAATTCTAATTTGGCCCAGCAATTATTCTGTTGCTGAGGATATGTCAAGCATCTCCATTTATGGTACTTGGTTCCTTTTCCAGGCTTAAAATACCTTGCCAAGAGAAACCAGTTTCTGCCTGAAAACTTACGGGCTTACTCACTGCCTTACCATGATTTTATCCTCTGTTTCGAAAGTAATTTTTGCTACTTTTTTTTTTTTTTAGTTTGAGGCAGAGAAAATAAGTCATTTGAATAACTACCTCACAGGGCAACGATTTGGGCATACTAAATTTGATTGCCTATTGAAAGTCTAAGTGCCCCTCTGTGAGAAAACAGAAGCGAATGGGTTGCAGACAGGGGCCTCACTACCCTCAAAGACCACACCAACACATATGGATGGATCCAAGCCATTAGATACCTTATATGTCTTTGAAAGCAACAAATCTTGAAGACAGCCCTCACTCCTGCAATAAGCTGAATACAGCATGGCCTTTGTGTTTGGGTAAAGCTGATGGGGTTGAATGCAAGTTGCAAAGATTGTTTAATGCAGGAGGAGTGCATGATTCTAAGGAACAGGCTAGTAAAATGCCTGCAAAGGGCCCATGCTGAAGCCCCCCTGACATGCCTGTGGGTTAGGAGATGGATGACTTCTACCTCTCACCCACAGAATTTCTTTCCTTCACTAAGCCCAATTACTTGGGCCCTGCACTGGGTGGGATGGATGTACAGAAAAAACTATTCCATTGCAGCTACAACAAGAATTTCAATTACTGTCTCACCAAAGTCAATAAATTTTTGAAGGCTGACAAGCTCCATCTTTACCAATCTTCTTGTTCCCTTTTTTGCAGTGAAGAGTTTTTACAACAGAATACAAATTCACACATTGGAAGTCTCTGTTTTTTTTGTCTGGAATAATACAATACATTGAGAGGAGTCTATTTTAACATCACTGTAATTCTGTGTTGGATCATCCACTGTTGTAAAATGGTGTAACCCCACGGAGTGGATGGAGACACATTCATTTTGTCATCTGAAGCTGGCCCTAGTAAGAATGGTTATTGCTTGACTGCAGTAACATTAATCCATGTTTGCTCTAGAAAAGGAGATTTATTAAACCCTTAACAAGTTTAAATCCTATTTTAATATCAAAGTACTGCTAAAATTATGGAAATCAGCAGAAAATTTTATCATCAAACAGTACAAGAAAGCCCTTAGTGAAAATAGCAGTGTGATGTGCCTTGCGTTCCCAAGGGCCACCAGAAGGACTAGCCATTTACTTTTTAGTCATAGCAAGGAAATCTTTGTAGGTATTTCTAACATTCATTTGACATTTTGGAAGTCATATAAGGCATAGAGACAGGTTCTGACCACTGTTAACCTTTGCCTGAAAAAAAACAGCTGGAAAAAAAGTGTCTTTGATTATGCATGTGAGTAGCTATGATCAGAGTCTGGCTATAATTCATATGTGATTTGTCATACACTATGAAAGAGACTGCTTCTTAGGTGAATCAAACATATTTTATCCCAAATTAGTCTTACTGGTTCAATCACTGGACTTTCCAGAATCCCAGACATCAAACCCACAGGCTGATGCCTCCTTTGGAAATGCAGCTTTCATTCCATCTCAAGGCAACTTCCAGCCAGGCTGGACATAACAAGAATTGTCCCCAACTGCAGTGGCATAGTCCATGGTTAAACCATCAAGTCACAGTTGGGAACAAATATCCAGGGACAGCCCAACCCAATGTCACATGTTCATGCTCACGCACACACATACACTTGCATTTCTGGACAGTCCCAATAAATCAGAAGGATCTTTATGTGCCCTCAACTCCATTTCACACTGGGAACATGAGCATATGTATCCCCACAAGCCTCTCTGAGATATGTAAGCATTTGAAGTGTACAACAGAAATAGCACAGGGAGCAAAATCCTGTCCATCTGTCAGTGAATTAGCATGTGATTAAAAAATTCTACTTTGCTGAACAATATGCAGTTGACATTTGTCACACCATGTAGCAGAAATGGACCACAAAAAGCTGCACAGCAAAATCATGTGAGAAAGTCTTCTACACACCTATCAAAAAGCCTTTTTTTCAGGAAGTATCTAACAATTTCAATATGAATACCTTGAAAACACATTTTACATGGTTTTTTTTTATGTTTATTGCTTGTAAAAGTTCCAAAATCATAGCCAAGGAAATAGAGCATGTCCTGTACTCACTGAATCCAGGACCCCTTACTCATCAGATTATTTCAGTTCAATAAAGTCTTTAAGTCTCAACCAATGTGTTCACTTTTAAGCATGTCCTTAAATATACTGCACAGCTGGGGTGAGGAGAAGTGTGTGCATAAGTACCTCACTGAATGGGCATACATAATGACCCTGAAGGAAGCCCTTAAAATACTTTGATACAGAATTTAAAAGTGTTTTCACAGAAAGTCTGTGCTGATACTGGATTTGATTTGGCTGTTAATTAGATAACAATAGTTATTATTGTAACACTGAAGAGCCATCAGATGACTAAGAGCTCTGGAGTCCATGGAAAGTATGGAGTCATGGCAAGGAACAGTGTTTGGCTGTGCATTGAATCTGCTTTTGGAGTAGTCAACTGCAACTTTTTTTTTTATTTTAACTTTTTATGATAATTTAAAACTATCATAAAAGCTTGGGCATCTATTGCAAGTAGCCAATGAAGTATTCTCAAACTGGCAATCAAATTATCAACTACTTTTATACTTGTTCCATTTGGGGTTACTCCAGAAAGCACTGTTACCCAGTGCTTTCCACTATTTACTGCACAGAGACAGCCATTACACCTTTAACTTCCTGACACACCTCTATTTGCTGTCTTGCCTAGACAGACAGAGGCACTGGCTTCTTCTCAGGCCAACAGGAATACTGATTCATGACTCTTCTGGTATGAGATTCTTAAATACCAGAGCACAGGGAAGCCTTTTGTCCCCTACAATTAGGGTGCAATGTCCAGAGCTTAGTTCACTGCCACTATAGTAAATACCCTGACTGTAATTATAAATCCAGCTACATCAATAACCTTCTGCTGTGTAATATTCAATGGAAATTGAATCAAAGCCACATTAAATTAATTAGTCCTGTAGTTGTTTTGTCTCTCTTTGGAAAAGTAGTAATTTTCTGGAAGGAACTACTTGGATTAGAAGTATTTTGGTGCTTACAGTTCTCCTTTCTTGGACAAAAGACCAACATGAGCTTTTTAAAGAGTATGTGAATTTTTAATAACTTAGTGAGGAGAAGTCTCCTTACCTTGTTTACTTCTGACAGTTCTATTTCTGTTCTGTTGCAAGTTTATAACGTGCACACACAAAAGCCACTGCCATTCCAAATAATTTATAAAACAAAAAGTCTTTGTGGAAGAATCCAGTGCCAAAGAGGAATCTATGTTCAGTATTCAGTGAGTTAGTTGACAGTTGTTGTTGCCAGATGACAACAATATGAAATTAAGGCTATTAGCATAGCTTGATATAGAACTAAATAAAGTAATTCCTGCTTTAGGTCACAGTGTTATAGTATAAACCACTCTCTCAATGAAATGCCAGTCATAGGGTGAAAGGTAGAGATGGGAAACTGCTGCCAGATTACACAATAGCAGCAAGGCAACAGCAGGTCCTGCTACACAATCCCAAATGGAACTGTAAGAGGGACATTTTATTGAAGTCACCAGTATGTTCCAGGAACTTACCTAGGACAATTAAGAGATTCACACAGATAATGTTCCAGGCCATCAGCTAGTGCAAACCAAACCAGCTTCACTCAAGTCAAAGGAGTAATGCTGATTTACCCCAGCTGAGGATCTTAAGTTTTTTTTTGTTAAAAAGAAACTTCAACTTGACAGCAGAGCAAAACTCTGTTATTCTAAAACATTCAGGATTTAGAAGCTAGCTTCTTCCCCAAATCAAATAATTGCTTCTCTCTGGTTATTATTGCTATTGAGGATCTTGGTCTGCTCTCACGGAACACAACAGTGACATTCTCTCAGGAATGCAGTGAGACCAGATCAGACCACAGAAACAAAAATCTGAAGTAACTCCTTTGCTTTCAGTTTTCAAACTCTGATACAGAAGACTAGAGAAAGGCAAAGTGAGTACAGTACTGATGGCCTGTTGCTAGAGCCTTCAAGCAGCTCATACTCAATTTGATGTAGGATGCTGGTTCAAGCTGCAATTCATTCAGAAGAATGACCTTTTTACAGGTGTTTTATTCCAGACCACAAAGCATAAAAAATATTTTAAGTCTAAAAAAATAAATTTAAAATAATATCTTACCCCTTCTTCTTGATTGCCTTCTCTAACATTTTCTCGTATGATACCTTTTCTTTATCATATTGTGCCACTATTTTGTCAATTTGTGTGCAGTGCAACTTCTGCATAGCGCTGTGCTCCTGGAAAACAGTAGGATCTTACAATTAGGTTGCTGGACTTCTAATGTTTAGTTTTCTTACAGTGTAAAAATATCAGTGCAGTGTATGAACAGATAACTTTGAAAATGGAATTTAATTTGTCTTAGCCATGTGGTATTAAAGGTTGCAGATATTCCACCATAAGCCCTAGAACATTTCTTTGTTTGAAAAATGAAAATCTGTAGCAGACCTTAAAAATATGGTATATGGTTACCTTAAAACAAAAGGATGATGGGGAAAAAAATCATCTTTCTGAATAAATGTCCATTTAAGTGCAATGTAAAAAAATCAGATTTACAAGTTGAGATCATATCGTTCAATGTTTCTAAGGGTAGAAGAGAACAAAACTCAGCCCAGTCCCCCTTCCCTCTACATATCTCATACTGAATACAGTGCTAGCCCCTTGGCCACAGCAAATCAAATAGCTCCAAGTCCAAATAATCACTAAAAATCAAATAATTAACAACTGAAATTCAAAGATCTGGCCCATGACCCCTAATGACAGCAGCAATCTTACCATTAAGAAATTCTGCCTTGTTGCAGAGCATCTCCCTTTGCAAGCAACAGTAAACCGTGCAATACAACTTTCAACTACACATGCAGACTGCTGCAAATAACCATCGCCCCCTGTTCCCAGCCCCCAGACAATACAGCACATACTGATAAACTGGACATAAAGGGCTAATTGTGCAGTGTTTCATATCAATGCTAACCTGCTGTCATTACTATAATTGTATAATTTACATTGGTGAAGTGGCAGATGAGGTTACCTATGGAAGGGGAAGAAAAAACTGTTCCTATGATGAAAAGATGAATCACTAATACGCATGTTACACACTTGGGTCTAGCACACAGACGGTTTCTTTCTATTATAAGACCGTGCCAGAAACAACACACTTTACTCAGAACTTAAACACAGACTTCATTACTGAACTTGACTTCATATTCTCCTTTATCAAAACAGCTGCTCATAATGATGCGAATATTTAACAACCACAGACAGCACTAAATATTGAATTTACATTACAATAGGGAAAAATGTTAACTTACATTATTTTATTAATATCCAGTCGCTCCACATTTCATCATGACAAAAAGCCTTGCATTAATTAATATGGCCTCTTCCAGGACTTTATATCTATTTGGTTTTATAGCTCATTTTGAATTTATTTTATCCTTGCTATTCTACTGTTCTTTGTTATTATTTTCTATACACCTATGTTTGCCTTATCACTGTTTCTTCCTCTAAAAATACTAATTAAAGACTTTTACATTCACTTTACCAAAACATTAATACCAATGGTGTGATGCTTTTAAAAATCTAGCCCTGGGCTGTACCTGAGCACTCCAACATCTGCCAAGCAGTTCCCTGGCAAATGTGTGCAGTTTCCAAATTTTGTATTTAGAGTGGGGAACCGAATTTTCTGTTCTGCAGAGGATTTAAAGGGAAACAAATAGACTCCATTAACATAAAAACATGCTAGCTTCACCAGGGAGTACTTACCCTGACTAACCAGGTAGGAAAAAATATGGACAGTGAAAAGAGTAACATAAGCTTGACAGCACCAGCCAGCCACAGGTAAAGCAACTGAGAGCATCTCTCAAACTACCCATTCTCCCCTAGACGAACAGAACAGTACAATTCTTGCTATAAAAGACTAAGCACAAACATTGCAAAGCATGAGACATCTGCCCACTCATGCGGCACTCCTCCATAATCTGGGAGGGCACATCACGTAGAGCTAGAATCCCTGCTTTTCCCTCAGGACAACCATGATTTAAGCCTTCTCTCATTATCACAAACCCACTGTAATCTTTTGCAGACTCCCCACTACTACTTACTGCTCATACACAAATCTATCTTGTATCTGAAACAGAAACATTGTGGACCACATCCCTCTCATTTCCTTCCCTGGTTCTTCTCCCCATCCAGTTCATGGAAGATGCACTTGTTTGTGCACAATATAAAAAGAGCTGGAAGAGGAAGATGGGCTACTAAAAATCTCTACACGCAAGGCACAAAGAGTACTAGGAGTCAACCCCCTACCAGAGGTCCCTTGAATTATATGACCTTCAACCCCTGGAACATTATTTAAAATGGGTTACCTGAAGTTTCATTTCCTGCCTATGCTCAAAGAAAAATTCATCACGAACTTCTGTGTCCCAAACTTCTGTCAAGATTCTAAGAAATACTAGTGGTTTTGTAGCATCTTAAAACACCCTCAGTGTATTTTGTTTTCAGATGCAAAGTTTCAGGTGGTAACATGTTCTAGATTGGTTCAGAATATGTTTGCAGATAAAAGTCTTCTCAGCTAGGTGTCTCATGATTTCCTCAAGTCCACTGAATTTGCAGTTTGAATTCATATGCCTTTGACATTAATATATTCACAAATTACATCTAATGTTTATATTACAAACTGACACCACAGTTCAGCCAAGGTTCTGAATGGCCACCTAACTGATCACAACTATCTATGGAAAAAAAGTATAGAATCATATATAGTTCCACTATGGGGTGGGGCAGAAATCACATTTCATTCTATTGAAGAGAAGAAGTAGTAAGTTCCTATGATACAGACTGTTATTCCTGCCTGATATCTCCCTAAAGCAACACAGATATTCCTGTGTACAACTGAAAACTGAAGTCTGGAGGATTCTCATTACAGAATACAAAAATGAGGAAATAAAGAGAAAGAAACTATAATTTCCAAATCAACAATCCATTTTTCAAAACTTTATTAATATAGAGTCCTGTAGTCTTTTGTACTGTTGATTTTGCATTGTGAAATGGAGACTTCTTTTTTCCACTAGGCTTTATTTCAAACAGTACATATATTCAATGTCAATATAAATGTGCAGGAGATGAATTCTGAGATTCGTATTTTTGGGTGGTAATTACACAGTTCTGGTTACTGTCTATAAACATATTAAATTCCTTAAGGGGGCACTTGTGACTATCACTGTCTTGTCAGAAATCACTAGAACTGTATACCACAATCATCTGTCGTGCTGTTGACTGTTAGAGAATATATGAAGATAATCCCTCACTATCCTCCCTCTTCTAATCTAAGCAGCACAAAACACTATGTGACATCCCTGCAAAATATTAAAATTCAGTAGGGGCCCAAAGAAGCAGGCTGCTAGCAGTTCAATTCAGTGACTGAGACTCCTATGTATGCACATCTCCTTGCCTTTATAGCCCATCTACCTGTGATGCCACCCCAGATCATTTACCTAAACAGTACTCAAGATCTAACTTGATAAAAAAGATATAAACCAATGGACATCATTCAGACACAGCAGCTGTTCTGCAGTTGCACAGTAATATTCATACTGGGAGATTAAAGTTACTTCAGGGAATGTAGGCAGGAAATACTTTATTTCAAATGCTGCCCAGTGTAGGTGTTTTAATGAATGCGTTGTTTAAAGCAAATAATTTCTGCAATATGCAAAAGTGGCTGGACTTACTATTTTAAAATCACAAAAAACACAGGTTACCAGACCTAAGATTCAAGAGAAAGTTATTCCTAACATGGAAAATTTTTTTAAAGGTGATCATTATATTTGCCACTGATTTTCAAAAGTCAAACAAAAGGAATACCACAGTATCAGAGATTGACAGCTTGCAAAATAGGTGGCACTACAACAGTATTCTGTTTTGCTTGTTGGCAGTCCTGTCTATGGGTGTCAAAAAGGTGCATTTCACATGCCTGGATTTTAAACAGACCCATGAAGGACAGAATATTTTTGTTGCTTTCTGTACTTTTGAAGATCTTGCTGCTACTGCCTTACTGTCCCTTAAATAGTGGTAGTATTATAGATGATGTAAAAGAACACAATCCATGCATGGGCCAACAGCTTAAAATTCCTTGCAACAGCTGCTGATCTACTTTAAAGTGACAAAACATGACCATGATGAAATCTGTCACACAGACAGGGGCCTGGCCTTTCTGGTACCAGCTTCTCAGACCCCACTGATTCTTGTGGCACCTCAATAACCTCAGGCAAGAAGGTAATGCTGACAGTCATTTTTTTCACAAGTAACATTTTTTCCAGATTCCCTTTGTGAATGTGAGGATTCTTGAGAAAGCTCACTCATTTCTTGACATGGACACTTACTAATATTTTCCCTCTCCCTATCCCAGACTATAGGGCCTGCTTTGCTCACTGTCCAACAGATCCCAAAGAATTTGCCCTAGGATTTAACTACGAAGATTTACATATAATCCTTGCAACATGTTACCCCCTAAAAATACTGTATTCTCAATGGTATCATCAAAGAAATCCATGTTACCTTCACAGTCCTTGGCTTTTTCCCCCTGGTTTTAAAGAATTACGTCCCATGTTCTTTGCATATCTGACAAACTTACACTGTTTTCTCACAGTGATGTGTCTCGTTCCAGATTCAGAATGCCCTTTTAGGTTAAACTAGTTCACAATGCAAGCAAATGGGCTGAGGTTTGGATCATGTTCTTTGCTCACAGTGAAATCATGTGTTCTTTAGCAATCCCAACAGCAGCGCAATGCTACCTCAGTCATAATAATACAGACTTACCTTTTCAGAAACTAAACCAGCATGGAGAATATTCATTCTTCCCCCTTCAACTTTCTCTTCCTTCAAAGCCAGGCCACAAACTAAGCAGAGGACTAGGTTCAAAAATTAGAGGCAACAGCTCTGTTGCAGAAGTGAACAGGTTCTTCTGGAGTGGACAAATTATACTTGCACACTGACTCTGAAATGAAACTTGCTGCGAAATATTGACACTCTCCCGTATTCACTACAGTTTGTCCTTCCTTTAATTTCTACATGTTCTATTATTCCCTTACAATCCTTTAAGATGTCTTTAAAAGCATTGTCCTGTCTTTACAGGGCTTTATGTATGTACCTTTTACATGATTCTCAATCCTGGGTAAAATCTCAACTATTCATAGACTTTGTGAAATCCAAAATGCTGCATTTTTTTGCAAGCCACTAATCTGACAGTAGGGAATGGGCAAATTTCATCAGTCACAGGCTGGCTGCCTAGTAATGGTGATACTAAGAACAGCGGTCTTCCCGCCAATCTAATGACCTTTAGCCTACTTAAGTGAAACATCTTATTTTTCCTCCATGAAAAAAGGAACACTGAAGGTTGTACCTCCACCTGCCCCAATATCTTTCTCTTAAAAAAAAACAGATTAATAACACCACCATCATAAAGTGAAGTCACTGTATGCGATGAGTCTCTGTGTGTGTGTATATTGGGTATTACAGTTGTAAGGAGCTATGCCATGTAGGAAAAACAAATTAGTGATAATATGCAGAGGGATGTTAGAAGAACTTTATTGTGCTGCTGGAGCCAAAATGGCTCAGACTCTCCTCTCCAAGTTCAAGAAACTGCCCTTGCCAGAGCCTTTAACAAGGCATGCTCTAGACAGGCACTTTCTTGTTAGGGCAGACTTGCACTCTGTACTTAAGACCAGCAGGACACAGGCTGGCTCAGACCTAAAATAGCTGTGCTTGAGCTAATGCTGAAAGCCCTTCTGAATGCACAGCATTTTCAGGTTGTGGCTGGCAATTTTGTCCTCAGATTAGAGGAGCAACTGCAAGCCTGAACAGATGGATCAATTTTTTTAACATTAGCAAGCATAGTCTTGGCTAAGAAATCCTTAAACTAGTGTGGCTCACATATCAGGGACATAGATCATTGAGTATGGCTACTTTCTAAGTAACCATGGTACCATTTTCATTTGCAAAAAGCTGCTACAGCAAACTTCTGGATGTTGTCCAATGAATGAGAAAGTAGTGTTTAACAATAAGAAACGCCCTAAAAGATCAGTCCTATGAAGGTCTAGAAACTGTCCATGCCCAGAAGCGTGGATGACAGACACATTTTCTGGAGCATAGGCTTTGTACACAACACTAAAATGGAGAAATCACTCCTGTCCGTTCTCCACAGGGTCAGTAAGGAGTCTGAAATGTAACTATTTATTTTTCTGATGCTACTTTTAAACTAAGAGCCCCACAAAAGTGCCAATTATTGAAAGTAATTTCTTCATACTTCGTTGTACAGACAGAGTCCCACACCCAAACAAAAAATGGTCATGAAAATAAACAGAAAGACTAATATTAAAAATGCCCAGGCAACTACATTACATCAGATCTGCAATGAAATCTGTAATCAAAGAGAGCAAGGGAATAACTGCCACAAAAGTCCAGAATGGATTTACATGTATTGCCAGAATTCAGAACTTAAGATACTTTCTTCGCTTGTTATGCCTCTTTCTGTAAAAAGAGTAATGGTTGTCTAATGGGGCAGGAGAAAACTGGCTGTGATTTTCTAATGTGAAGTATATTTGTGAGTGTTATATGTATTTGGGACATCACTACCAACAGTACCAAGCAAAAGCTGACTATACAGTGATTAACATAGATATAAGCAAGGAAGAATAGAGCATTTCATTTTTCAGTTACACATTCCAGTTCCCTTTAGGGATTCTGCAGTTTTGCCTTTGATGCAGCACCCTCTGACGTCATTACTGCCTTTTTTTTCAAGCTGCCTGTCAATACAACATGCAAGAGGGAGCTAGATAAAATCATTACCTGAAAAAGGTGGGCTTTGGATGCTTATATGGGTCAAACAAATGTGCACTGAAACTCAGGGAGACATATAAAGGGTTGCTAAAGGGAAAACTTGCTCACTGGAGCATATTTCAGTACATTTAAAACACATACACCTTTCTTGCTGGTCCAACTACTGTTTCTTAGTTTTTCCCTACAATTTAATTAGGAGCTGTCTGTGCTAGGGAGCGCTGCAACTTTCTTCTATCAGAATGTGTTGCTCAGAGAGCTCTTAATGATCATACCTTTGCATGTTTCTTCTTTAAGGCATTCAGCTCTTTCTGCTGCTTCTTTAAATGCTTTATATAAGCCTACAAAAAGAGAAGTTGGATCAATTTTTCTCTGGTCATATTGACTTTAACCAGATAAAATCCAGGCTACTTAAAACAAATAATTAGGAATACATCTTGAAAAGCTTGTGTCCATACTTACCTTCATTTGCTTTAAATCTTCTATCTTCACTTGAGGAATAAGGTCTATACCTAGGAAGGTATTGATACAGTTTATCTAAATCTTCATACATACTAGTGTATCTCATACTTTTAAATTTGAGTTTTACCACAGAAACCTACATTTAAGTTAGCAATTAATTAATATTTTTCATCACATAAAAAATAATTGCAGGTTATTGAGAAAATTATTCATCAAGACATAGCTAAGATACAGTTAATTTCCTTTTCAAATGCACTGCTCAATCAATTGCCTTGTGAAAAAAGAAATGAATCAATGAGTTAATCTCTTACAGTTCTGGACTGAAGTGTCAAAACACAGCAGTCTAGGAATTGAAAAAGATCCTTTTCTGAAAACACAGCAAACCATTTATGTACATTAAAATTAAACCAAGCAAACTTCAGAATTTTGGTCCATAGCCCTGGCACCACTCGTTTCAGGGGTGGGGCTTCTTCGGTAAGGCTCTACATGACTACACAAAGAGTTAACTGAGTTTAGGTATACTTCTCCTCAATTTAAGACACAAAAATCATAGGAGTGAAAATTAACCTGCAGCCTGTATGTTAATGGAGGTAAAATTTGCATTTTGGTTAATACCAGATAATGAGAAAAGGAGCAACAGTACACTCCAAGACTAAAGAAGAGTTAAAAATGGAGGAGAAACAAAATCATAAAAGTTAAAATTCTTATGAAAATTCAATACAATAAACAAATCTATCATACAAGACTAACAGTACTATTTAGATGCATGAAAATATATTTTGATCACCTTAACTGCAATGCAAACAAAAACCAATCTCATTTCATGTTTATGCTTTAATAAATGTATTGTGACATATTATGGTTATTTTTTAAACTACTAAGCACATCCTACATCTAATCATTAATGAAAATGTCAATACAATGCCATGAGAGCTGTAATGCATAGGGTTTTTTTTCTGAGTTTTTAAACAAAAATGTTCATCTATCATAAATACACTGCAAACATATTTAGTTAACTGCTCTTAATAGTGTCCATGAACTATAAGATCCCCCTGCCTTAAAGGGCTTTTTGTCTCTTAAGTTGAATTTCATTGGAAAATACTCAGATGCAGTAAAAGAAAAAAAAAGGGGGGGGGCAGGAGGCAGACAATCTCTTTAGGGAACATGAATTTTTTATTTTCTTAGAAGCATGAGATTCTGCTCAATTATATGGTATTAACATTAGTCTAGTAAATGAGACTGGAACAGATTTAGGCACAGATAGAGGCTGAAGTTTTCAAAAACACAAATCTCTTAACTATTACTGGAAGTCGGAGAACAAAAACCCCTGACATTCTTGTGCATTTGAAAGTCTTCCCCAGATACACTATCTTGCTGGATACATAATTTCCAATAGTAATGAGAGTTGTATATTTTAACAATGGTAGAATTATTCAGATCTTAAAAGATCATAGAGATAAGTAATAAAAAATAAGGATCATTACCATGGGATATAAAAATAAACTGCTCGATTTTAACATGCAAGAACATGGACAGAAAAGGTTGCAGACAAGAATGTGTAAGTACTGAAATCTCAGTTTAAGATCAGGGCTGCATCAGGCACGCTGTGTTCTAAACAAACTTCCTCAGGAGTTTATTTTAAAATGCAGACTCATTTACTTTGTTCACCAGGCCTGACTCCATGGGAACCAGGAATTAGTTGCCAACCCCAGAAATTTCCATGCTTAATTAATGCACAACAAAACTAATAATTGTGCGTCTTGGTGATGATACATGAAGTATGAAAACACCTTATTGCGTAGAATAATCTGGGCTTTACACCAGGGAAGAACTTTGAAAGAGCTCAGGTGCCAGAGACAACCTATTTTATTGCCAAAAGTGACTGCAGAGAAATGGCTGCTTGTTTCTCAAGAGGTCCCTTCACATGTGTGTATTCAGCCACGTCTGCTTAAGTTTAAGAACAAGAGCAGTCAGTGCACCTTCTCACTCCTATCAATCCCTTTGGGCCAAGGTGGATGAAAGAGAATGAACCAGATTCTAATTCTCATGGCCCATTAACAGAAATGTTTACTGTGTTTCCTTCAGCTGTACAAATTTGTTTTCTCACTTAATCTTCATTACCTGTGATCATATGAGAGAAACAAGTAATCCTATTTGACTCTATTAAGATAATTTTGTAGAGTGAATGGTGAACAGTGAGGAAAAAATACTTATTCACTCATAAATGAGCACATTTAATATGGATATTTTTTACAGTAAACATGCCATTTTGATAATCCCTATTCAGAGTAGAATGACACACTGAAAACATTTCTAATTGTTGGGAAATCTCTACAGAATCCAATGAATTCTAAATACCTTTAATTACTTAAATCTGCAACTCTGCCAAGGGATTTGTGGAGGAAGAAAAAAAGCAGAGGAGTTTCTGTTGGAGTACACCAGAAAACAGTCATTCCTATTGGCGTTCCTCCAAGAGTCACACAGGTTACTACTATTGGCAGTAGGTATACAGCTACACAATTAGGTCACTTAGTAAAATAAAGCTGTATTGGCTTTATACAGCCATTTTAGTAATATACAAAATTTATTTGCAATTAGACAAAGATCACTCTCAATGGCAAAAGAAGTTACCTTCTAAAAGGATAAGAATGAATAATAGAACTGCAAAACTAAAACTGCATAATGAGTACTTCTCTGTGACTTTCCAAATCACTTCAGAACCGAGGGATTAGCCTGTGATTTTTGCCTACCTTTCTTAGTGTCGGTCCCAGATCCAAAGCCTGCGGTGGTACTTGGTCGAAGTTCAGAGCTACTCTGAGGTGTTACATTGGCTTTCGCATTATTGGCTTTTCCTTTTCTATCATTCTTTGAAGTGTCATTTGGTACATCGGCTATATCACTCTGAAAGAAACATTCACATCATAATAAATTAATTGTTGTTTTACCTGTAATATAAAAGTTGGGGTATGGGAAATTTCTGAACTTGCTTACTTTAAACACAATTAAGAAAGTTGCAACATACTGTCAAACAACATTATACTCAGTAAAGTATTTTTAACCTATTTTAAATAGCTGCCTACTAAAATATGGCTCCTTTCTTATTTCTTAAAATTTCTACATCTAAGTGATGCATTAGTATGATCCACGAAAAGTCAGTTAGTGAATGGAATTTCAGTACATGTTAACTAACATAAGCCAATGTATTTCAGAGCAGGACAAAGAGACTTGTATTTGAAAATGAGAAATTATAAGGTAACATGCATCGATTGGAGAAGGACCAGTTTACTTTAAAAAAAGAACATAGCAGGAACATAAACGGGCTGTGTTTGTCATTAAGTTCTACTTACAGTTTCAATACCCATAGCCCTCATTTGGTCTGCTCTTTTTTCTGTGATAGACAAAAATTTCTTTGGATCTGATAAAGCATCCACAATATCTGTAAGAAAAAAATAATCAACTTTTTATGATCTTCAGAGTTATTTGGAGATTAATCTTTTACAAGAGCTTTATTCTACCCCTGTTATGATCCATGGCTTGCAACAATAGCCCAGCTTTCCATAGTGTCAGGACTGAAAGCACTCATTGCCACAGCGCTTGAACAAACTAGGAACATGAATCAGTTTATAATGCACCAAGGGAGTGGTATTAATCCAGGTACCTTATTTAGGAAAAAATCCACTGACTCCATCAGACCAAAGTTACCCTAACTTACTCCCAGTTGATGACACTAAGGTTTGAGACCAGAATGGGAGCTCCTGAGCCACAGAGCACTAACAACTTTGTCTCCTGGTTATTTGAAGGGGTGGTGACTGACTTGAGACTGCAGGGAATTGTAGAAAATGCCATTGTATTTGCTAGCTAAATAGCAGTTTCAGATGGGTGGATAAAGCAATCAGGTAAATCTACTCTCACTTGCCTTTGTGATGCTCCATGTCTGGAACATGACAGGTTGTGAAATGGCTTTTCTATGAACCATAATGACCAGCATTTGAATCTTGCACATGACACAGTACAACTAGTGGTATCATAGCAATACCCAGCACTGGATACCATATAGATTATTGAACCTGTTTTCCATATGTGGGGATAAATGTGCAAGCACAGGTTTACAGGAAGACAAAGACACATGAATCTTTACCATGCTTAATTTCAACACCCAAAGAATTCACGAATGGCAAAGGAGGCCCTCCACAGCAAGAAATTATTTTACAAATTAAACTGATTCAGCACCTGCAATAATAATGCATTCAGAGACCACAGCAGTGATCTGCTTTGATCATCCCTCTGAAACTTTAACTTCAGTATTATGAAGAAGAGTCACTGGTCTCAATTAATAGCCTTCCTTGTCAGAAGCGTAACTTAAGAAAGGAAGTTTGAACACTGCAGACCAACTGACTCATCATTCACTACAAAATATTGTCATTTAATTAACTTGGATTTTCTGTCACGACTGTTAGGAGGACCATGGACAGTGCTTCACTTGCAAGAAAGCTGTTTCTTTTGCAGAATGCTGCAAGGCCCTATTTTTGGCTGCTTATGAGTAAAAGATGAATGCTTTTGTACCCTTATATTTTAGATGGTCTCACTAGCACAACAGGCCATTATTTCTGCAATGAGAGTTCTGACACTCACAGTTTTCATCATCGTTTGAATTTTGCCCATGTTTCATGTCACCTCTTCAGCCATTTTAAGTGACCTTACAATGATGGAAGACTGAGAAGCTGCTCCACCGACGAGGTCTGTAAACACATCCAACCCATCAAAAGCTCTAGGAAGAAACTTGCTATCCTTCTTGTGCAAACTAGGGGCTGGACTATATCCTCTCCCTTCCAACCTAAGTTGTTGTATGAAATGTTCCTCGGAAGTCACTGGTTGCATTTCTCAAGCCAAAGAAGCACAGACAGGGCTCTCATTCCAACAAAAATTGTGTTAAATACACAGCATTACCCTTGACAGCTCTGTTTATCTACACAAATAGGTTGTCTCCAATAATGGTTGTGACTCAATGATTTTTTCTGAATCTTATTTCATACACACAAAACCCATGTAGAATTTATTTTCAGCCATAGCAATGGCCTTGTAGCTCACCACCATTTCCCCTTTCCCTAACTTAGTAAGCATGTCTTTTTGTCCTTGGCATGCACTCTTCAATGAAAATCCAGGACTACCCTCCTAACATGATGCGTCATTTGAAAAAGGGACCTGATTATCACGAGCTTCAAGGTAAAAATGACTAACATGTTGGGGAGAGCAAGACCTTTGTAAATTGTATTACTAACCATACAAGCACATCACCAAAGGCTCAGCATTTCTACAAGGGGGATGTGACTCATCACTGCTTCTCACATTGTCATTTGTCCTTGCTTACGTTTTTCTTTCTCCCCCGTGAGGCAAGGTGGGGGTGGGGAACAGCATTTTGTAGAAGAATCACAATTAAATATAAAACTAGGAAAATAACTGGGAGAGTACATTACAGAGGACTAGCCACTAACCTAAGTAGCCATGTTTACTTATGTACCGACTTCTATTATAGAAGCTCCTTTTTGGAGAATGCTACTTCATTTGCATTAATTTGTGCCAGTATTGTGTTTTGTTGGGAACAGAGTAGCTGATGCAAATAAAGCACAAGAAATTACTGTTATATGAAAAATAAAATTATGCATCTTTTAAAGCCTACAATGCATTTCCCATTCTAGTTGTTATTCAGTGCAAATTTTAAAATCTTACTCATACAGTTTAAAAAAAAAAAAAGTAAACAGCTCTTGAATTGAGCTATACCTTTCTACAGGTTTGCTAAAACAACCATGGAGATCCTAATGACAGCTCATAAAACAATGAGAGGTTCATTGCAAATGCTAAATAATTAAAAACCACATGCCAAGAGAATACTAATAAATCCACCCGAGTGTCAAAAGTTATTTCCCAGTTGTTCATCATGCTGTTGCTCTTACATGAGACACATCAAAACTGTCTGGGAAGGGAGAGGAGAACTAATAACTGAACTCATTTAGTTCATGTTAATATGGAGTCTGTTTTTCCCAACACTGACAGTAAGCTATGACAACCAGTTCTCTCATTCTAGTAGCATTTTACTGTAATGATACTGTTACTTAGGGGTACTAATGTTTTTCTGTCCTCACCTCTACCAGATAAGCCATCTGTAGAAATGCTTACAATGTTGTAGATCAACCAGTACCAAACTGCACACAATTTGCAAATTCTAAAGTGGTCTTCAAATTCTCTTTGAAAAACAAGTCTTTCACTTCTGAATTTGTATAATACAGTTTAAAAAAGAAAATAAAAACCAGAAGCATGTCCCTAGTTTAGAAAATATTTTAACTGAGTCATTTACTGCCAAAAGCTTAAGTTCAGGAAAAAATTAAAGTACATGCTTAAATGTGTCACTTAGATTCATGGTTCAACTACTGCCTTGAGAATCTCAAGCTGAAGCAGAAGCTTATATCTGTCTTAGGTCAAAGTCCCTGAAGTTAAATACTGCAGATGAAACATGCTGCACAAAGGCATGGTAGTACTCCAAGACCTGTGGCAAAACTCCAGTGGACTTGCCAGCCACCAGTATTCCACATATGAACAACACAAATGCTTCTGTAAATGCTTAACCTTTTCCATGAAATATTGTTACTGAAGTCTAGGCCCTGTTCATTTTTTTAAAGTCTAAATAAATACCAGCAAACATAGGCTTAAGATACACTATCTGTTAGGTAAGCCTTCTCTTTCTCCAGTTTGCATTATGGAAATGACACTCAGAGTAGTAGCAGTAATTCTTTGCATAGACAGCAAGTTTGAAATAATTTTTGCAAAGAGCAAAACATCATTTTTATCAGTAATGTTTTCACCAATCAACTTTAAGGTGAACTTCATTTTGCTGCAGAGTCAGAGCACTAACATTTAGCGCAATTTCTGTTTTACAGTTTTAAATGGTTTACATGTTGTCTAAGGTACAAGCAAATTTCATCTGCAGTGAAGAAAACATTTCCCAGAGGTACACCCTCATGGTGAACTTACCCATTACACTGATTTAAGTAGTGTAATGCCTATTCTCAGCTGTTTGTTCCTATCCACATGTGGCAATTTGCCACTGCTCAGTATAAATGACCACAGCTCTGCCAACCTGATCATAGAAATGGCTCACATTAAAAATGACTTTCCTGAAAACCCAAAAATAATTAAACCACACTAAAAACATATAAAACTGGGAGAGAAAAAATGCAGAAAGGTTTTGGATGCTAAATTATTTCTTTGTCCATTTTTAACAATATGACAATACTCTCAAGAATACAAAGGTATTTTTCTTTGGAAAAATGCATGTCCAGATTCTGCATCAAGTGTACTTCTAGGCCAAACAATATAGCTAAAGTACATGTTAGCCCTACAAATAATTATGTCACAAAAAATTGTAATAAAAAAAAGACAATGACTCTTCCTAAAATGTCAACAGAGAAAAATCAAATTGAGCTAACTTGTATTAGCTTATTCCCCATGCTATTTTGTCATTTAACAGATACATGTCATTATCATTATCATTAACACTGAAGCAGGTGCTTGGTCTGAAAGCTTATTTCTTAACTGAATATGCAGGCTTTCCAAGGAGTTAAACCACTAAATCTTTCCAGTCTTCCAGCACTGTGTGTCTGCTTCTGACTGGCATACTGATGCCACAGTACCTCAGTATTTCCACACCAACACTCAAGATCTACAGCCCATGAAATACAGGTTATCTCACCTCCAAAACCATCAGGCACATATGTTTTAAGCACAATGTTGCAGAAAACCGTTGGAAGAGAGAGTGGTTTGTTGCCTTCATTCCGAAGTGAAATGTGTCTATAACCTGCTTGCAGACCATCCAGAGGCAGGATCCTCTGACCAATCAACTTATTATTGTCATCATACACTGCTATTCTCAGGACAGCAAGATCAGGGAGAATAACCTGGAAAGCCATAAAATGAAGAAATTCAGTGACTAATACAGGAACACCCTCCCTGCCTCCCATGTTTGAACCATCCACTTTGTATGCCAGACTATCATCACTGTAAGATAACATAATTCCCTGCAAACTGCACACCTTATCTTTCCTATAAAAACTTTTTTTATCCTAAATGGGTAAATTTCAGACTATGCAAATCCTGCATCTTACAGTTACGCTACCTAAGTATTTTGTGTATTTATTTTTCGTTACCAAAGACTGGTGACATGGATAAGAAGGCAGGTAACTACCTGGGAAATGAGAGATACAGTAGCAATTGAAGGGTAGATAGTGCTGGATCAGGAGAAATTATGACAGGAAGATGGGATTTGGGATATATCCAAAAAGGCAATGAAGAACAGAGAGAGTGCGAGCATAAGCTGATGGGGATATATGCTCAACTATGGGTACTGCAAAGGGGAAAAGCAGACAGAGGAGGGCAGAACAGGATGACAGACCTGCTGAAATGGTGTGCTGCCAGCAGAAGTGGGGGTGCTGTACTCACAACATGAAGGGTACATAGTATTCATGGTGGGTAGGGATGCTGCCAGCTGTCTGCATCTGTCAGCCCCCATCTGGACTGATCAAAACAGTACCAAAAAAATCACCTGCCTTCCCTGGAACAAAGGTGCTGCCTCTGTGCATAGAGCAGTGAGGAGAAGACAGCCTAACCAAGACGTGCAGCTTCTCTGCCGGCCTGCCTCGATTGTATGCTGGGAAAGGCCTTCCCATTCCTTCCCTACCTGACTCTATTCATCAACACTTACGGGACAAAAGGGAAGACCTAAGTAAATTGTGTCTATCTTCCTTAGACTTTCCCCCCCACACTTTCATTTTCAGTCTTGGAGGGCACAAAATAACGTATGCTTTTGGTCTACTAACCCACCTGAGCTATTCACAGATAACCTGCTCTACTTGATTATAACTCAGCATTCCCAGCACAGGTTACCACCAGCACTCACCCTGTCCTCCCCCTTACACAGAGTGACAACACAGAACTTGGGTTAGAATGACTGAAGCTTTATTTTAATTAAAATAAAAACAAGAACACATGACAGAAGAACAAACACATTACCTGACAGCAACTGTGTAGGATTAAGTATCAGCTTGAGGAGAACACTGTAACCCAAATAGGGCAGGTAAGATCTCTCCTCTACAGGCCACAGATAGCACATTTCATTACATGATGGGCTCAGATATAGATTTGCTAGGGAGCAGGACTGGGGACTAAGTATTTATCATTCCCTCTCCATTCATTTGTTCTATGGTATCCTGGTAGGCACTTCCACCCTCAGGCAATTTTAGAACTCTGCAGCCCACACCTTCATTTCCTCCAACTAGAGTAATTGTTCCTGCTGTGTTTATGCCACTCATCTGCTTGGCCATTAATGTATGTCTTGATTACAGTTTTAAGCCTGACATAATGGCCCGAGATGAATAAAATAATCTCTTGGCTGACTTACAGTATTCAAGAGAATGTGTGAACATGTAATTGTTCATTGCAGAGTAGAGCAGAAAGTCTGAGGAATATGGCATCAGCCCCTGTACCCATGCCATGACACAGGTACCCCGCTTTTAGACTGAAGCTGTGTGCACCCTGTAGTTTATGGGCCTTTTGATTTAAGAAATCAGAAAACAGCAGATGCTGGCCATATGGCCAGCAAGCCATGGACAGCATGACTGCATGTCACTGTACCTAAGCATCTTCCCTGTACCTCCTTAAGTACAGAGGAAAGCATTTGAAGTCACTCTCATTCCAGAATATATTTGAGTCAAGAAAAAAATCTTGCATTAACTACATTTCTATTAAAAACTGGTTATACTATTAAAAAAGCAGATTACGTAGGTAATATACCCAAGCGTGAAGTGTTATTACCACTCAGCAAAGTCTGTCACTTTGGAATAAAAGAGCAACAATTTTGTATGACAACAAAACAGGTGTAAACAAAACACACATTATCAAAGACAGCACTGCTGACACATGTAGTCTGGATGAAACTCCAGCCAACAGAAAAAAATAAATATATATACATGTATCATTATATATAAAGACTGAGAGATAAAACTTGAACACGGATGACTGATCTCTCTCTTTAAGTCCCCCATATCAAGAAAAAAGGTTTGTTTCTCTTCTGTTATTAAAAAAAATAAATAAATAAAAAGGTACATGATACACATGGACTACTGGAGGAGGGAGCTGGCAACACATCTGAGGAACACAGCACCCTTCCAACTTTTCCATGTAATAACATTGACCTTAGCTTTGGATGCAGCATCTCACCTGCCCTCTAGGCTGAAGGAACAGTGCAAGATAGCAGCCACTGCCAGGGCAGGGAAGAAGAAATCTCCAAGGAAGGATGGTGTCCACCAGCGGGGGCTCATTCTGAGCAGACTGCATACCTTGAACACAGGCATGGCCACGGAGGAGGTGGCTACCTCCAAGTGGGAGGAGGAAGCAAAGGGAAGGGAAAAGCCAAACAGAAACAAAAAAATCATGTGACAGCTACAGAGGTTATCCATTAGAAAAACAAAACAAAGCAAAATTTAAAAAAAAAAACCAACGAAAAAACCAAACAACCTCTTGAAAGCTTATTTCAGCTTTAGATTGTTTACTGTAGTAAAAAGGAACCCTACAAACCCTTTTTCATGGGAGCAGTACTTATTCATGTGAGAAGTCAGACTGAAGCAGGAAGGGGTGGCTCAAGTCAGCAAGTATGCTCATGTGCAAAAGGGCTGGCAACCACAGACTGTGCTTTCCAAGTATCTTACCTTTCGAAATACAAATGATTCTTCATTGTAAACAGGGTTCAGACCATTGTTCATCACCATGCGTGTTCGAAATTCTTTACGTATCGTATCCGTGGGTAAACCATACATATCCACTTCTACATACGTACCAATTTTTTTGTCTGATAAGAACTGACCAGATATTACCTGTAACATAATAACAAAGCAGTAAGGAAAAGCAATACAAAGTACACAGCATTTTATGAATACTGGAAATACTGGTATTTTTTTATTGACAGCAGTCTGAAAAATGCTTTATACAGAACAGATATTTATTTCATCATATGAAAATGGCATATTTAGTGCTAAAATTGCACTTCTTTAGAAAAGTTTTTGTGATAAGACCTTAGATATATCCTTAATTTGAAATGATTGCACTCAGTGTGCTATGGTATTAACACTTGTAAGTCAGTCAGCCCAATTGGCCGATATATCACAGATGCGTTCACTATATTAGTGAAAAACACTGAATGAAACAACCAGATTGGGCACTGCTCTTCTGCAATTTCAAACTTTCTGTTTGGAAGCACTGCCATCTATAATATGTCTTGACAAGAAAGAGGTGAAAGGAAGCTATTGCTCTGCTTTCACTTCGGTAAAGGTTTTAAACTAATCATGTCAGCCTAACTCCATATTATGTGTCTGTGAAGTGTAGGATGCTTAAAAAGCAAACAAACAAACCCCCCATACGACTCCTCTATATTGTTATGTATATGAAGATTTGTTGCAATTTTATTCCAAGTCAAGATTAACCTAGCCACAGCAGGTGATTACTCCAGGGAAAATTTTTACTCGATCAAGATAACCTACTACTTAAAAATGCAGCTAATGTTTTCATTACTGTGATCAAGGAGCGAAGAAAAAAAAAAACCTGAAACACAATTTCACAGACCTAAGCTCATTTCAAGTTCTTTTCTTTTCATGATCTAACATTCTTCCAGGGAACACTCTGTATAGCAAATCTGAAAAGTTATGTGGCTGAGGGGTACCATCACTGGCTTCAGCCCACTCAACTCCTTTACCACAGAATTTATCCAGAATTTTATACTAGTTTTAGTCACACAAGAAGAGTAAATGGCAGCATAAGTGATCTAAGAACTCTCTCTAGTGATACTTCAACTCATGTTCTCACCACCAGGTCCCACTTTCTTCTTGGAGGGATTGTATTCTCATCAACATTAAAGAAAAACAACATTAATAAAAAGGTTTTGTTCTTCTGAAAGTGCAAATGAAACTTAGTTAAATGTCTAGAATGCACAATGAACCTTGGTCAAAGAGAGTTTGAAATTTCCATGCTGCACATAAAAAGCAATAACTGAAAGCTTAAGTTTTTTGTTAAGCTGCACATAGGGTATTTGAGCAAAGAGAGAGTGTCAAGTCACAAAACAGGTTTCACAATTGTCAGCCTCCTTCTAAAACGTGACACGTAACGATGCTTTAGAGCTACAACAGAAGTTTTATGGACTTTGTTCTTCATAACTCCAAAGTAAGGACCTCCATCACATGAACCATTTTTCTCTACTTATTTTGAAAATATTCTGTCCATGTGTGCCCACATTCCTTCTTGCTCTATGGTGACAACTGATGTTTGTGTAATTCCATACTGTCCACAGAAATGAACTTCACTCATTTATTTATTTTTGTGTGCTGGTGTTAATTCAAAAAGAGCACAAGGGGGTTTAAAATGCAGTGATAATGTGCAATAACAAACCATTTCTAATTCTGTCATGTTCCACTCAGATCAAGTAAATATAGATGTCTTAGCCAACAATACAAAATAACCAATGGAAACAATCTGATGAAATCCACACAATCCAAAGATATTTTCTGTAGATATCCTACTTCTGTTGTCATTTAAATGTAATTTTGGATGTGATAAGATGACAGAAGTTTATCTGTTGCTGTTTTACCTGCACAGAACATGTTGCAGCAATTACACCATCTACAGGTGTTTCAGAGAAAGGGTCAAATGTTCGATCTGGTCGTCGCATGAAATCTGGTTTAAGTAGATACCTTATTTCAAGAAAAAGAAGAAAATTATTCTTGTGTGGAAATTAAAATTGGTTTAAATACAAATAAAATGGATGTTCTAACTTTAAACAAAGAACTCTTCCACAACACTGTAAAATACAGACTATCATTTGAGCTGCAAGTGTGAGGAAGTAAAAGGAAATCTTATAGTTGCCTAGAATACAGATATATGTTAATCTTAATTTTGAATTACCAGCTACTGAGATATGAAATCAACCCTGGATTTCAAGATGAAAATAAATATAATATAACCAAGAAAAATTCAAAATATTTTAAAAAATTCAGCAAGTTATCATATAATAAAAAGTGGATGCTCTTATTTGTTTTAATTCTTCAACACTGAAAAAACACAGAGGGCTTATTCAGTTTTATTTTTTTAAATTAAGCAGTTCCATAGAATCAAGACTCATACAATAAATTTCAGCTTGAAGCTAATTTTTTCATCTCAGTTGTAAAACCTTGGGGGAAACAGCTGATAATGTCAGTGCTGACAGATTGTTAATTATAGTAGCATGAAAGGTACTACCATAATAACACTTACAATACATCCCTGAGGACTATACACTGGATCAACATATCAATGAAGCTAATATGTGCCCTGATGAATCAAAACCCAAGGATTCTGCCATCAAAATGAAGTAACAGTTGATCACAGAAATGCTGTCCTACACGACAGGGGTTCTTTTCCACTAGTGAAAGAAAACATGTAAACAGGAGTCATCTTGCTAATTCTGCAGCCCTGACAGACGACAGCTGCTAGAAGATTATTTTTTATGCACCCTTAGTCTCCCTAGTGAATCACTGGTATACAGCATTATAAAGGCCTAGACAGAATTCAGATATAATTAAAAAATGCTGGAAAAATTCCAATGGAAGGAATGTCAATGTTTTCTTCCCTTTTTTCACAATGTGGCTTCTGTTTAGGAAAGTAGTATTTCTCATTTTTCTTATGTTATAAATCTGTGTGATTTTATAATATTTTATTAATTTAAAGTAGGTTATGGGCAATAGGGAACTATCAGAAACATCCTTAGCCTTTGCTTCAGGCCTGCTGAAATAAAAAATGCTGAAGCTGGAGTGACTCAATCTTGTTTCACCAGCACAAAAACTGTAAATCAGAGAAAAAAGGAGTATAGACAGAAGGAAATGTAATTTTTTATTTTCATTGCCCTGTGTGTTTTCTGTGACTGAAACAGCACCACATTTATAATGCATATAAAAAAATACCACTGTAATACCAGAAGACTGACGTAAGAGTCAAGGAATTTAGTTGATAATGATGCTCGTCCTTCCGAGCATTAGGCAAGAGTGAATAGGTGCTCTTTTACTAGGCTTGGGGGTCAAACAAGAAAGGAACCATACTGTGCCATAAAAACCCCTTTGCTTTTCTTCTGGTTTTGTTGTTCTGATTGAAATGACCAGAGAGTGCACCTGCACCTTTGTCAGTCCCAACAGCCTCTACCTGGAGAGTTCACAACCAAAATAAAAGCATGGAGTGGCAAAGCACTACGTTACCCATTCTGCAGATGAGGAATTTTACCAAGCTTCATCTACTCAGATTTTATTTCTGAATAAGATTTGCATTAGTAAAATAGTTCTTTCTTCCCAGGATGAGTGTGCAGATTTTCATGTGTTTCTGTACTTTCATTTCCTATAATTCATCAAACTTCTCCTTTCTCTTGATGTTAATGATCAGCCTATCCTATTAAGCTATAAACTCAACATTTGAGAAAAATCCATCAACATCACTTGAGCATCCTTTTTCATGTAAAAGTCATGAGCAAGAAATTAGAGAGATGAAACACTTCAGTATTCTCTGGGAAATGTGCTCTCCAGCTAAAGTACACAGATTAAAAAAACGTTCCTTACGTATTAAGACTCAACCTGTCCAAGTAAATTTGGCAGTTCTGTGAAATGTGCAATGAATCTCCATTCTGAGGCATATCTTCAAAGAAAGATTGAGAACAGAAGCTGAAGATGTATTTAAGTAACTGTGTATTGTATTCATGATCTTCATCATTTGTACACAAAGCCTCTTCTGTCTCATCTTTAAAAACTGGGCATAGTTAAAAAGCACATTCAGCAGAATACCTCCTTGCAGGGGATAATTGTCCCTGAATTCTGCTAATTTCTGCTCTTCACCCAGCATCCCATTTTCCTTTTGTAACACATAATCAACAGTGACAAAATTTTATTAAAACCATAGTGGTAAAGGATTCAGATACACAGTGACAACAGTTTAAATCATATCACTCACCCACATGATCCATTATATTCAAATTTTCCTTGATTCAACTGCATTGCTAGATCTGTCAAGAGAGAAAAAATTTACTGTCTTTCCTTCTAAATAATGCAGATCATTAATAGTCCCTTTTGGAAAAGAAAATTACTGTTTGTCCAGAATAATCAGCTTAAATAAAAACTAAATTTAATGCATATAAAACATACACATCTAAGAAATAAAAGGAAGCAATAGGAAAACTCCACATTTCTTCACAGTAATAAAAGCTTTATCAACCAAGCTGAAGTCTATGCTGTGCTTAGAAAACAGTCTCTCCCTGAATTTAAAACACACCTGATCGGCCGTGAAGCATTAGACTGTGGTCATATTAAAGTGCCTAGGATGGGATTGCCATCATCTGACTTTTGGTATCTAGAGTATAGATGTGTTCATTTATGCTAGTGATCTAGAGTCACTTTGAATAACAGAGGCATACAGGCACTTTAACAGTGCAATTAAACTCAGTCTAAGGCAGACATATAAAATATAACAGGTAAGACATCCTAGAAGCATGTATTTCTCTACAATGACCATTGACAACTACCTCCGATGATGCTGTCTATATCCTGATGTCTTAAAGAAGGTGAGATGACTATAACACTGGTTTTCTATGGGCTTCATTGCATAAAATACCACACAAAGAAACCACAAAGATCACAGAAGCATTGCTTACTTTCAATATTTAAAACATCCAAGTTTTATTCAATGCATTATTACGGCACATGTATATAAAAACATAGTAAACACATAACAACTCCCCTTCCCATTCAACCCTCTCCCAGACTTTGTAAAAAGTAACATGTTTTCCTGCAGGTTTCCAATTACACTAGAATACAATATCCTTGTTTAGTGATAACACAGGTTTTCTCTTGCCCAACAAACTCTACCTTCAAAAAGGAACAAAAACTTTTCTGTATGTTCTCTGTTACACAAAATACAAGTTTCTCATATGATCATAACAGTTATTATTCACTTTACTGGACAGCTTTAACTTGTATTTCCTCAATTATTCTTCAGCCTGACAGCACAGCTGTATCACAGAAGACTAATACAGGAAAGTTGCTCACTTCCAACTATACAATTACCACTCTTATTTTGCAATATAAAGGGGTTGATAATGACATGCAGTGGGCAGAGGCAGTGTTAGGAGCAGACTGAAGCTTGCATATCTGCCCCAACCTCCATATTGTGTCCAGTGGAGTGCTTTACAAGCAATGTATTCCAGTACAGCTTTCTCTTGCTTCCTCAGCTAGTGAAATCAGTGCAAAGCTTTGCAGGACAGAACTCAGGGTATGATCATTAGGAGTGCCTGCAGTACCAAAGACACCGTTTGGGGTGGGGGAAGCAAGCACAAAAACATTATCACAGCTAGAAAAATGGAATGGAAAAACTGGTCTGTTACATATATGACTGAAAACATTCCTAGATTAATTAAAAATAACCCCAAAACCAAAAAAACAAACCAAAAAAACAAAACCCTACCCTGTTATACTCACACCTTCACGGAACAGGAACAATACATCTTCTCTCAGTTTACACTGTGGAGAGGCATTTACATTCCCTGGCATCATTTTCTCAGCTGGGATCTCAGACCCCATTCTCTGATGCTGAACACATGACTCTAATACTTCACAATAACTGGTCTAAAAACGCATTTGGCACAGTCATTACTTTTTACCATCTTCATTTGTACACTCCATCTTTACTTTGCAGACATGCACCCAACTGTGCTAAAGCTGTGTTTTGTGAAAACAGTGATTTCCCTGTAATTTACACTTTTTATTAATAAAACATTATCACTTATGTGAGAAGTTACAGTACTCTTATTTTTCCATGAAAGGGGACTGTATTTTCCTTCTATGTATGGCTTTTTTATGCTTCTTGTCTTACGCTTCCATAATTCCACCCCACCGTATTATTTCGCCATATGTCTGTTTCCTCAAAAAATGCCAGGAGCAAATCCATGGCATCTGTCTGAGAGTTACTGCCCAAGCCATTCTTTACAATTGAGGTTCACTGGTCGTTGCTGCCTACCTGGGGTCTGATAGTTCAGTGAGACCATCTGGCAGCCAGCGTTCCAGAAAATTTGAGGCATGTAATTACTGGAATCCACTCGGCCTCCCTTTGGGTATATCCGACTCATTTGTCGTTTATTATAACTGCATAATTCATCAAGGAAAATGAAATAAAAACATCACAGAAACGTATGGTCATATCCTGGTATCTTCAATATTTCTTACATTAATCTTACTATTTCTCATCCTATGAACTACTTTCCCTTTTCCTTTATAGATGTGGAACACTGTAAATCTAGAAAGGTAAGCTTGTTTATTTGTAGCATTAGTAGAGAAGTGGTATGAGGAGGTGAAAGGATACTTCACAAACTCAATGGCGTGGGTCTTTAAATATCCTAGTCCAACTGATTCATTGAAAGAGGACATATTATGATGAATATTACGTTCTAGAAAGAAAAGACGAGACATTTGAAAACACTTCTGTAATGACAAATCAAAATTCAAAATCATGCACTATACATAATAGCAAAGGATATAGCAAATTCTGGTCTGTTTCCCCTTTATCTGTCACTCACAGAATTAAATTATACTGAAGAGAAATGTCATAATATTTCTGACTTGCTTTTTTCTTTCACTTCCTGGGAAATCAACAAAACTTTCATTTTTTGTTTAGGATGAAATCGTTATTCAGAGCCTGTGTTGTGTCGCTAGATAAGGCAAAGTAACATGGTAAATGGTCTAGTGTGCAATATGAAAGCATCGGCTAACTGCTGAACACTGTGACAATCACGCTTACCTTACTTTACAGAAAGATGAACTAAAAAAACACTTTAGTTGAAAGGGCCTATAGAATATAACCAACCTCAACAGCTTCATATTCTCCCAGTAATTTAGTGACTCCATGTGGATGACCAATGGAATAACATGCTAACTTTACATTCAAGGAAACAGATCTAAAAATATACTGATAATGGTCATTAAATTATAAAAGTCTTATGCCATTTCTAAACTCAGGAAACATGGAAATTAAAAAAACTACCTAGAAAAAAGCAGACAAATACTTCTATGTCATTCAACCTTTTATGTTACCTTCTGCTACATCGAAACCTTGAAATTTTACAGGTTGAGCATAGTTGACCATTGTTGATAAATATGGATGTATATTGGTTGTGGCACCTACATATTTGTAAGATGCCATCCACGCTTGTTCATCTTCAACAGTTACTAAACCCTGAAAACACATTAAAAAGAATAATTGCTATTTGTGTATGCAAACACTATTGGAATTTTCAAATATGATACAAAATTATACCCAAATCTGCAGGAAGTTAAAGAAAGTGCAAATTAATACAAGAAAAGTGGAAATTTAATGTCACAAATTAAGATTTATTTTCTTATTGATATATGCACCAAACACTCTCAATGTTACAGGATGCATGCAAGAGGACTGATGATAGAAAAACTCCTAAGCAGTGGGTAAATGTTACATGATGTTAGTAGGGTAACTTTGGGATAAAAGATAAATATTACAACAGACTGAACAATGGTGGGACATAATGATCTATCTTTGTCAAATAAATTCCTAAGAATTGTGATTTAATACACATTTTCCGATAGCAACTGTGGTGGGCTAATGTATGCTTGGTACAGAGTAGAACTTTCTCAACTTCAAAACACCAATAGGTTCATTTGCTAATCTTTACTAATTAAAGCAGAGCAAAACACAGGGATTGCAACCATCATTGGAGAAACACACATCACACAAGATCAACAAGAGAGACAGTACCAAGCTCATACTCCTAGCCACTTAAAATGATAAAAATCTGAATCCATCATTCACATAAAGATGCACTATAACAACTTCCAAAGTTTTCTAAAAGTATCTCATCTGCTAGAGGCCCTCAACAGGAAGCTCTTCTCATGTGGATCTACCCATCCAACTTTTTCCTTTCCCTAAACCAGTTTGAAACACATACTCTTCACTGAAAGAAAGGAAAGAAAAAGAAAGATCTCTGTTAATCGAAGCAAACTCTGCAAAGCTTAGTGTTAATGGCATTTTTCCCACAAACATTTTTGCTTGTTCTCCAGTGCCCAGTTACCAAACTGGTGAACCACTAGCAAAAAATCTAACATAGTGTAGGCTGACAGTGAACTTCTGCAAGGAAGCACTAAGTCTATTCAAAAGCTCTTACAGTACAGCTTGTTATTTTCAGAATGCAACCCGTGTTTGTCAGAAAGTTCTCCTTCATTATTGTATCAGGAAATAGTCAATAACAGGAAGCACTGCAAAGCCCTTTCTCATGGAAGAAGAATGCAGTTCACAGAACCTACACTACTGCAACTCATTTACTCAGGAGATGGGAGAGTAAAGCAAATGTAAAACTACTTGCTCGTATTATGGGCATGTACCTCTATGTGCCGTATTGTGGAGACACATTTAAAAAAAAAATCCCATGTGAAGTGAAACAATTTATGCCTTGATATGATAAGACAATTATAGTCACAAGGAACATAATTTACTGACTACATAGAATAGCCAAGTTAGCAGAATGAGTCCAGGTACACATTGTTTTACGTGCATTTTAGACTGAATTAAACTTCCAGCGGCCTATGAAATCAAACTGATACCATATTTTAATGCTGATCACCAGGGCTCAATCCAACTGCTTTTCAGGAATCCACATATTGGGGGTTCACAGATCTCTTCCCTATGTAAGCCAAATGGTACAACCCTTTATTAGTAAAATACAGACATCATTGTTACTAAGTAAATACTTGTTAATAGAATTTTGAACAAATTAAGGCCAAATTTCTTCAAATGAACTAGTCCTTTTCAGTGTCTTCATTTTTGGAAGGTCAATAATTCAGGAAGAACTGACTACCCCTCTTCTAAAACCCAGGCTCTTTCAATGTGCTTCTTGCTCACTGCTCAGAATTGCTAATCGTATTTTCCTATCTTGATCCATAATCTAAGTAATGAATCACAGTGAAAAGGAAGTCAAAGAGAATTATGCATTCCTTAGTGCCAAGGCAATAGTACCCTGCAGACTATAGCTGTATGACTGCATTACTGACAAGCTAGCTGTAAGACAATGTTCTAAGACAATCTACTGGTCATTGATTTTATCTTTTTTACTTGCAGACCCATAATTTTTATAGTAAATGGGCTATACCCTTTGCAGTGTTCACAGTTCTAAAACTATGAATTAGAAAGGGTAAGGATGAATGTTTCTTAAAGCCTATGGAAACAAAGGAATGGTTACAACAGCACATGACCCTTTTAGGGGCTAGAGAAAACGATGGGAGAAAGTTGATCTCTACGTTATTTATACCTCCCACCCCTCAAGAAAAGAAGCAGAAGCCACTTAGAAAACAACACAGACTGAAACAAAGTGTGGTTAGGAACAGAAGCAGCTTTAATGAGAGAAGAGGAGGAGGAGGAGGACAGCAGAAGGTGGGAAGAGTCTTACAGAAGGGATTCCTGGGAGAAGATAAATGTAGAAGTCCCAAGGGAAAGCAAAAGGAAGAAAAAGAGAGAGGAAAACAAAGTGCAGTCAGGGTAAGGGAAGAGGAAAAAAAAAAAGAAGCAGGGATGATACATCTCAACACCATTCAGAGAACTGCTGTTTTCCAGTGCATGACCTTTGAGACTGAGATCAGACACTTCTAAGCAGGCAGAAGTCATGCACTCCTGCCTGTCCCCAAATTTTCTGACAGCCCTAACCCCAGTATAAAAGTACAGCAGAAGAAACCCTAGATGACAAAAGGAGGTTGAGTCACTTTCAAAAGTACTCTGTAGATGCAGTGAAACTGAGCATAAAACTGTTAAACCACTAAGAATGCATGGTAAGAAATATGTATGTTTATATATAAAGTAATAAAATAAACTACATAACATCCTATGTGTCACCTTTTTATTGTTTTCTTGCTCAGAATCTTCAACAGCCTAAGGGAAAAAAATATATATACATTACCCAAAGAAAAAGCAATAGGAAACACTCAAAGTAAGGAAAAAAAAATCCTCTAAATGTTAATGCATTTAGAAAAAGTATAACCTTTTCCACCTTGCTGTGTGGCTCATCTGTCCCATAAACTGCAAATTTTGCAGGTGTATTTCAAATTTGTGTACACAAGATATTAAATTCCAACAGCTAGATAGCAATAGGAATAGGAGGGAGGATGCTAGACAGTTAAGCCCAAGCTAGTGTTATCACTAGATGCTGGGAACACAAAGTTTCAGAGAAGAAAGAAACAGTGACACACCCAGACAACGCAAAAGATCATCTGATCTGGATATGCAAACTGCCCAGGCTCTGAAAACTTAAGGGTTAAGACTGCTGTAAACTGCGCTTTCAATGCCCACATTTGGAAAAGGTCTATCTCAAGATGTCATACGCAATGGGACAGTGCTATCTTCAATTACAAGCTGCCACTACTGAGAATCTTAGCCAGATAAATGTTGACTTGGCACTGAATGTACATTCCTAAAGAATAAAGATCGAGTCACTGATCAGCAAAGAAGCAGAGAAGTTACCCAGGAGCATATGCTGAGGATGAGTGACTAATCTGAAGCCGCCAACAAAACCAAACCAAACCAGAATCACCAAACCCCAAAACACTCAGGTAGTTAAGGACTAGCTGACTTACTAAGTGAAACCAGCCATAAAGCAAAGTTGTTAAGCAATACTTCAGTGGGAGGGTTCATAGGAGTCTTGAAGAAGCAAAGATGTTGACTTGAAGAGATACCAAGAAGGCAGGTCTGATGTCTCAGTGATACTGCTAGAGACACACTGCCAAGGGCAACCTGTGCTATGGAGGATTTTCCATACTTATACTTCTGTCAGAGTAAGATCCAAAAGTAGCCAGGCAGGACAGAAGTGGTCAAAACCCTTGAGTGACAGAGGAGCGTGATCTGATAAGGTACCTTAGCATTCACATGTGGTTTTTTTTTTTTTTCTGTAGCAAGAAACAATAATGCCTTCAGTGCCAGAGCAGGCATAGTTTTGAATTCCAATATTCTGTATCTAATTACTGTCAAGTAATATTCAAGTTACTGAGCACAGACCGATAAACTGTTCTAAATCAGGTATGAGTGGAATAAAGGGGACTCTTACCCTGTCTGCCAGCTGGCTCTCTGGTATAGCCCCACTGCCATACCACCCCACTGGGGAATGATTGCCCTATTTTGCCTTCACTGCTGTAGGTAAAAGGGAGAATCTACCCTAAGAGCTAATAAAAAATGACCAAGGGAATCCTTGTAATGAAGACATAGGATGCAACCTTGCAAAAAAACACTGCTGAGTGAGGAAGCTGATATTCCACCTCAAATTAGGGCTCTGCAACTGAGATGCAAAGTAAAATATCAGAGGTGGGAGTGGGAAACTGCTTGCTGCCTTTAATTAGTATTTTTGATCAAATCCTCCACTTGTATACTGTTTTCCTACATACTGATTCTGTTTCCTCAATGAGTATTCTACCTGAACAAGCAGAGAGTATTTTTGGCTACAAAATTTTGTCTTCTTATGAGCCTAAAGGTTAGCAATCTGGTGAAGATCTCGGGTTTGATTCTTCTGACAACATGTGCCATGATGCTTCCACAAAACAGAACGTCTTTTACACCTACCTCCACAGAAAGCTTTCAAAGAAACATATATAAGAAGCAATCCCACCTTTTTGACACTGATGGCAACAGCTTCTTTTTGACTGTAATCATCTACAGTAAGGTCACTTCCAAATTTGTACTCTGGATGAGCTTCTTCTTCCTGGTCAGCTGCACAGAAAAGAAAAAGGATCAGTGCAAAAACCAGCAGCTGCTGGTTCTGTGTGAGAGATGAAGCATTTTTTTTAAAAACAGAAATAAAATCCAGGGTATTAGATTTCCAAGCATTAGTAGTAAACTACAGCTAAGGCCTGAGATTCTTACAGCTTTGACATGGTTTGTAAGAGAAAATTTATTTACAATATCTTTAAAGGAATCAGTAATTTGCTTAGCAAAAGTGTAAAAAAAAGAACCCCAATAGGCTTAGGTAAATAACAAGAAATGAAGAAAGAGTTCTTTAAATAAAGATGTAAAAAGTTGCTGGTGTCCAAGTTTCTCATGTGCATTGTTAGTTTCCTTACGTGCCCCTACTGTAGAGAACCATTTTCGTTTGCTTTTAAGTTGATTTTTCGTTAGAACCTAGTGTACTCAAAAGAAGCTAAAAAGGCCTCTTACAGACACAAAACCATTAAGCACATTATTCATATGGATTTAATCAATAATTTTAGAAAATACTTATTTGAGCCTCTTGATAGTCTAGCACATAATTAATAACAGTACAATAAGAACACTATTAGAAATAAGCATTCCAATGGAAATCAGCCTGCAAAGCAACCTCCTCTGTGGTCCTTGATCACCTGAAGAAAGATACTGAGAGGCCTTGCCAAAAAAAATGTTGTACTTCAGTCTTTTTTAGCATTGCAAAGACAGATACCAAGATCTGGATCACGAAGAATATCTTTCATGAGTACCTCTTAGTGACTGCAACAGCAGTGGCTTTGCACTAGTAAAAAAAAAAACAAAAACCAAAACCAAAAAAAAACCACAAAAAAAACCCAAAACAAAACAAAAAAAAAAAAACAAAACAAGGAAATGACCAAGGGGTAGGTTAAAGTTGGGACATTGATCATGACATCGGTCACAGGCCAGTACCTTGGTTCAGACCACTTGCAGGCAATGCATGATTTACCTCTTCTGAAGGTGGACATTTAAAACAGACAAGGTGAATAACATCCTAGATATGTCTGTTTCTCTCTACTGGTCATAAACACATTCCACATTACTGGCTCAGAGCTAGATGTTTACGCTGAAGATATCTGAAGTTTGGCAGAAAAAAATCCTACCCCTCATTTTACCCTTATAAAGTATAATGCAATAATCCAATCTGATGTTGACAGAAGTATTAAAAATAGTGACAAAATCTGTTTTCAAAGCAAAGATCACAGCTTCCCAATCTCTCACACACACATGTGCATACAGTGAAAATCTGACTTGGTTGCTGCTCCAGTATGACTTCTGAACAGTAAGTGGAAGTTAAAACATTACCACTAGTACCACCAACTGAATTCATGTTCCTACCACAGCCTGCCACAGAGCCAGGAGCAGCTGTGGTATGTATCTGAGATGAGATGGTAAGGCTGGAGGTCTGTATAAATGGTCCTGCACTGAGCCCAGACTTAACTGCTGCTGCCACAGACCGCGGGCATGTGGGTAACATGCTTCTGCAAGTCTACTGATTTACCACAGGCAATGTTTGAGAGCCCTTCTCTATGAAATCCTCACCACTTTCTATTTCTTCTTCATTATCATCCTCTAGGATATTTACAGGAGCAGAGGTTTCCCCAGCCTCCATCATCTTTTTCAGAGCATCAAGCTGTTCTGTTAACAATAAAAATAAAAATAAATTAGTCATGACATGAACAGTTTGTAGCACAAAGAAATACATGAGAACAATCATAAATGATTCTCTGATCCTGAGAGTTACTTCTATTTAATGGGTTCTCTAAGTTTTCAGTTAGCAATAAAATTTTACAGAGTAAGAGCATCATTAGACATACACTGTTGTTAGATCTGAAAAGTGGTCAGTAAGGGCTGTATCCAAAGCTCTCTGAAGTCAATAAAAATCTTTCCATAGACTTCAAATGTTTTTGGAGCAAGCATATTACTTCTTCAGAGAACAGACAGCTATGTCTTTGGTGCCTGATATATGCAAATGGCGGCAAAGTGCTTGGATTTTCAACTGTATTCCCATGTGCAATTCAGTTAGACAGTATGAACACAATCATGTATGACTGAAGTCAGTGGAAGGTCTGCATGCTTATCTTTGAATGGGACCAGGGTTTATCACTACAGCCATACTGGAAACTAACACAGCAACATTATTATTACTGAAAGATGATAAATATCAGAACAGGCAATGATAGCAAGAGCAGCAATTTGAAATTCCATTTCGTTTTATGCTTATCCTGGAAAAACACAGCAATGCAAACATACCAGTGTAGGCACAATTTACAAGGGATTCTATCTGCATTATATTTCAGCTCAACAAGCAATCTGATAAAAGTCCCAGGACTACATTTCTAGGCCTATCTATGCCTGTGCTGCATGCTGATATCAAGGTCCAGGCTCTGGCACTCATATGAAACACAAGCGCAAACAAAGTGTCATTTACATATCATTCATATTCTTCCAACACAAAAGTACAAGCAATTTGGAAACTATAATAACAAAGTTTATTCGTATCTACCTGGACTTTTGTTTAATTTAATACTTGACAAGCTTTACTTACTTTTTTCTACCTCAGGTTTCAACCTTTTATTCTTTATGAGAATCTTTCTTCTGAGGTCATTAGGAGAAGGTAAGGCTTTACCTGGATCAAGCTGTAAAATAATTTCAAGAAAAGGCTTAATAACACCTATGTGGCCTCTTTGTATCCCTGTTTGGGATTCTGACTTTAGGGCAGCAATGGTAAGGGGCAGTGAACAAGCAGTGCCACCTCAAGCACAACCCTGGAAGGTAGTGTGACTGCAGTTATGTTGTCTCCTCTACTTCTTCCCTGTCCCATGAGAAAGCTATGCTCAGGTAAATGTTGCTGGCTGAAGCCAGCACACTAGTCTCCAGCCTACACCATCCCCAGGGGCACTGGTCAAAACTCTCTCCTGCCTAGCAGTGGGCATGGATGTGACCTGCAACTCTTCATAAGAGGATTTCCTACTTTCCCTCTCTCCCTGTGGTTCCCACACAGTCCAAGTTACAATTTAGCTCATTATCATTTGATCTCTAAATAAGTCACCTTTTATGGTCCCTTCAAGCTGTAATAATGCAAGTGAGGCAGCCCACACATACTTACAGAGCAGAAATGGGCTGGCACTGGCAAATGGAAAACTACTCAATCCTTAGCTAGGTAATGAGGACTATTTTTGCCAGTAGGACTACAGGGTCACATCTTCAGTATTTGTGAAAGATAAATAGCAAGTTTCACATACAAAAGGAATTACACTAAAAGGTTTGTTCCAGTTTGGGGAAGGAGAAAAAATATTCTTGAGAAAAGACGAAGTCCAAAATCCTCAGATTTAAGCACCATCACATCATTGAAGCTAAGAAATAGAGATTTGGGTACAGTAATTAGCACCCCCTCCACCTCAGGCTTGCTAAGAATTTTATATGAACAACAATGAGTTGTTCATATAACAGACTGTGGTTTCCAGTGAACTGTAAGTGATATGGGAGTAGGAGATATTTGCAGGACTAGTAAAAATTCTTAAAGGAAACATTCAGATATTCTTATCCTTAAACCCAACTCTGAGCTATGCAGAAGCAGCATTCTAGACAAAGAAACAAAAGAACAAAGCACCATGACTTAAAACCAATAAAAGCAGCAGAAGTGACAAGTAACCAAGCAAAAAAACCTGAATCAACCCAACCCAATCCCACAAGAATGGGTGCAAACCTCCTTGCAGGAGGATAATGATTATCCACAACCACCAGGCTAGCTCAGTCATAGGAGTTTCAGCACGTTGGATGAAGAGAAAACACGACTGTTTCTGAGAGCGCTTGGGTTGTAATTCCACTAGGTGTCAGTGCCGCAGAGCTCACTTATCCTCAGGCTTCCAGAAGGCCAGTCTGCATCCACAAGCAAGGGCATAGTTGGATGCCCATTTGGACAAATATTTGTTTTCACTTAAAACCAAATCTGCTCCAGCCAATGCCATGTCTCTCAAAGTCTGCCCTCCTCAGTCGACTAGTAGAGGTACCAGAAACCAAGCACTTGTAAAATACACATTTCAAGCTCCTCCTGCCATCCCTGCAACATTTGCTTTGTGAGCAGCTGGGGACTGAATTCATCCACGAAGAGGAATGGATACAAAATGCAGAAGGCTCAGTAGTGCTACAGACTACAGGTAGCTGAGGCTAAATACTGGGCCCTGAGGTAGCAGCATGGTAGCCTTTGGCCAGCTCTGTTTTAGGCTTCCCTGCAAGCTGCTGGAAGCTGTCATTTGTGAGGAAATAATGGCACAGTGCTACATACATTACAGAGGAACACTACAGATTTAGTTCTCTGTGATGCACTTTTCAGGACAACAGCCTGATATTCACCAAGCCTTGTGTGTTGCTGTCCCTGCAACATGCAAGGAAAGCCAAGAAACGCACAGCTCTAGAGATGATAATGCCAGGAGCCCCCTTTGCCAGGGTCACATAGACAGGAGCTGAAAGGTAAGGCAGAGTCCTCTGCTGTGGTCCCCCACAGCACTGAAGAGCATCTGCAGGTTTTGGGTGGCTCCTGGCAGACAGTGAGCACATTGCTCAGGAGAGTAAGGAAGGCCTGGAGGAGTAGCTGCAAGCACTGGGTAACAAGCTATTAAAGTCTCAAATACTGTGCTTGTGAAGGAGTGTCTGTTATCTCCTGCCATGCAGGAGAGTGAAGCGCATGCAGATTATAGTGCCCTTGATAGTCCAAATGAGACTGCAGGGAACTCTTCATGCTTAATTTAATTCTTAATGCAGCAGAGAAGGCCACCTAGACTGCAGGCCCTGATCTGGAGCATGAAGCATGTGAAGTGCAGCTGAAAGAAGATGTTTCCTCAGCTGAGACCATGCAATTTATAATTAATTTGTTTTCAGCAGTGACTGGCAATTTCAGAGTTATATATGACCTGCAAATACAATGTATGTGGTGTATTTTATGTAGATGCTGATATTACATCACACATCAAGGGGATGGATTTCCCCAGGCTGCTCACCAGAGCCCTGCACAGAAGAGATTAAACAAATCAGATAAGGACAAGTTTGTACCAAAAAGCATACACAACCAAAATCACTAGTCATTTTTGAAAGCACAGGACTGGCAGTGAACAGCACTATAGGTGATATGATCCCAGTTTATCATCTCTTTTAAATACAGCCAATATAAAAAAAATAAAAAGACTGGCAGAATATAACATACTGGATGTGTTTCTAGAGGCTGCTTCAACAGGAGATCTCCAAAAAGATCTTCACAGTATTTTGACATCTTGTACTGTTGATATTTGCTAGAAAAGATGATGTTGGTTAATTTTTAAATATAAAAGAGATATCACTATTACTCAACAAAACAGAATAATACTAAGTAATGTAGACATCCCAAATGATATACTGCCCACTTTCTCTCAAATGAGAAGTATCATTTTACTGTAATTATATTGCCAATAAAAGTATATTATCTGACATAGATGAATTTAATAAGACCAAAAAAGTACATTATCTGAATGCCACACAGTTAATGGAACATCCAAATATATTTCACAGCTTTACCACAGATAAAAGTATTGCCATTACTAAGCTAAAGACTGACTAGTATATTGAAGTACAGTCCCTTCCAAGTGACATTCAGTATAACTGCATATCCCTACACAATTTTCAAGTACACTCAAAATAATAGTACTTTTGAGCTGTATCATATCTCTCATACTTTGCACTATTAAAACAAACGAACAAAAAAGGGCACCATATACCTGCAGTGATTTTCAAATGAAAGAATGACAGGATACTCTGATGTAACAAATGCTGTTTCCTTAATGGCTTGAATTACATCCTATAAAAAAATGCAATAATAGGATTCAAATTAGAACAGATCAAATTACAATCATAATGAGAGATTTGTTTGTTCTCCACCCCACCCCGAGAAACACAGAGCTGAGTCTCGAATGTGCCAAGTGAAGCCAGAACTAGAACAAACTGTATGCTCATTCTTCTCTGTTCCCCTGCAACAACCTGGACTCAGTGCACAACAGGTACCTCACTGCACCTGCAGCAGTGATGGCAGCTTCACGAACCCATCAATGCTACCCCTGGATCTGCTGCCATCTTCTCCTGCCAGGGAGAATTGCTACACCCAGAATAACTCCTGCATCTTCAGGCTTTTTCCACAGCTAAGGAAATTCTCAGACAAGGGAGAAGATATTTGTTCTGTGGTACAAAGAGCCACAGAATGAAAATATGGGGCAAAACAAGGAAGCATGCTTCCTGCAGTTTCTGTGGAAAGGCAGATGTAACACAGGGGGTGTATGATGCGAGTCAGAAATAAGCCTTAAGATCTGGGGACAAGAAACTGTGCCTATGTGATTTGTCAGTCTGTCACAAGGGAGCAGCATCTGGGTACTGGGAAGGGAGGGTGCCCTGCATGGATTCTTGTCTAGGGGCTCTGCTGAGGCTTACTGCCAGGTGTAGAGGTCAGGCATTTACCTTGAAAAGAATATCTGTACACATTGCTTTTCCATGCGTTATTATCGGTTCTTGGTCTTCACCTTTGCCATCCCAACAGTCCAGCTCAACACACCTAAAGACCCAAGAAAAATGATGTCAGATTCCTTAGTGTTTCAGTACAGGTGCACTACTTGGGACATGTTCTGAGCAGTGATGTTCAGAGCAGTATGTTACAAAGCAGTTTGGGACATTACACAATTCCTTTTAAGCTGCACGTGTAATTTCAGAGTGCTTTTATAACTTTGGGTATACTACTTTAAATATGGTATGTGCTGGTCAATATATTTATACCTGAACAATAATGTTTTTAGCTCTTCTAATTTATTCTTTTAGACAGTTAATGGTGACACATTCCAGTATGTCAAAAAATTAAGCAGGAAAGCATAAACTGATTCTCATTTCCATATAAACTTCTTAATTACAAAGCAGAAAGCCCTCTGAAATTCTTTGGTTGTCATTTTGACATAAAACTTGCTATTTTCTCACAAACTCTCTCCTGATATCAATTCCTACATTCTACTTCCTTTCAGCGTTATTTTGTGCAGAAAACTGTCTTAAATATGTATTATTTTCATTTACCACACTAATATATTGATACATTCAACTATACAATATATCACCACTAAGGTATATTATGTAGGTTTAAAGTATTAGATTCACAAATATTAAAGGCTGTTATCTCCTGCTTCCAACCTGCATCCAGCCAAAAGCACTTGTCTGTACATCTCCACTGAAGACTTGCCACCAAACTGCCTGCCTGTTAAATATGTATTGTGAGAGGAGCTGATGAAATAATGAGCCAAAGGATGGTCCATTTCTTGATATAATTCCAGACGGTCTAGGAAAACTGGGGCATTTTCATCTGACATTAAGTATCTGCAAAACCCATCACTTGATATGACACCTAGAAGGAAGAAGAAAGCATGAAATTTATAGCAAGCAGGAGTCAAACCGTCTCACAGAGCAGGAACCCTAGCACAAAAGCTATGTTTAAACAGCCTTCTGCAAGCAAACAGAAGCTCTCCCCTTTTGATGATCCAAGCTGACCAGCAACTGTGTCCCTGCTGCAAAATCTGCCACTGTGTTCCCAGATAACGAAAGAAAAAAACACAGGTGCCCACCTAGCTCAATATCCTATGGCCAGCACTCACCACTAGTAGACCTAGGGCATCAAGAGGATGTGAAGGCAGCAAATAAGTAGGGACCTTTCCTCAGAGTACTCCGAAGAATTTTGGGCTCTGGGACTTTGAGAGACAGAAATTGTGAGCTTGCATGTACCACTTTTCTGTGGTACTTTTCTCCGCTCTTTCATATTTAGTCCTGCCCTGGCTGTGCTTCATTGCTGTTAATAAGCTCGCAGCATGTGCAGAGGCTGTTCTCCACTCACAAAAACAAGTGGAGGTATACCTGAAAACCTCTGCAGATGATCACTTGGAAATGAACATGCATTAGGAAAATCTAAGATAACTTCAAGTTTACTGTTTGAAATACAGGTTTATTCCTTTATAATGATAGGCAAGCAATTTTCTACAATGAGTATGGGACATACAGTAATTCAGAGGACAGAATTCATAACGCCTTTCCCTTATTTCTCTGCTGTTATATGCTTCATAAAGTATAAAAAAATATAAATCAAGGAATAAATCTTAATGAAAACAAAGTAAGAACAATCAGTACTGCAGTATCAGTTTTAAATTGACCAAGAGACTGAAAAATTATCTGGGGTAGAGAAGAAAGGATTACTCACAAAGAGTCACTGCAGAGAATGGTTATCTGGCACTAATTTGGAGACTGCTTTCCCTAAAGTCATACATGAACACTCAGCTATTGTTAAGGCACAGGTTGCAGCAGTCCTATTTTTATTTTGTTTAATACAACTTTTCTCTTATACAGAGAACTCCAGTAATCCTTATTTTCATTCTGCTCCTAGCCTTCTGAAAAAATCCTCTACCAGAGCTTACATTTTCTGTGCTTGGTGTCAGCCAGAGGTGAACTGTTCTGGAATGTCTTATTCAAATCCTTTCAGCCAATTCTGAGTTTTGGAAGAAGGGGGGAAAAAAAAGGGCAAAATGGAATTTTCAACTTTATGAATGTTTTTATTTTGTTGACCACTGAGAACTTAAAAGCAGCAGCACAAAATATCTCACAATACACACTTCTAGTGCATCATCTAGTGGAAAAAAGTCACAGCTGGGCAGGCATCCTAGAAAAACAATGGCTGAGACTTCAGCAACTTAGCAGAGCTCTATGTGCCTAACAGACGGGCCTTTCTATTTTTGACATGCACCGACTAGGCAGAAGAATTTGCTTGTGTAGTGTTCCTGAGCAGACTCTGGTTACTAAACTGCCCAGCATTAACTTGTTCAGCTTTACTGACTCTTTCTGTTACTGAAATGTAACTGAGGAAGAGTCAGTTGCTTATTGCTACTGCCTTCTTGTACACCAGCCTTGTTTCTTAAACTACATGATTTAGCAAAAAACAGTGTTGAGCTTAATTATTTTGCTCAACAGCAATGTTATATCTAAAAAGAAAGGGAAAGAGACTGCAGAGAACAGCCACTGCTGAGATAAATTCTTGCCTTCTTTACGTGCTAAGGTTCAACATGTTATTATATGAAATCATCTTTCTATCCTACTGATTACATTGGGATAAAATCTGCACCAGCGAATATGACCAATGGAGGAACACTGTAAGAGGACACTGCTGCTGTTCTGTTGTTATTCTCCATAACCCTATCCCTGCAGGAGGTTTACCACGTTTATTTTAAACCTGTTAGAAATATAAATCAAAGAAAGAAGCTAAATAATTAGCCAAGATTGAATTATAGGCTAGAAGAATAAGCCAGTATCATCCCTCTGCTACAGCTTGTTGATGGCAAAATCCTCTTTGCAAATTATTGAATGTTGTTTTCCAGTTTTAGATTAATTCCCACCTTCATAAAACATGCTTTTACATCTTCCATCCTAAACAGTTGGCAGCTACTTTAGTATACCTTCCTCACTTTGGAAAATATGTAAAATGCACTGGCATCAAGAGAAATCACAGATGAATGCCTTTAAAAAAAAGGAGGGGGGTGTAGACTTGACTAAACCCAACTAATTAATACTTGGACAACCTATTTCATGGAGAGAGTAAGAGAAATATGCTACACTGCCTGTGAGTGGAAAATCCTCACATTTATAAACGACTCCTAGACAAGAGAAATAGCTCCTTCTCTCCCAGGTGATTCCTGGAAAGTCCATGTTTTCAAAGAACTAAAAGAGCTATCTATTAATCCAACATACAATACAGTGTCTGAAGTAGCATATACAGTACAAGCTCTTCCTCTAGTAGTATGGTCAAAAGGACTAAAGTACTATAAAGAATGGTGAAAGCTACACATCCAACTACAGAAGAATTCCTTAAGTTTATAGGCCGAGGAAGACAACTGTAAACTCTTCTCAACCACTGGCCCAGAGAAATTGAAAGGGGCAGGTGTTGCTGCAGAAGGCATCATTGGTGCCAATGCCTGTGATCATAAAGCAACATAAAGGCACACAGGGAATCCAACAGGGCTGCAGCACTCAGCAAGAGCTGCCTCAGGCTTTATTGAAGCAGTTTAAGATATCACCTCCTTCTGTTGTTTTCTTTGCACATCCTTCATCAGCAGGGGCAGCATTAGTGGATGTGTAAAAGCTACTCACTTTCTCCAGTACTAGCTTGATACATTAGCCTAACTGCCTAGTGAAAGTGGCTTCTTGTTAGGACTTCTGAAGGGCTATGGTCTTTGCAAGGCTGCAGTCTCCTCCTCTACATGCTACAATGACAGTAACTTGCAGCAAAAGGGCAGGGAGGACAGATGGGTATAGCAACGTTTTTAATTGCTGTGCTTGATCCCAACACAGCTTGTTCAGCAGAATGCATAAGAACTGGGAGCTAAGTTCAACCACTGACACCTCCAACGCCCACAGAAGCTCAGGACGTGAACAGTCCACGGATGGCTTGGAGACACTGCCTGCAATCTTCTTGCCCAGAGAGAACGTTTTTCAATGCACCCACATACAATACCCTGTTCTAAGGTAGGCTGCTGCCCTCAAGCACTATACAGATAATATCATAAGAAAGTGGATGCATGTCCAGTGGTGCACATGGTAATTTTTAATCTTTTATTTTTACATAGTACCTGTACAGCTTTCCAGTCTCTCTGAGACCTTAGCCATAGCCACATGCATGCTGCCTTCTTACTAGGAGTCTCCATGCTGCTCCCTGTTCACTCAATCCTAGCACCCTCCCATTTTGTATCAGGATGGCTATGTTTGAAGCCAGATTGTAACCTGGATCAGGGAAATAATCCTTCTAAAAAATCACTGATTTTGAGGGGGAGATATTTTTCAACAGATCATTTTCCTGATCTAGTTCACTGGGTGGCCACACAAGTGCTTACCCTCTGACCACAAAGACTGTAAGCTCCCTTTTTAAAAGTTGGGTGCTTTGGAACAAATTCCCCAAATGCCTAAAACCAGTGCATACTGAATTCCCTCCCACATTTACCTTTACTCTTCAAGTCTTCATCTGGCTCATATGTCTCAATTATCTGCATTGCTCTTTTTGTGTCATAAAAGGGAAATAAAATTTCATTGAGCCGAGGATCTCGTTGATGCTAAGGTTAGAAAACAACGGAATTCAGCAAAACAATATAGTGCATGGCTATCATCCAAGAGCATTTCATTACTGCAGATGAGAAAGAAAGAAGTGGATATTTAAAAATAAAAAAAAAAAGACGCCCTAAAACTTACAGACTGTTCAACAGTAACTTTGGCTTTAGACAGAAAACAAACCTTATCTTTCATAAGAAACCTAGGCACTTGGATTATAAAAATATTTCAAAAAACCAATCCAGTACAATAGTATAACTGGTCTTACTCTTGCTTGTTCATGAAAATAATGACTGCACGTGATATACGTGCAAATGAAATGTTGAAAATAAATACCTAAATCTCTCTTCTTTGTAAATTGTCTCTCTTCCTAATCTTTTTTTGTAGGTCATGTAAACTGACAGACTTGACTGATGGCACTGTAATCACCTCTGCAAAAATGCCCATGTTCAGCAATATCTACAGCTAAGGCAAAAATTAAAAGTAAAATAAAGCTATACTAGAAATACAGAATTTGGAACCCAAATTTAGAAATCTGCAACTACTGATGATTATTTGTGAATCGTGGAAACACCGTGTTATTAACTATACAAAACCAGCATAGGTTCTTAGATGAAATATTACAACTTAAAAGAGCTTCACAGTATCATCTCTTCAATTCACAGTAATCTAAAATATTAGGATTTCATAATATATGTAATATTTAGATACAATTTAGCAGTGATTTCTAACACACTACTAAAACTCAAGAGTTTTTAAGTTTTCACTTCATAGTGTGCTATGTAACTTTTGTTTTTCTCCATGGTGGATTAGAGCTGCACACTGTGTGCCTGATTCTCCATTAAAAGAAAATTAAAACCAGAACTGAATGGAGTAGTGGCATGTAAGCAGATGCAATAAAACAAAGAAATAAATATGACTGTGAAAACACTCTTTTACCTCAGTAGATGCATAGTTTTCAAGCTTTAGTTTAAGCAGAATTCAGAAATGTAACAGGCCACCCCCATACTGGTGATCAATAATTTGAAGTGGTCAGGATAGTGTTGATATGGCTTGGTGCAGCACTATCAGCATTTGCTGTAATTCCTTATGTGTAAATTTTTTGGTATTTTTTTCATTAAAAAAACAATATCCAATCAAAAATAAGCACTTGATCTCTTTTCTTACAATCGATACATTGGTGCATATGTTTAATTAATTGCAAGAAATTACAACCAATGCCAATTTAATCATGCAATTAAGGAGGGATCTTTCAAGTAATGCTACTGACAGTCTCCAGCATCTAAGATACAGCAGTTTCATTCACTACAGATCAGCTGTCTGGATATCTAAGTAAAACCCAGATGAAATATGATATGAGAGCAGATGGATGCAGGACATAACTTGCTAAGCGGCACACAACAGCAACACAACATGGGCATGCAACAGCAGTCTACTGTGACAAATGACAAGCTTCAAACATTAGTGACAATACATCACTTCAAAAAATTGTGAGAAATAGTAGGGAAGGTTCTTAAGAAAAGTACTCTTCCCCACTCTCTTTCTTCTTCAGTTAGTCATAAACAAACAGAAGAAAATAAATGGGACAAAGCAAAAAGTCTCCTCTTGGGAAAGAGTCCCAGAGTTATCAGAAGGAACTAAGAGCAAAATATTCTTGTAGCAATGATCATCACTCATTATCAATTTACCATTTGAACAAAAGCATGTCTTTATGTCTACTTAGTTTAAAAAATAAAGCAAAATTGTCAACTGATGGAAGTGTTACTTAAAAAAAGGAAGAATGCTTACTAGTGTCTCTTGGGGAAACGTTCTCCACTACTGACCTTGTTGGCACAGGAAAGTTGGAACACAAAAGCTGACCAAAATTAAAAGCATGAAGTTTCATCTAGAAAGACAACATGCCCCAGGACTAATAGTGTATATCTAACAAAGTTGCATTTGACTGCTCTAGTTACCATATCAGACAGGACACCCTTACACTAGACATTCATAACCATATGAGGGTGAACCATCTAAAAGCATGGGGAGAAAGTATACCTGTATGGTTCTGCACAGAGAGAAGGATCATTTAGTCTCCTCAACCTGGCCCTTGTGTCTCCTCTTTGAGTGGATACAGCAGTTAACAATGTGCCGGAACCAATTTTGCCTCCTGAATTTGTACTGTGAAGTGGTAAGAAAGGGTTCTTTTCATGGAGATGAAAAACAGAGAGAGAGAGAGAGAGAGAGAGAGAGAGAGAGAGTGGGAAGGAGAGAGGAAGAACAGGCAAGTGAGAGGGACAGAGGGAGGGGAAAAGATAAAGGAAGTAGGAAAGAGGGGGGATAGTAAAGGATCGCCTCATACCTCCTTCCCAGGAGAAAGGGTGAGTCCTGGTCAGGCTACTGAATTTCATTTTGACAGTTACTTGGCTTAATAATTTACTGCTGCAAATGAATGGCAGGAGCAAATCTCAATAGTAGTGATTTCAGTTCTTTTTCTACTACAGTTTCTTTTTTCAAAATTTGGTATTGAAAAAAGACGACCTAGACAAAATACTCAGTGCCTGATAACAATTAAATTCTAAAAACTTCCCAGAAGCTTTAATACTGATACACAATTAAATCAGCTGTCAGCCAGCAGCATTTAAAAGTCAAATAGAGACAGCAGTTTGGAGAAACTCCAGGAAATATCCTCATGCTCCCTTAAAAACCTGTAACACTTAAAGCTTCTGCAGCATGCCTTGGAGGTTACTGAATTCAAAATACTTTAGGCTGAAGACTCTCATGAAGAATTGCTCTGCCAAGTAACTCCCCTCTCCTATATAATGATAATAATCTTTTAACATCTTCCAGCATTAAACACCACTGCTAATTGCACTGTTGGCCAGCTGTCAAGGGGACAGAAATGATCACTTCAGGAGGGAGATTCTGGGTCTTTTAGTGCCTTTCAAATCATGACCAAAACTTTAAACTCTATTTGGACACCAAAAGCCTCTAGCACAGAGCCAAAGGCATTCATTCCAGTCATGAGAGTGAATGTCCTACTCTATAAAACCACTTGACTAATTTTTCTCAACTCTGGTTACTAACTAAAGGGCCAACTACAAGATATCCAACTGCAAAATGAGTTGTGTCGATAGGAATGTAGCCAACAAGATGCATCTTTCTCCAATACTGCCTATAAAATAAGGCTTCTAATTCTGTAAAAAGAACTGCTACAACAATACAAAACTGAAAGCATAACTCCATTTTAATTTTTTAATCAGTTAGTGGAGATAGCCAGGAAATTCTTACAATTGCTGGCAGCTCTTCTTCGGAAGTTTAGGGTTCAAGGAAGCACACTTTAAACTAACACAACTACAGAGATCAATTTTCCAATAATAATAAAATAATAATTTACTGAAAAATGAGGATTAACACTAAAAAGAATATCAGAAGCTAATAGGGTTCAAGGTAAGGACAGGGCTGTGTGCTTCAAGCAGTGAAGTGTATCTATCACTACAACTGAACTGGGGGGGCTGAGGTACTTTAAGGGGAAATTTAAATAATTTTATCTTTTTTCTCTTCAGTGCAGAAACAAAAATGATGTGCCTTAGCTATGACTCCAGTCCTGCAAACATTTAGACACTGAACTTGGTAAACAGCTGTGACAAAAGAACATCTCAACAGTAGTAAGATTAAGCATGTGCTCCAATTTGCTAATAGAGAGAACTATATGGATATGAACTAAGGCCCCAAGTATGTAACCATTAGTCCTGAAACTGTTAATCTTCTCACAATCTTTTCTTTTGGAATACTCTTTCTACATGTAATTCAGGTAATTCAGGTGAAGAGTAAGGCATGCATTCCCTGCTGAATAAGAAAATTATATTCTAAATTTGATATATGGGGAACTTACAGCTTGAATCTTAATATAGCAGTACCATATATATAAATAAATAAATATATATACACAAAATGTATAAAATAGATTTATAACCAGTAAAATGATTTTAGATGGAGAGATTTTTGGTAATGCACCCATTGCCTAAAAGATCACGAAGAGAGGTGAAGCAGCTATCCATGTTTCAGATGACAAGATGACAAGAACCTACTGGTACAAAAACTGGTACAAAAAATGTGCCTGTTTTCCATGTTCTTGACAAATCTACATAGTGCATTTAGTGTTACAATTCCAAATAAGTCAGTCTTCTATAACTTACTGTGCTTTAGGAATAGGGAAAAAACCCCAATCCCACACTGTTTATTGAACTACTTTGCACACTCACGATGTTTTTATGAAATACTAAATACTCTTGCCAACAACTGTATTCTGGAACTACAGCAATAAAAATATTTCCTATTATTCTACACACATAGTATTTTAAAAATCATATACAAGCTCTTAAAATATCCTCTTAGCTCTTAGATTTGTAATAGATTGAAATAATACTGTCAAGAAGAATCAAACCACTGTTTATAATAGCCTACTTCATTTTTTCTATTATTCAGAAGGATTAGCAGATCTATTTAACTGTGGCCTACAGATAAAGTAATTGCTTATAATAAAATACTGGGTGTATTTTAGTTGAAACTGCATCGAATGTAACAGTATAAAATGTATAAAACTACATCTCACACAACATAACACAACAGCAAGTAATCAACAGATGCAATCTGCAAAGCCAACATATAGAAAGCACAACAACGTACAAAGCTGGAGCTGATTTTTGCACCTGGATGTTACCATAATGGAAAGATCAGCAGATCAAAAGCATAGCAAATAATGGCATGATTCATGCAATGGGAATATTGGAAGAAGCAAGCCACTGCAGACAGACTTGTATGGTAGTTAATGTATGAAAAAGCTTACTTCATTTAGAAAGCTCACTAATTGGTCTACCGTTAAATAATCAGTTTTGTCTCCATTGCTGAAAAGAAATTTATTAGAGAATGTAAGTTGTCATATACGATGCTACAGTAGGTATGATTTACATGTTGACATTGTTGATACTTTTAAAACCACCTACTCTTCTACCTGAAGTAGCTCTATAATCTCAAAATGAACAGTCACAGAAAACATACTAACTGTCTATGCTTGGCACAGTGTATCTCCCATACTTGCTATAACTTAAAAAAATGTTACTTCATAAAACAACATGTAAGTCCTCCAGCTGAGAATAAATTGAGTGAAGAAATTTTTTAAACTTCAAATTTCTTATTTAATTAGTTCACATACTGTGTTAATCACCTAAAGGAGGAAGTTAAAATTACAGTAGTTAGTAAAGCCAATGCAAAAAAAAAAAAAAGTTCCAGGTGCTTCCTCAAAGTCATGTAAAAGTTGCTCTAAAATTCAGAGTGAACTTTTACATTAACGGTCTGAGGGGGAAGGAAGGGGAAAAACACAGACTCAAGTTTGTCTTAAAATACTGCTGATGCTACTAGGATTCAAGGTTAGATAATCTTTAAAGTGTTCTGTCACTATTAGATATAGAGTAAAAATACAGCAAAATGAGTTTAAAGCAAGATTATATTAAATTTGAACTTACATCTTCTTAAAGAGGTCCTCTATGTCCGTTCGGGGACATATCTTTTGGGTGAGCTCATAAAATTTCTCGTAAGTAAATGCTGCAGGCTCAATGTCATCATTCTGCAACAAAATGCAAAGGTATATTTATCCAGCAAAAGACAGCTTATATGCTTTTTTCCCCAAGAGTATATCTTATATAAGAAAATGCAACCAAGAACTATTTTAGCTCTTTACCTAGTATACACTAAGTTTCTTTTGTATTTTCTGAAAACGGTTCTCAATTCATCTTTATCATAGATCTGTTTGATCTTATATTCTGACCTCGCAGTAATATTAATTCTACATAAACACAGAACTGGAAAACAGTCTTTATTTTTCTTCTGAAGCTTAAAAAAACCCAGAAAGTCCAAAATAGTGGACAAACTTCAAGATGCTTATACTGAAGACAAGGAACTTTGAGAAAAAGTCCCAAGTCTGGTGCAATGGTTTTAAAAAGCAAAGCAGCTCTCATACAGAGCCATGTAAAACTTCCATGATGTAGGGAACGCATGGCTAACACATTCAGTATCATGTCCTTCTCTGAACAAGGTAAGAACTGCAGCAGTGAGAAAAATTTCATCTCAGGTGACAGGCATTGCTACAGCTGGGTATTCTTGTCTTCCTATGCCCCCACTCACTCCCTGGCTGGAAATAGCAAGCCTCACTAGGTGCTTGCTGCAGTCAGGCCAAGAACTAAGGGCTGGAGTCTCCAAAATGAAAAGGGACACTAGACAGGGAGTAAAGCAAAAAAACCCTAGCTACAACTGTAACCAGCCATCACCCCTCGGGCTGCTGGCAGGGGCTCCCACTGCTAATGGGACAAAGCTGGACAGCAGTTCTCCAATGGAAGGGAGCAAAGAGCAGGAGGTGTCCAAGAAATGCAACTGAGAGGACAGCATGCAACACAAAGTATGTGCATATTCTGTGCTCATATACTTTGTATAAATCAATGAAGGTAGTCTTTTACAGAAAAGAAGGGAAGCCTCATTTAAGAGGTTTAAGGACCACTATGTCATACAGATTTAATTACATTTTGGGTTTAGTAAACAACATAGAGTGATTAATAAGTTACTAATGAACAATAGGCATGTTTTTATGTGATGCAAATGACTTGGATCACAGCTACAAATGTGAACGATTCACCAATTTATTAGTATACAAAACAGTTATTCAAAACCACTAAATACCTTTCCACTGGGAAGACCTAATTCCTTAAGTGCCTGAAAGATCACTTTTTCTGTTTTACCTGATGCAAAGGTTCTGGTAATGCTAAAAAAAAAAAAGAATGGAGAAGAAAAGAAGAAATGTTAGCCACTTTTTAAACAATCAGTTCTCTCTCTCTTGCTTTTACTGCCAACATTTTGCTCTGGCTTAAACTGATGAATGTAAGCATCTTCCAAGCAATAGTGCAGTTGAAAAAGTGCTCTAAGTCTCACTGAGCAGCAGTGCTCTGCCTGCAAGTTATCCATTAGAAAATATATCAAAATAATGGACTACAAAAAGAACAAGAGAGGGCTTTTTTCCAATATGCTGGGATACAGAGCTGTGTAAAGCATTATTATGTTGCCTCTTTTCAACTCTATGCATAGATAAATGACTGTGTTTAAAAAGTAGCAGATTCTACAAGTGAGGAGACTTGTCTCCAGCCATTCCTGGTTGTGGTGACTTCCCTTGCTTTCCAACCATTAACCTATGCCTCCCAGGTCACCCATAAGGCAGGCATGAACCATTCTCAACGGCAGTTTCCTTCCTCTTTCCTTTTCAAGCAGTCAGTGCTAGCAAGCAACTCCCAGCTGTGTGCCAAATCCCATTCCCTGCCCCCTCACTAGCTACAGTGCTCACTCCTCCCTTTGAATGCTCCCTCAGCTTACAGCCATCATGAATATCCCTGTTCTAGATATACTATGCACAAGTCATTTAGGTAGGTCTCAGCTACCACTGAAATATTTCCATCAAACTGATTAACATCCTCTTGTTTCTGCAAAACAGGGGTGATTTCACCATGCATGTGACTGACAAACTGGTTTCACTTGCAATGAAATAAATCCAATTAAAGCTTAGCTATTTGGTATGATTAATGCGAAAGCATTTGGTCTATTTCTGTTTCCATTTGAGATTAATTTGAACAAGCTCTAACTCTGGAAAAGTAGATCCAGACTTGACAGTTCTCCTTCCTTCTGTTTATGGTCTAAGAAGCTAAAATGATGTGTCCCACAACCCCTTGATTTTGGTGTCTCAATCTGGAGAGAAAAACTGAGGTCTGCATCCAACATGTATTTCTAACGCTAACAAAAGCTGTACATTGGGAAAGTGTCTATAGCTGCTTTATAAGAATATGTTGCTCTTTATCATCGAGACAAACATTTGATGAGACCTTTTGTAAATCTCATGCATACTAAATAATTACACATGGTGAAAGATGTGAAAAACTTTTACTGTCATTTGTAGCCATAGCAATTCACAGTTGGTTTACTCCCCCAACCACTGTAAACCGCCTAAGCAAATATTTTCATACTAATAAAATTAAGATCAGGAAGTGAAAGATCTAAATGATAAAATAGTATTTTAAGAAATCTCGCCCTTTTTTTTTTTTTTTTACTCGGTTCTTACAACAGTTGGATTTCTATGTCCCTGTTTAGGCACCTAAATAAGTTATTTGATTTCCCAAAGCTGTAAGTACTGAGATGTTTTCACTAAAATATAGACTGAGTTTAACTTTAGGCACTTGTTTCTGAAAAAAATCTTAGGCATCTATTTTTCCACCAATTCTAAAATACAGAGTAATGTTAGCTCTACAATTTACAACCTACCTCCAGCCCTGCAAAAAATTCTGTGTCTGTTCTAATGAATCAGGCCCCAATAATAATGTCATGTAAAGCACATAATATTGATCAAACTGTGAGACAAGATTCCATGACTGCAGGGAACTTATTTTTGATTCCAAACTATTTTTTATTTCACCAAAGATGACAGCAAACATAGCAGTAATTTGTAATGAAAGCAGCAGCCTAGAAAACACTGCATGAATCAAAAAAGATTGTAAAAATACAGCATGACACTTTTATTTTGCTAAGGATATTGTAAATAAAACTACTTTTCCCTCTATCGGAAGAGACTTCATCCTAGCAGATTTACATTCACCTTGTATACCTTGGAAGAAAACTGGTCTACTTCAGATGCAGGCAAGTTACTGGTTGACAGATACCTACAGGTGTTTACTCCTCATGTTCTACAGTAATTTGGGGCTTTTTATGGTAACATGTCAATGTACTTCCTCATAAATATTTAAAAATACTTCCCAAATCGGTGACTGAGGGGTATGAATCTATCATGCTTGTTGATGGATTAAATGACTTGGTTACTTCAAACCTTCACCACTTTCCAACCATTACTTCAAAGATCAAGCTAACACACAAACTGTTCAAATAAATCTTTTATCATGGTTCCACTGAATTTATCAGTTTGGCTAGAACTGGAAGTACCACTGTCTACACTGTACAAGAAATTATCTAAAACTATGATTTCCAACTATCATCTAATTATTAAAACATTTCTTCCAGGCACTCTGGAGTAATTGATACAAAACATATTTACTAAAAAAAGGGTAATTTCAAATTAACTTAATGAAACTACTGTAAAAGATATTTAAGCTTCATTTATCATAGTTTAGCTTTTTCTTTTTTTATATATTTTCACAGTTAGAACCTAAATTAGCTTAAATCCTTTTAAATGTAGTTATACAAGAGATAAGCATAGATTGAGCAAAGATAATTTCTAAACAGGCTCTAGCTGAACAGGTACAACTTGCATAGGTAGAAAATCCATTTTCTGCCAACAGAAAGCTGCAGAAAGCAAGTAGATTGTTGGTTTTTTTTTTAAACAAATGCTGACCTTTTTAGTCATCATTTACAGTAGTGGTAAAAACTGAAAATACAAACTATCTAACCAAATGCCCTGTCCTTTTGAGATCTGTAGATGTAGTTCTAAACTCAGACTGCTCTAAGTCCAAATGGCAAAACTGATACTCTCCTAAGGCTTTTGCACTACTAACTGCCAGAATTTCTTCTATCCCAAACACAGTAGGTTGATAGTAATATATATACAACCCAGAGTATATTAAAATCCAAAAGTAGTTGAGAAGAATCTTTGTGACTCTGCAACCCCCAACTGTACTAATGAGGAGTCAAGAATATTTATGCCATTTACCACCAACATCCTAAGGAGTTTCACCTTTGCAAGGTTCATCATTCACTAAGGCTATGTGCTAGCTGCAAAAATCTGTCTTAAACCTGAAAAGAAATGCAAGGAGCTCTTATTTCCCAGGTGAGATTTTTTTTTTTCCTCAGTGTTTTACTGCACTTCTGTGTAAAAAAGAAATACAGGTGGTCTTGTGATACACATTCCCATGGCTTAAGAGATCTGGTGGGTATTCTGAGAGAACAATTGTTCTATCTGTATCCCCAGAGCTACAGCAATTACTACTACAGGAGTCCCTGAGCAGCAGGAGGAGGTGGAGGTTTGAGGAAGCAGGGCTAGATAGATAAGATTGTATTTAAAAACAGGTATATGGGAAGGGCTGACCATAGCAACCTGGAGGTCAGTTGAAGGGGAAGCATCAGTGGTTTAAACCAGTGGAAAATGTTACTTGGGGGAGGCTTGGGTAAACAATGTGAAACTTGGTGCACCTTGCATAAGCAGAGCCATTCTGCCCATATTTCCCAGTGCTTCCTGGCTTGCCTTCCTCATACACATATTCTTCTCCTTATGCATTCACGTCCTTCTGTTCCCTCTTTTATCTTTCCACACGCCTTCTCTGCACTAAGTGTTCACAGGAGGAGGAGGGAAGCAATGAAGCCCCCCACATCCCAGGCTGTCCAGTGCTGAGACACCTGGGTGCTTGTGTCCCCCTTCATGAGAAGTAGCTGTTGTTGGATCAGGTTAATTGCATGATCTTGCCATCCCCCATCAGGGCTCTGATTCACCCTCTTTTCCAATGCAGGTGTATATTGATCTTCCTCCTCTACAACTTTCCTCCAGTCTCTCACTGACGTCTCTCCTAGTCCTTTCATTAGGTGATACAGTGCTTCCCAGATGAGCCCGCAAAAGTTGCCAAATTTCACTCATACCAACATAGTGCATTCCTTGGAGCATCCAGATGTAAAGAAGATTCAGGTTCCCTCTGCACAGCATGGAATAGTAATTCCCTTACAAATGCATAAGCAAACTACTTTTGCAGTACATCAAGCTGCTAGAGACCGATTCATGTCAACCTGAAAATAGTGCAAATTTGAATTTAAAGATTTAATACACTGGAACCAGTGGACTGGACTCTCTTCAGCAATATGCATGCTTGTCTGCATATGCAAATCAGTGTGCTGTAGCACAATGAAGAGAATTTATGCCTCGCTAAATGCAAGGTAAAGTATTTCAAGGCAGAAAGAGTATCAGACAAGCTAGCACACTATAAATTCAAACTGAGGAACAAAAGTCTAGTTCAAACACAGGCATAAAGCTCTAAAGTCTTGAAAATTAATTTGCCCCTGTAGTATCATTCCCTCATCGTCACCCTTCAGTTGATATCCCTTATGGGACTTCTGCACAGAAGGTGCCTCATGGCAGTTTAGTTAAAGTTTTGAGAAATAAGCAGGGCTTAGTAATGTGAATGCTGAAAGACTAATACACTGAAGCAGCCTTAACACTATCAAGGTGTCACTTGAGTCATGAAACTAAAGAAACCTGGAAGGCAGCAAGGCAGACCTTTTGTCTTTTTGCAGATTCTACAGATGCAAAATCTGCTCTTTCTCCCTTGGAAAAAAATGTTCTGTGAAGCTTATCTTACAAAGTCCACCTTCTTGCTCCCTTCTGTGTGCTTCTGTTTATGAAAAAACAGCATGACCCAAACCTGTGGTTTTCACATACTGCATGAAGAGGAAAGAAGCTCAATGTATCAGCAAGAATTAATTCTAGAGCAGGAGGGAGGAGAATTACTCCCTAGCCAGAGAGGACTGAAAATCAGTAACAGTTAATAGCTGTACAGAAAGAAATACACCGTTCTAGCTTTTCTGCTGCTGACAACAACTAACCCAACAATTCATTTACCATGTGGAGAAAACCAAATATTATCCCAGGGGTTCCTATAAAAGCAGAAGAATTTTTGGCAGAGCTGTATCTGCCTCTTTTACAAGGAACTAAATTTTAAAATGTATGTTTTTGTCCTCTACTTAACTGGCTTGCAAGCTCTTATAGTTCTTTTGGTGAGTATTTTATGAAGTTTTACAATTGAAAAACCCATCCCAGAATTTGAGGAGTTTTAAGCTGAGAAAACTGATGCTTTTAGCTCTAAGTGACTTTAAAAACAATTACAAGCACTCATACTTCATTACAATAGACTAAGAAAAAAAATTACTAGGCTGATAAGAAGTCCTGCTTAGTTTACCAAGGAGATACAGAACGCAGCTAAGCATGTCTAGTTCTGTACTTATTTTTACATAAGTATTAGTAATAAAATTGATATTATATTTCATTATTAAGCCACAGAATTTTACTAACATTATACAACCTGTACCTGACAAAACCTGGAACTCCCACTTGTGCTTACCTCCGAACTGGAATTTTCCCATTTGTGTTTGTTAGAAAGGCCAGCTTCATCCAGCTGAAATTAAGAACGAAATATTTTTAACACACCATTGATTACAATTGGTATCTAGATACTTGTATTTAGCTTAAGATTATTGCCATGTCTGTGAAATGAACACAAACAAATAGTTGTTCTGTAATAAAAACATGTTTCTATAATGTTCTAGTGCTTAAGACAGAGTAGTTCTTCAACTGTAAAGGCAAAAAGCAGTCCAAAAGAATCATTACATCAGTTAACACAAGTGTGAAGACAACAAAGACTCATGGGGTTTGGTTTGCATATGCATCAATGGAAGAACAAACCAGACAATAACTAAAACATACAGTATCAATAAATAGAGTGAACAGTTCTAAATTCTCTTAAAATTTCTCCTGAGCAGGTGCTAGGTATAGACTTGAGACCTCTTCTGGTCACAATGAAAAATAAACTCTAAACTAATATACCATCATTTTCTTTATGACACTGTTCTGTGATTGCAAATACTGAACTATGAAAAACAAATTTTTTTTTTTTACTTTCAAGAAGGAAAATACAAGGACAGAAAAATAAAGGAGGAAAGGGAAGAAAGTAACTTACTGTTTCTTGAGACATGTCATTGGACTGACATTGTTAGCTCTAAAGTTATGTATGATGGATCCAAGCCCTTCTACCCATTGCTGAAAAACACAAAAACACAGAAACACCAAATTAGGAAAACTGAAGAGGGAAAAAGTAGGAAAGTTTGTCTTAGGGGAAGGCTGCTTTTCCTTGTGGCTATGGATAATGTTAATAACCTGAACTGAGGAAAAAACCCCTCCCCACTTCACAGCCTGTAACACCATGGAAAAGTCCGGCTGCATTTTACCCATTACTATTTCATCCTTTGCTAAACAAAGTGATTGTGCTTTCTATTCTTCCAAGTGCTACATGTAGCATCAGTGGTGCTATTAAAACAGTTTATTGCCAGCCAAGGCAAGTGGTCCCTTGATTGATTTATTAAGCCTTCTATTTATAGGTTGTATAAACATATGCCTCCCTTTCACTTGTGGCTGGCGATATTAGCTATTACTAAGCAACATTATACAATATTTTATGACATATCTAACTGGTCCAGTTTTAGAAAAAGAATGAAACAAAATATTAATAAAGTAGAGCAAACCACAGGGAGGCTCAATTGTTCTGTGACGTTGACCTCATCTAACACCCTGTTACATACTGAAGTCCTGCTTGCTTTCTTGCTTTCATCCTTAAAAAGCAAAACATTCCAGTAATCATGGGGATGACTTTCAGCCAACAGCAGCATTACAGCACTTATGTAACTCCTTTTTATGGATCTATTTTTCTACTATAGCTTGTACCTAGACTTTGCAGTAGTGTATAGAAGAAGCTTAAGGATTAGGCCCTAACACGAACACTCACTGATTCCAGCAAGAATCCTGGCAGAATAAAGCTATAGGAAGAGAAAAAAATGACAGCACTCCAAGCCAAGTTCGATCTCAATTATGGCATTGCAGTGCTAGGATTACTCAACAGATAATTTACACTGGTGGAACTGAGACAGGATTTGTTCCACTGCTTAACATTAACCTTATGAATAAAGAAGCTTCTTGCTTCTGGCCAAATTCTGTGCATGCAACTTGAACTGACTTGGGCAGGATCCAGAATTTGACACTTATAAATAGATGCAGATGAGTATAATTTTCTTTTCATGAATGAGTGCTGTACATCTGCAAAACAGATGAAAAAGTCATCATTTATATAGGAGGGATATGAACATCTTTGGAAAATAGCATATTGTGGACTGCAGGCAGTAAATCCCTATGGGCTAAAACAAGGTCTAAGGTGTCAATTCAGCAGATAAACACATTTAAGCAGACCCTTGTACTCATAAGACATTACAAGCACATCACAAACTTATTTCTAAAGAAGACATTGTTAATCAGACTCCCTTAAAAATGGACTTTATAAATCTATCTTGCTTCAGGAAAAGTAGTCATTAATTAAGACATTTATTAACATTTAAATATTCCTTTTTGAATTACCTTTTTAAGAAGTACTGCATAAAATATGCATACAAATAGAGTGTGTATCTCAGAATCATTTAAAATAGAAGTTTGACTTATGAGAAAAGCTAGCATTTGGGGTTTTCTTAGGTGTGTTTTCGTGCTTGAAAACAACCCACCAATAACAGTCTGGCCTCCCATTTCTCTTTTCCCAGATGCATGAGTAAGATGACTCAGTAGTCATAGTATGGATGTGCTGCCTAGGGATATAGAGAAAGCAAGGTTCATGGGGAGAGATAATATTATTTATTAGAATTGACACAACCCAAAGCCATGGACAGACTTCGGGAACACTTATCTTTTCCTACAAATGTTCCCTCACCTAAGATGTGAACAGTGCTTGTGATAATTTCAGATTAAACGTCTGAACAAGTCTTACATACATTTCAAATTCCTAGAACTGTTGAAATTCAACTATCATCATTCAGCTAGCATCAACTATCTAAGTTTGTGGGCATGGTTTTGGTTTTTTTAAACACTAGAATGTAACATTACTGCTGCATTAACAGTCACAGCTATACAAAAAAATTATCCTTGTATGATCTGGATTAGTCTGTAGTCCCTTAAAAGCTCCTGAACTTTTCAACACTTACCCATCCAGTAAAATGGCATATGTACTGCAAACAAAAAACCCTTGCAAAATTAAATTACACAAAATGCATGCTGTGAATAAGCTTCAGTCTTTCAAAACTCCCATTTTTTTCTACTAAAAACCTCTACTGGTGCAGTACTGGCAATGTCACCATTTGAATAGGAAATAAACATACACAGATTGATTCTGATTTGAAGGCAATGGATTTTAACTACACCAGGTATTACAAAATCTAACATTTAAAAATAGGGTTACCCAGCAGTCAGTTCTGAAGTTACTTCTATGCATCAAGAACAGCTACCAAAAAGGAATGCTGCTAGGAAGAAAAAAAAGTATAGAGAGAAATCAATACACTAACTACTTACCATGTAATTTCTTTGCAGGAGGAGTTGTCCTCACAATTCCCATTTTAGAGGACTCCCTTATCTTTTTTCAATGATAATGCCCTTTCCTGATAGAGATGCCAAATCAGGAACTGCATTCTTTTACACCAAAAAAGCACAGAACTACAGCCAAACACTGATAAGCCACAAAAGCATCACATCTCTGCTGGCACCAGGCAAACGAGTAACCTAGGAGTCTCTGTCCATCTATGAATCATCTTTACATTGGCATGATGTCCCATCGGCAAGACATGGCAGTTCAAGAGACACATCTGCCTATCTGTTCCACACCACACAGCTGCACTACAATGTAGCATCTGGCTGCTTGTACTTCAGTTTGGGGCTAAAGCAGTTTCTGGAGCATTTAATCAGATATTCCCCATGGCTACTAGGTGGCCCCAAATTAACTGAGAGCACTAAGGAAAAAAAAATGCTTCTGGATTGTAAGCATACTATATAGAAGCAAAATGAGATAAGATGAAAAAAAATTCCTCATCCATAGATTAATATATAGGCTCAGCACTCAAACTCTTTGTCCTTCTGAGCCAGAATAGTCTCCAAACAACAACTATCTTAAAAATCACTTTTAAGGCACTGTCCAGTGCATAGATATTCACAAAATACCCAAAGCCTGAACACTGACAAATGTAAAGCTGATAACATATTGCTTTCCTGACAACAAACCATTCCCAGATTTAATGTACACTTGTCTGATGACCTTGTGGGAGGGATGAAAGAAGAGCTCAGATTATTCGCAGCTAACATGCTATGAAGAATAGCAGCAACCTTGCTTGTATGCTGTGATAACGCTCCTTATTTTACAGATGAAGCTGAAAGACCTGTAAATCTATGTAAGTAAACAGGTATAAAGATCCTCAGTTATCTTCTCTCGTGCTCAGCATTTCCAAATCACTACCTCTCCACTACCTTTCCTCTATAGGAAAATCCTATAACAAGATGAAATTCTGAAATGAGGTGGACGGGAAACACTTCACTTCAGTGTTAGAGAAAGTGGAGATACAAAATGTTTTTGACTGAAATACAAGATGCATTTGATTCTTGCTGATAGTAACGCTAAATATTTTCCAATTTTCAAAATATGGTTCAGTACCTTTAATCTGTTAATGTGACTTTTGAATGGCTCTCTATATACCAAGAATTATTCCAGGTTCATATGAAAAAGGAATCTGGGCCCTGCTATGTAATCCTAGAGAAACAACAACCATAAAAAGAAACAAAAGCAGAGGCAAGTACACCTTAAACACAGACCCTTAGGCTGACACAAGAGGCCCAAATCTAAGTACACTGCAGACTGCATTGTTTTTTTCAAAGAAGATCCAACTTTGTCAAATATCTCTGTAAGGAGAAAGTGCAAGAAAAATTGATTGAAGCAGCACTCTCTTGGCTTTTGCTGTAGTACTCAAATGCTTCTGAGGCACTTAGTAACTTTGCATTAGCTGGGGTTCATCGATGAAACACAGGCAGCAGTGGCAAGGTGCACAGATAAGTGTGACCTCTCAGCTCTCTTTTGGCCATCAACTTTTCATTTAGTAGGGTTAAAAAGGACAAAAACTATGAACGGCTAAAAATCACTGCAACCTACAGCTCATGAAATTCTAGACAAGGTCATCCATGACTTATTTACAGATGAGGTCAGTATTCTCCAAGACCTCTTGAGATTTTACCTTCACTTTTTCAGTGCAGTCTCTCCACAGTTGCACTTTACTTAATTCAAGCACTGGGAAAGCTGGGGAGGCAAGGAGGCACTGCCCTCTGGTTTTAGTATTCAGTGCCTGTGACTAGCTGTCACAGCCAAAGGCTTGATAGCTCGTAGGTTCAGGAAATTCATGGAGAATAGAACCATGTTTCCCGACTTTTACCAAGACAGACATGGCCTGGAAGGATTCCCTGGCACCTTGCCCTTACTCAGCGATTCTGTGACCAGCAGATGTCCCTCTCCTCTCAACGCAGATGTTTCAGAAGTCATTTCTGTTCTATGAAAATTGCTGTATGTCTAACATAAGACAGCAAAAGCAAAGAGACAAGACTAGTGACAGTATAAAACCTATTCCCTACCTGACCAACTGCAGCACAGTCATACAGGATATTGCTGTGAAAGTTCTGTTACAAAGATAAAAGGGACTCTTCTGACATTCTAGTATTTCATCAGGAAAGCTGAAACCCACACAAACACTCTGTATTGGGAGCTGCCTTACATGTCCAGATCGCTACCACCCTTCAACAAAGCTTTCCACCTTGCAATGACTTTTGCAGCACTGGAGGGGTCTACTCTGAAAGCAGCTGGCAACATGAAAACAAACCAAAGCTATGGGAAAACAGAACTTTTCTGTAATGTGACTGTAGGATATTCCCATGGGAATCTTCTACTACCTTCTAGCTGCCCTCCTACCAATATGATTTTGGCAAATATTTAATAGCTTGTTTCATGGGAGAAAAATCAGGGTCAATAGAAACAGAAGTTTTTTGTAAGTCAAAAAGAGCCATATAGTAGAAAAGTCCTCTGCCAGCAGTGCAGTGGGAACAGTACTTTCTGGCAGAAGGGCAGAAACTATCAGCTGGAGAGATGGTCTTTCCCAACAACACAGCTGGATCTGGGAAAGAACAACTGTCAGGACAAATTTACCCCTGATATGCAGTAATATTAAAGAATATAAAAAGAGCTGACTTAGGTTAATCTTTTAAATTAAACACCTTAATGCATTGCCAAAGTGGATGAGCAAAGAAGATAAGAAATCCAGACTTTGGGCTGCTGAACTACAACAGCTTTATTGGACTTATGCCAACTTAGGATAGGCAGCCTACATGACATGTGCTAAGGCCTCTCATCAGCACTACATCGCTTCTGCACTAAGGAAATTCACCCCAAATCCACACTGGCCTTTTCAAATGTCCTAGATTGAAGAAAGCAGATTATCAGATTACTAGGTCACAGAAAGTCCATCTGGGAAGTAAAAAAGAAAAATACACACATATGGTCACAACTCTAATATGTGTATGTGTTTTAATTTTAGCTCACAGTAATTTATATAACCTGATTTAATCAGGATTCCAAAAATTAGATTTTAAATTCCACCTTGTATAGTCACTCTCTGCTACCACAGTGGAGTTGTTTTAGGAGTGGACCACAACAGCTGCTTGTAATCAGAGACAGAGTACACCCTATTTTGTGGTTGTTTTGTTTTAAGAGTGGAAATGAAAACCAATTTCTCAGCTGAAAACACCAATAAAATTTAAGTAGATAGAATGTAAATACCAGAGTTGGAGCTTGGAGACAAGTGGAGAGATAATAAACACACTCTTGTTGTTGGAATAGCTATACTTAGAGCTCAGTGATGACTTGGCCAGACCTGCTGAGCACATCACCACGAGAGGCAGAGGAATGTGGAGCTGCCCCATTGCAGAGATGATGACAGATCACAATGCACAGCCTGCAATGAGCCCTTCCTGGAGGGGAAGGTTCACCACTGCCCACAGCAGGCAGCAGCTCTGTGCATGCCCACCTGCCACAGCCAGGGCACCCCTAAGGGACTGCCCCCACATTCTGCCACCCTGTCCTATAAGACCTGGCAGAATCTGCTTCCCACTGACACCACTCCTTACATGGCTAGCCTGAAGAGGGCAGGAACTTGCATTAGTTTTCTTCTTTGTCATGGTTACTCAGTTCCATTATAACCCATCCTTCAGTGAGTAACAATTAATAATTTACAATTGGAAAAGAATTATCTACAGAAGCAGAATACCTTCTTGCCCTCTATCTGGGCAGAAAGGTTCTGGGCTTTTGTATTTGGATCTGTCACTGATTTACCTTGTTTTGAAGTATCCCAAACAGATGCCAAACAATCCTGACCTTGGTTTATCTGAGGAAGTGACAGATCTACAGCAAGTAATGCTTACCTTCCTCATAGCAACAGGGGGGAAACAGCAGAAACCACTACAGATGCAGCCCTTACACATATCTGAGCTACTTAAGCTACAATCATTGCCCCTTTTTCTCCAAACTCTTGCTTCTGTCATTTCACAAGGGGGTGCTTACTTTTGAACATGGATTAAATCAAGGACTATTCTAAACTGCAGTTAGTAGCTGCACAGCTACGTAATGCCACACAAAGACTCACTTCTAGAGGAGACTTAGTATGTCCCAGAAGAAACATGTCTTCTCATGAACAAATCAGGAACAAATAAGCTGGAACAGCTCTGTGTGCAGATAACCCATAGAAAATTTTATTTTAGCACAGAAGTATAGCAGCAAGTTGATGTACTTGCCATATACGAAATGCCAATACAGTATGGGCCAATTTATTTCCCATATGCCAATATCCCCAGTGAAGACAACTTAGAAAGCTCTACATTGTTTTTGGCTTGATCTACTTTACCCTCTCCCTTGTGCCTCTCACAGATCAGGTGGATCACCACTGTTGACAAGTTCTAGATATCTGTTTTGGACAAATGCAGGACTCTTCACATTTATGGGTCTCTCAGACCCTACCCGCAAGCTGACTACAGCATGACACACCATTTTTGGTAAGCATCTTGGCAGATAATGAAGCAGTAGATCTTTTAGTATAATTAGCTCACCTGTTGGTAAATTACATAGACTGTCCGTCACAACATATTCCTCACAAACTAATTTGTCTAATACAGTTTATAGAGATCTAAGGTGGCTAAGGAACTTAACTCCAACTTTCTGTTTTCAGAATAAATAGATACACTGTTGGGTTAAATATAAAAGTGAATGCTGCCAGCATCTCCTTTTCTTAGTTTCTTAAACATTTTCAAAATATAACTGTGTCATGTTATTTCCCTGAAAGCCTGCTGAAAATACATACAGTAAAATCAATTGAGTGTACCCATGTAAGTTATACAAGTATTTGTCCTAGCATGGAATTTATTCGGTACTGCCAGTGATCAACCAGGTCTGCCAAGGGATTTAGCGATGCTGCATTCAGCAAACAGAAATTCAGTTTTAAAGGAGGGGATTTAGCAGGTGCATGTTACTGAATACTATTCAGTGTTTATCTTACAGGCAAAACAGATTATAATACACCCTAAGTACACACAATCAGAAAAGAAAAGAAAAAAACCATGTATTTTTAAAATCCCTTGAATGTCTGGATCTAAGCTCCTAGCATACTATCAGTACTCTGGATCAAGTTTCTGAGGGCAGTTTGCAGCAGTTAGATCCAGTTACAGGCCTTGGTGGAGCCATGTAACTTGCATTGTGATCTGCAATCTTAAGCTCTCAGGAGAGATAATGTGTTATAAAAAGCACCATTGTTTTCTAAGACTGTTCTAAGTCAACGGGAAACAGAAAAGAACGTGGCTACACTGGAATCCCTTTAACTGTAGAGAATTTTCTTTCCTGCTTTTGTGTTTTCAAATAATGTGAACCACACAATACAGTTGGGTTATTGCTGAACAAAATTTTGGAGGGCTGAGCTCTACCCACCAGGAAAATGAAAGTAACTGCACTTCCCTTCAGGATCTCTACGTGTTACAGATCCACTGCATAATCATCACAAAGTTTGCTGTAAAAGCCCCACATAAAGATACTAAACAGCTGAGGGAATGCTGTGTCTTATATTTAATGGTCTCAGTGCCTACTTTTGATAAATCACCATGCACGCACAGGCTGATAAAGTCACAATTTCTTTTCACCATGGCACACAGACATATTACAGAATGCTCCAAATGGATGTCACTGTGTAGAGTGTGGCAGAAGACATTAAAATGGGTATTTCAGTCAGCCAAGCAGGCTGATTTACTCAGGAAAAACAATCGAGTACTGCTGAGGATGTCTCCTCTTTTTATTTTTTCAACTCCCACACACTGTTTAATTGTGAAATACCTTGGCTATTTCTGTGTTTTCCGCTACCATGAAAGTGAAGCTGATGTTCACCAGATCTGTGCCACTGCAAACACACACTATCCGTCCTTCCAACTCATTTTCTGATTTTCCAACAGTCTCAAGTGCAGATAGTATTTTGGGATCCTGTTAAACAGAATAAATAACTGGTTACATTTGCAATACTTCTGTTATGCAGTGCACTATGGTAAAGATACATTTCCATCTCCATGTACATTAACAACTTTAAACCTTTGCCAATCATCTTAAGTGAGTGCTTTCACTTAGAATTATTGTATGTAAACCTGAAAAACAATATATTCTAACAATTAGGAATGCTATTGTGAGAACTCAGAAGTAAATGAAGTATTTTAAATACATTTTAGAAAGTTAAATTAGAAATTACATATATTTTCATCATGAAAAAATAATCACCTGAAAGACTGGAAACAGAGGACCAGTATTAATCTCTAAGTAAATTATTCCAATCTAGTTAAGTCCATAGTTATTGAGAGTTATGACCCGTGTGACTTTTTGGCTGTTTATTAACATGTCGTACAAGCTGGTATCTCTGCTAAGGGTCAAGGGCTATAGATTTAATGGGCATGAAGAGCAAATTACCTATGTAAAGACAGTGGTGAAGTCTAAAGCATATTGGTATGGTTGTCAGCACATAAAGCATGGGGTTGTCTGCACTACCACTTCTCATGCCCTTTCTCGGGGGGGCAGGGGGAGGTTTTAGTCTGTGAGAACTACTACCCAAGAGAACTACTAACAGATAGTTATCTAAAGTTAAGACAGAAACACTTAACACATGAAAGTGGAAATGTAGAGGTGCTAACAGACATCTATTGCTTCACAACAAATCTTCTAAACTAAAGGCCTGGAGCAGAAGTGAGGCCCACAATTCACTTCAGAAAATTCTACCTATTCTTTCTGAAGAATACCACTGAAAATATTTCCAGAGTTTTGGGTTTCTCCAGAACTCCTGGCTAGTACTTCTGTTGATATTCTTCATAATGGCAGACAGTGACCAGCTGCCCTCTCTGACCACCTAACTGCACAAAGAGGGATGCAGACAAAGCTTTCTGGTTTATGTCAATGGAGCAAGAGGGTACAACAAATTTTAAACAGGTAGGAACGATATTTGCAATATGAAATATTTTTTCCAGATACCTAAAGCAAGTATCACAATACACTGTTACAAAATAATTAAAAACTCCTGATACGTCCTCTTAATGTCTGTTGTTCAACTTTTAAAGAAATTTTTAAAGAAATGAACTTTGTCCTGCATTTCACCTCCAGTTTAAATACCCTTGGTTTAAATGAAGCGTATAAACTAAATATAGAATACCTTTGGTACAGCTCCAAAACGAACACTGTTGATCAGGGAGCATTCTAATACCTGTCCTTCCTGAAATGGCAAAAAAAGGTACAAGTTCAAAGGTCTGTTGACACATGGCTCCATCAGGAATTGCAGCAAAATAAACAATCTTATTTGTAAACACTGTTAATTAACACTAAACAGTGTATTTCCCTTTTGTATCAGTTAATGCCCTCTTAAATAATTCACCTGTGTTAATTCTAACAAAAGAGGACTAAGGCTAGTTTTGTAAATATACTAACACAGTATTTTAGATTTTTAAAACCTAGACAGAATATAAACCAAATGCAATAATATCTAATATATCTTCCTAATATAACAGTAACATACCTTTCCTTCACTTCTCCAGCTCAGAAAAAAGCCAAATTCATCCACCTGGAAGAGACAGTTGCTTTCAAAGACAAAAGATTCCTATAGAAAACACAGACCATTATTTTAGTCAGTTTGACAAATGTCATACATTTATTTATTGTTCAAAAATAAAAGATTGTTACATTTCTCCCAAATACCTTCCAGGAGAATTTGCTATTGCCAAAGCAATCAGAAATGAGGGAGGCAGGCTTTTAAAAAATGATCTTTTTTAATGATTTCTCTTTTTGCTGCCATTTGAGACATTGAGATGCACTTAATTAATATTTTCCTACTTCTTTGCAGCTATGAAGATTTGTTTTGTTTAATAAAAGTAGTGATTCTTACCTAATCAAACCCTTAATGAAATTGAACTTCAAAACAATTATTGAAAATTAAATGTTTCAAACTATGTAAAGATTAAAAACATGTAATTTGCCAAAACTACCTTCAGGATCAAATGCCCACATTACATTTTAACAATCAGAATTTGGGAAGCACTTTTCTGTTAGACTATGACAGTATGCATGCCACAAGCATTTTGTAGCCAGAGTATCTGGCAAGCAGAGTTTGAATGATATTGATTTGTAGAGAAATCAAGAAAGAATGGCACACCAAAGAGGCTTGAAAAGGCAAAAAATCAGATTAGCTGAATTAAAAGAGATTTCCTTCACACACCTCCAGCCTCAATTAATGCATCATAAATTAAGCTAAAATGCAGGGTAACACTGTGGAGAATCAATCACATTCTAAATAAATAAAGGATCCAGGACTTCCTGACTTCCTTAACTGAAAACCAACAAGCCTGTGTGCAGGCTACAGCACTGCTTACTGTTTCAGAAATCAGTTCTTCTATGTTAAAGACTGAGGTACCTTTCTGAAATGCCATGTCCTCCCTGTGCATATAGCAAGGGCAGAAAGCACATGAATATACACAGCTATTTTCAGAGTCGGGATAATTTGAATTTAGGTGACAAAAACAGGTAAAAAACTCCAATGCCCTCAATCCATGGAACATGTTTTTAAGTCAGTAAGTCTATCCAGGACAGTTTGTTCTCACTGGGTTCTCAGGCAGTCCTCCACCCTGACCTGGGATGCAGGACATCAGGTGGGCAGCCACAGGTGCCTTTTTGGCCTCTGCCATGGAACAAGGGCATCAGGTGGTCTAAGGAATGGTTACATTCCAGTCAGGTCTTATCCTGACTTGACACTGGGCATGAAGGCAAGTAACTCCTGGATCCACAGTTGGGTAATGCCTTTGAGCCCTCCTAGATGGGCACAGGCAAAGGGGACACGCTGTGTTTGGGATAATTGTTCCTTTTCCCTGGACATATTAATTATTGAATGGTGTCTACCACTTCTGGACAGAACCTTAGGTGCTCAAATGAGGATTACAGGTTTTAAGGACTGATACATTGCAGTGTTCTATCCAAGTACCAAACAACTATGTTAATTTTACAGGTGGGGGAGCTTAGATAGAAAGTACAAAGTTGCTGTAGCTCAGTCTGAGCCAACACCACTATGTATGATTTTCTAGCATGCACTGCTCTGCCCATCTTTCTTTACCATACTTCTATTTTTCTGCCTTCATGCCAGCACTCATTCTTCATGAAACCTATCTGTTGCCAGACACCTCAGATTTACTTGTTTTACAGCCCTTGGGAGTCCTGTTTCATACAAAAATGCAGCTAGCTACCAGTCAAAATGAGTATGTCTTATGTTTCCCAGGAAGATTACTCACACAATAAAAGGCAGGCATTTTTCTGTCATTTATTGTGTCCCCATCTATCAAAAAGCTCTCGATATACCAAAAATATTGTCTTCACAAAGGTGTCTATGTAAACTGCACTTCTGTTGATGTTCCACCCCAGCCATGATTCTAGTAATCAAATTACTTTTTCTGCAATTTGTCACCTTGTATAGTAAAAAAAAGCACCTACCATTGGACCACATAGATGTAACATGACCAGTAAGGTTCCTAATCATGTCTGACTTTTATTTCTCATATTCTGCTGAGATAATCTTGTGCTAGACTCAGTCTTTCCAGCAGTTAAACATGGTAATGCTTGGCCTAAAATATATTTCCATAATTTTGTAATCCCCCTGGTTAAGGGACTCCTCTATCAGCAAAAGACGGATCAAGACACTGCTCCACATGACAATAACCCAGGTTTTTCTAGCCACTCAATGAAACTTGGGCACGTAAAAGACTCATGCTGTACTAGAGCTGTTCAGTCACCCAGATCCTATACTGGGATTCCTAAGCCACAGTTCTGCACTGATCTGGCTGTATGACTGTAGTTGACTTCCATTTGTCTTTTTCCCCAACATGACCTTTCTGTTAGGATGGGGAATCAGGCACAGAATTTCCATAAAAACTGGAATCCTAGATCTGAAACATTTTTCTTGAAAATTGCAAGCTCTATTGTACAGGGATTGGATCTGGCTATATTTGCACAGCCATTTCTAAAACAGTGGTCTCTCTTGGGTAGGCTATCTAGTTACTACCACAACACAAATAAACAATCACCTATGTATATCCTAAATCTGATAGTATCGAAAAGCCAAACCATCAAGTGCTCACTGTTTACAGGCTACAGATTTTAACTTCTGAGTCACTAGATTTTTTTACAGCCCTTGATGATTCCTGTAAAATTGCACATAAAATATATAGTTATTTACCCAAGTAAAAGCCTTTATAATGTTTCCATAAGAGTCTCCTTCAAGAAAACACACCAGGCTTCCAAATGTACCATAGCAAACCTGGAGTAAACTGCAGCAAAACTTGCAGCAAGCAATACAGCTAGAGAGTAACACGTGGATGGGCAAACAACATTTTGTTCCACAGGCAGCAAGTAGGACCCCCTTTCTGCAGGGTTTTGGAAGGCAGTAAATTCAGCTGCAAGGAGCAAGACTTTTGGTACTACCATCTCATCCCACGTCTGCCCAGCATTATCTAGTCTCGCAGAGGTGCCTGCTGAGTACACCAACCTATAGTGCAAAAGCGTAACTTTTTGAGATGTCTCATTCTCCCTATCGCTACATTAAGGACCCAGGTGTCACACCGAGCATTCTTGATCTCACACCAAAATCTGAATACTTAAATCTCTTTTCTGTATCTGCTATTCTCTGTTTGTCATCTAAGGCGCAAGAGAAAAACCATGGGCCATACCCCCTCAACTTGAATCCTCACAGGCTGAGTTTCTGCAGCAGTATTTGCTGAAGAAAAATAAAGCTTTTATGAACATTCTTTCTAAGGAATTCAATGTCCACTAGCATCTTCTTAGTTCATCTGTCCCCAAAACTGAAGATACAGGGTAAAACAACCACCTCTATCTTGACAGGCCTCATAATAAAAATTAAGTTTTACTTACATTTCAAAACATAAGAGGAAAATACTACTATCCCTGAGGACATTACTGAGATACCTTCAACTTTTAGAGATTTCCTGTCCAAACAAGATCAAAAATAGACCCTGATAAAATTATTCTCACAGGCATATCAATGCTGAGTATAAGGTAAATGTCTCAGCACTTTAATTCAGCTGTCTGTGTAAAATGTCTTTTTGCATTCCTTTAATAATTTTGGATTAAAGCACAGCTGAAAGTAGCATCATAGTAACCATATTTCAGATAGAGTACAAGTTGATTTTCTGAAGTAGATAAAAACCACTCCAGATCTCAAATGATGCATTTGAATCAGAATATAAATGTTTTGTGTTCCCTTACTTTCCCTTGTGAGATGCATGTCCTCAGTTGCTATATATTAAAAAAAGACATATTCCTCTCTGCCTTCATTTGATAGATGTACAAAAAATGGAAGGATTCACTTTGTTCAGTGATTATGAATCTGCAAAGAGGAGAGCTTTATGCACGTTACAGATATGTTGATCCAAATCTCTCTTCCTCTGGGCTTATTTCAAATCAGAGGGATCAAATATATTTTAAAATTATTTATTTTACAAGCAAAAGTCTGTAAAGCAATGAAGTATGTTGGTATTTCCTCCCCACACACATTTCTGGAGTTATTTGAAAGTCCATGTACAATGAAAGCAAAACATGAAATATTCATAACATCTACATATTTAAAGGAGAGTAACAAATGAAATGCAACTGGCCTCTTACCTCTTCATATCTATCAAACACAGCTCCATCTTGCATAAAAGAAGGAACTGGCTTCTGCCAGTTAAATTCATAAGGTTTTGCCATGATTATATAAGAAAAACCTGAAATGGAATGAAAAAGCAGAGTTCAATTACTGTCTTTTAGGAGCATTTCAAACTCTAAGCAGGAAAAAAAGGTGACTTTTAGCTTTTCCTTTCACACAGAAGTATTGGAAAGTTACAGTGCATTTCCAAATCGAGAGTTTTCCTCATAAGAGTATTTTTGTTTCATAACTTTAAAATGAAAAATACTTGTAAAATGTGTGTCTGAACTCAGTTACTTGAAAAAACACTTGCACTGTAATATTGCTTTAGCTTAAATATGTGCTACATCGCTTCTAGAGCATACTGAGGCTGATGTCAACGCAGCCCTAGGTGACACAGAATACCGCAACTTATAATATACATGAATGTTTCTTTTTTACAGGAAAACATCAGATCCTACATACAGATTTTTTTTTAACATTCTAAATCCTATACTACATAGGTGAAACACATTTTTTCTCTGTTTTGTATTTCAAAATCCATTAATATTAAATAAAGTCCCAGTGGTATTTACACATAACTCAAGATACAGATAATATATAGGTGAAAATTCATAGGGAAAAAACCTGTTTAGGTATATAGGGCATTAAATAAAATTAGCTTGCAGTATCATGCACTTCTGCAAGCTTAGGAATGTGAGCAAAGCCATTAATGTAGACTATAACACAGAAGTCATAACATATGGACCTGTCAATAAAGACTATCAAATTATTCAGTATCCTTTCCAACACCTTGGTGCCTTCTAGGTTATGCTGCTTTACACCAGAAAATGTCCCAGCTATGTACTCTGAAATACTGAGGTGCATTTTATCTGAATTAAAGTGCATCTGCATTGTTCCTGATTACTAATGCTATCTAGGACACAGAGTATCTTAATTATTCCTTTATACACTGGACCAGGAAGTCTCATAGGAGGGGGAATACACTTGGCAGCAGCAAGATAAGACTGACTCACAGATGTCAGCAAATCATTCTGTGACAGTATATTGAGGATGAATACAGCACATGGACACAATAATCTGACCTCACACACTACTGCCTGTCTCACAGGTGAACACCACTTTACCCTGTTCTTGACTGCTTGCCCTAGCCTGACAACCTTCATCTACTATTGACTGTCTCTAGCAGCATGGTTGAGCTAAGTGTAGCCAGTACAGTTCTTACTCTGTTACAATGCAGGCACACAGCCCAAGCAAAGTTTGTCTAAGTGAGAAGAATAAAAAGCATACATAAAATTCAAAAGAAAGCATGACAGCCTGTGTAATCTATTCCATGCATATCATCTTTGTAGTGTTTGTGTATACCAAAACTCTGAATAGCAGACTAAAATATTACCAACTAGGTAACAATGCTTCCACAATGTTCTTATACAGACATGTCTATTCTGACTGAACTTTAAACCCAGAATAGATGCAACTGTTTAAAAAAAAAAAGATTTTGTAGTATCCTCCTTCTCTGTCTTGTTTTCATTTGTATCAAAAATGTTCTAACAGGAAAAAGAACAAGAACAAAAAAACTCAGAGAATACTGTTAAAATACTCTGTTCCAGCACCCACTTTAAGAACAGATACTTTTGATAGTTTTCTACTGAAAAAAATACCCTTACTACTAAAAAAATGCAAAATACATTTTCATGCTGCCCACCTCTATCTCCTGCCCTTTTTTGATCATTGATACAGGAATATCAAAAATACATATCACATTTCCAAAGCCTTAGGAATAAATTAATTCATTCTCCATAACTATCAAAAAATACAATTTGACAGTTATTGACAAATACAGTATAACAGAACACATTAAGTATTTACTTTTGTTGCAAATGGGATGAAAACTCAAAATAACATACCTGTACTCTCCAATTAAAAAAAAGAGGCTAAACAATACTTAAGACTATTCATCTGTACTTTTTTTTTCCCCTGACGAAGAACAGATGCTCAGAACAAATAGAGGACAAGGAACTAGGGCCAAGAAGCAATCAGCTACATTTAATATCTTATCAAAAGCCCCTCATGAGATGTTTTGAGATCCTTTCAGGGAATGTGCTAAATTATTCAATTTTTATTATTTCTTAAAAATACACTTACAATTTTAGGGTCTCTTCCAGTTTAGATCTGCATAGACCTGCTCTTTCCTCCTCGTTCCATGGAGGAGGCTGAATGGAGGACAGCCATCCCACAGTAGCATGATGGTGTCTTGTTCTATAGACTTCACACAGCAGCTCAGTATAATCACAACACCTTGAAAACTTAGTGCTTGTTCTTGGAGCAAAGCTACATTTAGAGATATGCAGCTTCAGTAAGCTGTTTTCCGACTTCACAGGCTTTGATAACGATGAAGTTGAAACCAGAACATACAAAATCCTACCCTATACAACAAATCCTCAAAGGTCTTGGAAAAATATCCCTTAAAGGAAACTTAAAACATACACACCTGAAGTGACAAACACTCAATTTTTATGGCATTTTGACTATTCCCATATCTGTTTAAATGACTTTTACTATCAGAACATTCCCAAGAAGAAAAGTTACTTCAAATACGACAGGTAGTTCATGCAGCAATAAATGCTGCCAGCATGTGAAGTCCTGGGAAAAGCAGACGCATTCTGTGCTAAAACGTAAGAAATGTGATGACATTGTTAAGACTGTGAAGAATATTCTTCCACAGTCCCTAGCCTACATACATGGCCCTTCCCTTTTTTTACTGACATTGAACCCCATAGAGACATAGATTTCAAAACCTACAAGTGCTGCAACTGCTCTGAACTCCTGTGTAAGACACACCATAACATCCTGTCCAACATCTGGCACTCTGAATCCTAGATGTAAAGAATACTGGAACAGATATTTATCTTTCAGATAGACTAATTACCTTAGCAGTACAAACATGCACTTTATTACCAGTTTGAACTTTGCCAAGTTCATCATCCAGTCACAGAAATATAGCTCTGCAAAAATCCCTCCTCTACAGGTATCTTCTCCTTGTCTGGGTACTCACACAGTATGATGAAGTTGTCTCAGTACTTCGTTGCTAGTAAATTAATTAGATCGAGCTCTTCAGTTGCTGCTGCAATGCACATTTTTCAAATCTTGGACTCAGCCTGAGCCCTCTCCACTTTTCCAGCTGCCTTTCTGAAGTCAGGGGTCTGGACCAGCACACAGTAGCCCTGCACAGCCCTCTGTCATACAAACCAGAATTACAGTCGTTCTTCTTATTTGCATAACTTTGCATTTAGCTGCAAGAAAACACACTTGATTGCTCATAATTTATCAAGCAATCAAGTTCTGTCTCAGGGACTCAAACTCATTGTTATTTACCATCATACCAATCTCTTCTCTAGCTCTGCTCTCTCACAGGTCAATACAGTTTACAGATGAACTGAGACAGATGAAGCATGAGGGGAAGATGGCTTGAGTACATGTAGCAAAGTCAGATGAATTGTAACAAACAAGACTTTTAAGCCATATGCTTTGGCAGCTGTACAGAAGATGAAGAAAATTCCCTCTGCCTTTAGAAAATCTCTCTTCAGCCTCTCACATTTCTTACACTTCTCTCAAAAATCCATACTTCTGTCACCCTGTTAGCTTTTAAGATCGCAGAAACAAAATATTCTCCTATCACTCTTTGGATCTTTTAATCAATTTTTAAGCAGTTCAAAGAAAGTAAAAAGCAAAACCAACTCTGCCCACCCACCAAACCCAAACAAACATGACATTCTAATGTTCATATGGTTGTAAATGTATGCATGCATATACCCTCACTATGATGAGAATCAAGAATTACTCTAAAGAAATTTAGTGACAATGAAACATGTGCAGATTCAACTGGGAGAGAGAAGGTTTAGGAACTAAATTTAAAGACTAAAATTTTAAATTTAAAACTTTTAAACAGCCTTTAAAAATTAAAATCAAATTCTTCTCACTAATTTAGGGTTCTTAAAGTATAAAAATGCCTCTGAATACATACTGTTCACAAAAGCAGAAACACTCATATAAAATACACCTCAGGACTTAATGACCACAAGGGAGAAGTAGGTGAAGTCTCTCAAATGCAGTAGTTAAATGCCTTTTGAGCTGTCTCCCTTTCTTTCAACGCTGATTTATGCCTGAAGACATGATTTGGATCACATGAAAAAAAGCAGCTTTTCATTCACCTGGATTACCCGAAGAATGAGGACATAAAATTAACCATATACAGAATAGCATTATTTAACACAGAAGCCTTCCTCTTTTGTAAGCTTGGCTGGACTAAGCTAAAGCTGGGTGGAGGGACTATAAATCCTGGGTTTTTTCATTCTTTGACCAAAAGAAGAACAAGGTGTGAACAGGAGAAGGAAAGGATTCTGTTAATACGAAGCAGGCTAATGTTTGGGGAAAGAGGTGATATTCTAAACTAACCTACAGGGCTGGCTAGTGTGATGGATAGGATACTCCTTGGATCCCATAAACATCCTGTCAATGTTGAGACACTCCTGGAAATGACAGCAGTATTCCTTAGAGCTGATCCCGTCCTCCCAGTCTAAAACACAGTAACTCACAATTTCTGCAGTCTGCTTAGCCCCAAATAATATAAAAATATTTGTAAATTTTTTAAAAAGTATTTATTATTTTTCCCTCTGGAATGAATCACTATTTGCTGAGTGAAAAGTGAGGAGGCTCCATACTGTGTTTGCCATTTCACTGCTTACCGCTTTGAATCATACCACCTAAACCTGCATCAGTTACTGTCTGTGTGGGTTTCAAGGGCAAAGTATAAGCACCCACAGAACACTATGGTGACTTCAGTAATCTTGCCCAGGTGTATATATTTTTCTTACAGATAGAAGAAAGAAATTAAAAAAAATAAATGTTATTTCAAACTCTTCTCCCCCTTGAAGTACATTTATCCTTCACCACCACTCCTCTTTGGTAAAAAAGATTCTTCATTACAAAGACAACCAGATCTATATGAGCAGACCTCTAACTTTTGGGGTTTTTTATGGAGTTCATCCCAGTCCAGAAAGTCTACCTGCAGTGCTGTGGACTAGAGTGAGAAACTAGCTGTCCAAGGCTAAACAGGCAGTACAACACTGAAATTCTTATGAAAATGCACCCTTTGTTTTTTAATTGGGCTCTGAAGTACTTTCATATTCAAATACTACAGCTGTTTCTAGAGATTTACAGGAAGAAAACTCAGATGTTCATACATTTACTCCTCAGCGACAAATTTATTCGGTCCTAAATGTACCAGCATAACCATATGCAAAATGCAGAGACATGGTGTTTTTTAAAGACAAAACTTTGGTTTCTACACTAGAACTTAAATTTCAGAGTAAGTTTTAAGGAAATGTAGAAAATACAAGCCACTACAGTGTGAGTCCTATGTAAAAAGAAATGGTGAGAGCCACAGTGCTGAATTTCTGCAATATCCACACTACACTGTAATGCAATTTCAAGATTTCACAGCTCTCCAGGCTCATCCACGGTCAAATTTTGTCTTTTTTTTTTTTTTTTCTTTTTTAAAAAGAGTGCTTTTTGGCATGTTATTTTTAAATGCATTATTCCCACAACTAACACAAGGAACTTAAAACAGTTCTCCCCAAAACAAGGTCCAGGAGCAACAAAAGACATACAACAGAGCTCATGTGCCTGAACACGTACCGTCTAGTAATGGTCTCAATTTCCATTTTGTCTCATTGTGGTGGGTTGACCATGGCTGGACACCAGGTGCCCACCAAAGCTGCTCTATCACTCCCCGCCCTCCTCCGCTGGAGGGGGGAGAGAAAATATAACAAAGGGCTCATGGGTCAAGATATGAACAGGAGAGATCATTCACCAATCACTGTCACAGGCAAAACAGACTCAACCTGGGGAAAATTAACTCAATTTATTACCAATCACAACCACAGTAGGGTAATGAGAAATAAAACAAAATCTCAAAAAACCTTCCTCAACCCGTCCCTTCTTCCCGGGCAACAACTTCACTCCCGGCTTCTCTACCTACCCACCCCCAGCAGCACAGGGGGACAGGGAATGGAGTTTACGATCAGTTCATCATGTTATTTCTGCCGCTTCATCCTCCTCAGGGGCAGGACTCATCACACTCTTCCCCCGCTCCAGCATGGGGTCCCTCCAACAGGAGACAGTCCTCCACAAACTTCTCCAACGTGGGTCCTTCCCACAGGCTGCAGTTCTTCATGAAGTGCTCCAGCATGGGTCCCTTCCACGGCGTGCAGTCCTTCAGGAGCACACTACTCCAGCGTGGGTCCCCCACGGGGTCACAAGTCCTGCCAGAAAGCCTGCTCTGTGGGCTCCTCTCTCCACAGATCCG
>JANZLQ010000086.1:14431342-14519692 GCA_026212715.1 Elanus axillaris | reverse complement strand
CTGCAGGGGGACAACCTGCCTCACCATGGTCTTCACCACGGGCTGCAGGGGAATCTCTGCTCCGGCGCCTGAAGCATGTCCTCCCCCTCCTTCTTCACTGACCTTGGTGTCTGCGGAGTTGTTTCTCTTACATGTTCTCACTCCTCTCTCTGGCTGCCATTATTTCTGTATGTTCCACAACATTTTTCTTTCTTAAAAATGTTATCACAGAGGCATTACCACCATCGCTGATTGGCTTGGCCTTGGCCAGTCCGTCTTAGAGCCGGCTGGTATTGGTTCTGTCGGACATGGGGGAAGCTTCCAGCAGCTTCTCACAGAAACCACCCATGTAACACCCTACCTCCCCCCGGCCTTGCTACGAAAACCTTGTCACACAAAACCAATACACTCATTTTCCATTTTGTTTTAATTGCTGGAATGCATTGGCATGCAGGGACAGCCAAGAGGTTAGACCAAAACAAGAAGAGCCTTGTTCTTAACTAACCACCTCTTCAGCATTTTGTACAAGTTCTGTGAGGCTGCCCACTGATGAGTGTATCTGTTGCTGACAGCAGAAAACAACAATTGCTTATGCCATAGTGCTGAAAATGAGACAGTCTTGCCTTAACTCAAGCTCTGAACTTTAGTTCAGTCATCAACTCCGATGACAACCATTATCTCTAACAAGTAGAATTCCTAGGATAGACCATAGGACCAAAACATGGCCTCCCAGCTTCCTTAAATGTTTTGCTTTTTGCTCTAAAGCCTTCCTAGTTGGTTAGTATCTACAGTTTTTCTCAGCCCTCCCATTTTTATTAAAACTCTCGTTATCTGCCGTAAGTGCTTACCACTCATTCTTTTTTTTGGGGGGCATTCCCCTTTCTGAGAAGTGAATATTATGTAAAGAGACACACTGGTTATGTAAATAAACTTATTCTGGTATGTTTGCAACAGTATAACAAGACTATGCTCTAACAATTAGAAACACATTTAAATCAAGCCATTACAGAAAGCTTCTCAGTCAGATGATTCACTCAGGTTTAATTCCTCACAAACTTCTAAATGAATTGATTTAGTGGGAGCCTGCCCAACGGGGATTGAGAGAAAAAAATTAAGAGCTTGGCTTATGCAGTGCAGACCAACAACTTAACTCTGCACATACACACAAACCGCATAAAAAATAATCTTAAACAAGCATTTGCAGTAGCATCAGGAATATTTCAGGAAAAAAAAGAAAATTTCCAAATTCTCTAAGAGAATGGACTTCCATAGAAGTTGCTATAAACTTAAAAGTTCATCAATTCTCAAAAATAAATGATACAACAGACATTAGATATTCAATAAGCTTGATGCAATAAATAGACTATTTCTTATAAATTATGTATTTTTTTATGTTCTACAGAAAAAATAAAAAGCATTTATTATGGTCATAATGTTACAAGACAGCTTAACCAGACTAATACTAACACAGAATCAGCAGAAAAATCCAACATGAGAAATGGTGATATGTAATGAAGTTAACTACCTAATTCCCCCCAAAATAGAAAACAAACCAATACCAATAACAACAAAACCATCTAGTTTTGTCACCTGCTCAAATGCTAATCCTACTGATCATGGTTGCCTCTTTCATCAACGGAACTGAATCATCTGAACCTAAATTAAGGGCCTTTGTTTCCACTCTGTTAAGGAGCCTAAATGTGATGGCATGAATATTACTCCACTGAAGAATAGAAAGATCACTAACCCATTTCATCCTCAGAACAAATACTTGTAGTCCCAAGAAGGCAAATGATTTCCACACTCAGCAACAACATAATGTCACTGGAGGGGATTTTCCCTTTAGAATTTACTACAAATTGATCACCAAAGTCATTTGGACTCATCACATGGCTTCTATTAGGACTGGGGTTGGTCCTCATGTGCCACCATTATAAACTAATGCTATTAGCTTCACTTGCTGACCAAAATGAGGCTTTAGACAGGTGCCACTTGAAATGCCTGGAAAAACAAAATCAACTTGACCATTTCAACAGCAAAGTGTTAAAATAAAAAGGTAAGTTTTTATTAATAGTCCACAAGGAAACTCCTACAGCAGTAATAGAAGCTCATCTATACACATTCCTAGGAAAAGTATGATTTGAATAGTAAGCCAAAATGCAGAGCTATCGTAACTGAAAGTTAGTAAAAACTAAAGTGTTAAAAGAGAATGAATCATACATACAAAACTATAAACTTTACTGAATAAGTAGTTATTTTTATTGTTGTTCTTTCTTTCTCGTGATAGAAAATACGGTGTTCACATTTTCAATTTTGCAACAGTAAAGGGGAAAGGCACGGATCTTCCCAAGGAATGATTTCAGGAGAGGATGCGCTCATAATGCTGTCAATTGTACAGAGAATTTAGCAATCTGACTCATCAAAAGATACAATAAATTACAATTCATTTTTATTTACACGTACTATTCAGTACCCATCTAACAGTAACTTTTTGCTTTTGACCTCTCAAGTGAACTTCATTTCATAATGTGAGCATATGATGAAGAACCTTTCCCTAGAACTTTCCCTGTCTTATCTCATTCCAATCATAAACACTAAGCATGTAAAAAAATGTCTAAAGATGTGGAAGATGCTACTGTTTTATCTTTAGTTAAGCAGAAGGGTTAGAGGCATTCAAGATTTATTTTTAGTATGTCAAGCATTCCATTTCCTGCAAGCCATGTCCTCCCCAGGTAGTAATAGAGAATGAATTGGACTTTGATGAAAGCAATGGTTTGTGTAATAGTTGTCAAGATCTTTTCTGAATTGCTATAGCATATGATGTATGTACACAATGTATCTCAATTTAATAGCAGTGACTTTTATTAAGTTTAATTACTTCACTCTGTGGCTTTCAATTGAAGACAGTGTTAAAACAAAGGCTACTTCATGGAATAATTAAAAATCACAAATATGTAGCACTTGCAAAACATCAAGTATTTTCCGAATTCCTTAAGCCCAAATTCTCTCTTTACAGTCTTGTAGAATCTGACACCTTATATAATTACAGCAATGAGCCCTAAAGGAAAGGGACTTGTCAGATTTATTAAAAAGTCTTCAATATGCTCTTTGGGCAATTAATACTGTACTTGATTTCTATTATTGTTTAATGTGTAGCTAACAGATAACACATCTTTTAAGTCAGTGAGTAGTGTTTCACCCTTTTAGGTATACCTATATTAAGTATGTGTCAATTATTTTAATTAAAATCAAGAGTGATTTTGACATTTGGAATTTCTGTTTCTTCTTTTTGGCCTCCTTCTGAGGCTTAGTGCTCTAAAAGATCTCAAGCAGAAGTCATTCCTGTACTTTAATGTGATAGGAAGACAAAAATAAGTGTTTGCAATTAAAATCCTGGGAAGAATTCAGGTGGGAGTACAGATAAACACCAAACAACCTTAAGTGAGCATCATTCCTGTTATGAATGCAAGAGTTCAGGGAACCTAGGACATAAAACAACTGCAAAATTGTAGAGACCGAATTATTAACTACCAATATCATAGAAAAGGCAACACAAACTTCCAAACCAGATTAATATTAGCAGTCTTTCATTTTTACATGCAAGGAAAAGTTTTGGAAATAATACAAGCTAGTACCTCAAACAAAAATACAACAAACTACATATATCAGCTGCTCCATGACCACATCCTGAGGATACAGTTGTCTGTTTCCAAACAATGACACAGACTCAGACCATGTATTAATAAAATGTAATGAAAGGTCAAGATTACATTTTTGTAATAACTTCTAAATCTCTGTGTGTTTTGAAAGAATCCCTTCTATGGTCAGGTACTTTAGTTCAAACCAAACATTATTAAAGTTTTGACATGACTTAATATGAGTTTGTTCAAAGTATACATATATTTTGAAAACTAATAAGCTGTGAGGAACATAGACATTACTTTAAAATCTACAATTAGGAAAGTGGCATTATAATTTGCAGGGTTTGACCGGTTTTCTAGATGGTTTCTGAGAAAACAGGAGCGAGCCACATTGCTGGCTTAAAATTTCAGAGAAAACTAAGGTGATCTTCTTTGGCAATCATTCCAGTGGTCTAAAACGCATTAATATAAAAAAGCTGCATTCATTATTTGACAGTTGGAAGTGTGTTAAAAGTAGGTATTTGTTGAAAGTTTAAATTAATTACAAATTTCTCGGTACTCTGGATAAAGCCTACAAACTACAGTCACCATGAAAATACAGGGGGGTTTATACTTTTTAGGTGAGATTGTCATTATGCAATTTAACCCATGGCACTGGTCAGAAAATTTTTGTATCTATCTTAGAAGTCATAATGCTTCTCATTTCATCTCAGCATCCAACTTACACCCTGGAGACAGCAGATTTTGCATCCCCTTCTTTGGAGAAGATAATATGGAATGAAAAGCAAGAAACATAGACCTAGTATCTGCATTTGATCAGTACATTCCTTCCTTCCTCCCCCCTCATATACCTTTTCTTGTTTCTATCACCCTTTACATCCCCTGTTATCCTGCTCATTCATATGTTGGCTCATGCCCTGAACCAAGTCTCAGCTAGGAGGTAGAGGAATGCAGGCACAGCATTATCAGCTGGATGGAATGGAAATTATCCATCACTCTTCTGACCACCCAGCCCCAGTGGCTGTAGTAAATCCAAATCCTGGGTAGCAGAGATTTGTAGGTGCAGCCTTTCTTCCTTCCTCAGTTCTGTGATGCAACTTGAGCTCAAGTAAGGGCAGCAGCTGGTCAACTGTAACCTGCCCTAGCTAATGCCTGGCTGGAGCAGACTGCAGCTCCCTCAGAGCTTTAGTGTTAATGGTTGGTTTCATTTTTTCTACCAAGCTTTCAGGTTCCAAACACAGAAAAAAAAAAAAAACAGAAAGAAATGGAACATACTCATTGTCTTTAATAAAGGCTCTTTCTTCGATTCCATCCAGGTCAGTAAGAAGAGAAGAAACACGTGGTACTCATGGTGTGCCCTTCAACATCACTGTGCAAAAAGCAGATCTATGAATCCAGATGACATTTAACAGATGGGGAAAAAATAATCATAAACTGCCTGTCCTAAACACTGTTGTATAGGCTCAACTCATCTATTTTCCTCTCTCCCAAACCCTCTGTTGCATGCAGAAACAACATTCATTATCAACTGTTCAGGAAAAACACAGCCCCTTTGGGCTAGCTGGGAGTCAAGGAATCTGGGTTACGGTTGATGTTTAGCCAGACTGCTCCAGAGTCCCGTGTCAACTCTGCCATTTTCCATGTTCCTTTTTTCCTCTCTAAAGAATGAGGCTAAGACTTGTCTTAATTACACACTTAGTGAAGCTAATTATTTATCTATATAGACAGTTTGAAAACACTGACAGAAAGATATCCCAGAGCTAAAACTTAGGTTATACACCTCTGACCACCAGTAACATCCAGTATTAACTCATTAATAAACAACTGGGCATTTTGCTGAGGATGGGATCACCACAGTTCTGAATACAACGTTATCACAACTAGGCAAGGCTAAAAATACAATGCTGCCTATAATTTGTAAATCTAGAAGCCCTCTTTCCATCAGGACAACTGTCCAAATAGGGACAGGCATGTTTGGGTTATACCAGGTTATCAGCTATTTATAGCTTTAATTTCCTAGAGATTCAAGAGGAAAAGCAACTGGTTCTGAACTTTAAATTATTGTTGTTGTTACTTCATTATCATAGGTAGGTGGCAGAGTAAGCATTTCTTGTAAATTTGTTTCAGCCAGATTTCTTTTTAAATGGCTGTTGTGACACTGCCCAGAAGCTCTAAAAGCAATGGTGACAGAATAAGAAAGATTGTGCAGGTAATGAGACTAAGGATAAAAAACATCACCAATCCTTTAGCTGGTAAGTTCATAGTTAACCATAAACAGAATGTGTGGATGCATAAAACATGGCATCACAGTCTCTTTCACTAATCCCTGCCTCAGAGAAACCATGCAAGTTGCATATACGTTCCTACTAATCAAATATTAAAACAACTCGCTTGACATTGTGCTATGTTCCCTGTCACATCAGTCATGATGAAATTGACAGTTGTCTCTTCAGGGTAAAATGAGAGTGCGTAAGACATCTGAGGTAGTTAATCTGATAAAAAAGCTCAGAGCGCTATAGTCATTATTGAAGTATTCAGTTGTTTACATTACTTAAGAACAAGGTCTCCAAAATGTCTTTCAGAATATTAATGTATCACTTGTTTAAAAAATGGGGCAAAATTAGGCTTGTCCACTATTAAAGAGAGGGCTGGGAGAGTGTTCCAAGCCAGCAGCCTCTCCAAATCCTCCTGCTGGATGTATTTTGGCTTGTTCAACTGTTCATAATAGATATGAAAATTTCTGGAGGAAAGGCATCTCAATTTTTGTATTGCTCCAAATGGATGATTTGACACAGTATTCCAAAAGGGATAAAAATAAAAGTGTTAGTATGTAACCTATTTGTCCAGTATGGAGACAAAAAGGAGAGCCAGTCTGCCAGTCAGGAGTGCTGGCATGACATGCTGGCATACAAAGCCCATTCTGAACACTTATTTGACATCGCATAATAAAGAGCAGGCTTTACAGCATGATGAGAGGTTCCATTTATTCAGATTTTTCTGGACCAACTAGAGACACCAGAGTCTGGGTACTTACTTTCTCTGAATTTCTAACATTAAGATGCAGTTCAGTGTTGAACAGCAGGAAACGAATGGGGGAGCTGTTACCTCTCCAAGCCTCCTCATCACTGTTCTTTATTGTCACCTGCTGCTGGGACCTCCACTTCTAGTGAGGTGGAAAGGGACAGGTACATAGTGCAACATGCTCATGCAGGCAGGGAGATAAGCATCACTTTCTCTTCTCTCCCTGGAAAGGTGAGAGTATGCACATCATGCTGGAATATGAAGACATTCTTGATTCTGGACAAGCATTAGGGGAGAAAGAAATGAAACAGATGTGTGGGGAAGAGCACAAGAATTGAAAAGAGGAAAAGGGAACTAACAACAGAAAAATATCCAGAAATGTCTGGGATGTCTGACACTGACATGGGCTTCAACAGAATGATGAAGTGCCCAATAAGGCCAATACAGCTAAAATGAAAAGGGAAGGTGGCAGCATTTTCACAATGCTAGAAAAGAACAGTAGGTACTTTGGAATAGCTAAAATGGAATCAGTTTAGGAAAGCACAAGCAAGGCTATTTTTAGAGATTATTCTGAGTATGAAGCTGGGTTTCTGCAACAAGGCTGGAAAGGAAAGAACAGGGTGGGATACACACTAAGAAAGACCAACAAAACAAAACAATGGTGTCTATGTGTGAGGGGTAAGGAAGAAAGAAGTGGCAAGTACAGTGCCAACATTCCAGGCAACAGCAGAGGCGTTATTTATTGTGACAGCTAAGGAGTAGTGATGGCAAGGCTCCCAGAGACAAGGCATTCAGCATTCCCTGGTGCTGCACATAAACCAAGGGATGCATGGGCAAAATGCCTGGGAAGGTGAAGAACTGATTCTAGATGTGACAGTGGAGGTCAAAGGCAGAGGAGTCTGGAAGCCATCAGATGGAATGCAAATCAACAGATGCAACTTGTTACACCATAAAAATTGATAAAGGGACCCTAGCAGAGACAGACAGAAAATGTTTTGCCATTTGCACTTGCCGCATGCACCGAAGTGTTTTGTGGTGCTTAACTAATGCTGCTACTACCCACTCTGGCCTCCTACAACTTAGTTACAGGTGGCACACACACTCATCAAGTATAGTGCCCATCAAAATCAAGAGGACTGTCACATACAAAGCACAGCAGACCCTGCAGAAAGTGAGGATAAAGTTTTTACATGTCTAAAACCAGCTTTGCTTTATATATCACCAATAAGCATTTCAAGCATAATAATTACCATTGCAAAGAATAAAAACTTGGGCCCAGCCAGCTTTTCCCATAGGAAAACTGGTCAGCTAGTTCAGACTGCTTTTCTTCCTGTCACATACCTATTAAATGCTCCAGACTGTTTAATGTGATAAAAATGTCTAGACTGATTTTTGACTGGAAGCTTAATGAAGAGAGTTCTTTGCCCTTGGCTAGCAAACCCCTTTGCTCCTTGCTTGGTAAGCATAATATAACGTGCATGCTGTACTTCTGCAGACCACACTTTCTGCATACATACAATAAGTGCATTTCTGGTATCTTTCTAAATCTTCTGAGACTTCAGAGACAAGCCCAGGGAAATGTGAAGAATATACACACACTGTATACATACAATACTGTATAGTGCTACTTCACAAGGAAAAATCTGGAGCTCATAATCAAGGTGCAGATGTTGTTGAGGAAAAGATGATAGAGCACGTCTCACAGTCCAGTGAACAAGAAAGGCAGAAAAATAACTGAAGAAGCTCTGTTAAGATTGATAATGAGCAAGATGCTTTGCTGAAGCAGGCAGTAAAGTTTAGGCAAGAAATCCCAAAGGGCACATGAGAAGTTTTACCACATGTGAATCAGTGCATTCAATACTCTATGGTCCCTAGCTGCCCTTGGTCTTTAGCAGCTGCTTATTTTTGCATAACAAAACTTCTGACAACTACAATCACTCTAAACTTAGATGCAAGTACACAATTTATACTAAAAACATCTCTGGCAGTGAAGTTACTGAACTGGTACACACCCTTCAGTCCTTTCTTTTGAGGCTCTATAAATCTGCATCTGTGGAGGGGGCCATGGTCAAGGTACAGGTGCATCTGATTCTTGTCAGCATGTGTGACTTGCACGTTGGAAACCAAGCTGCATAGTACGGAAAAAGCTTGAGAAGAAACACCATCCCTGGATGCTGCTCATTGTAGCTGACTCACATAGGAAGTACAACTTGCCAAAAGAATTAACGGATAATGTGATGTGACAAACATCACTTTGGCACAGTGTCAACTGGATTGTCAAATTATGTATCAAAGTCCCACTTCCCATCTTCCTGCACCCCATTTGTTCCCAGAGCAGTCTTAACATCCTGAGGATAACTTTTTGTTTAAAATGTTCTTCATCCTCATCCAAGACCCTAACTTGTTCTCTGTGATTGGACCATAAAGTGCATTGCCAGTCAGAGGAGTTGAAGCTGACCACTCCACAGGAAAACAACTAAGTGCTTAGGAATATCTATGAGAAGGGTGTTTCAAGGGAAGAAAATGGCAGCTTTTCCACGTTAAAAAACTACAGGCAGAAAGATCTGCACAGTAAAGGTACTGGCCCACCACTGAGCACTTCTGGTGTCCATTCTCCTTAAGATACTATTTTTCCTGATCAAGTCACAAAGCTCCCCTCTGTTAAAAGCAAGAAAGGGGTTTTTCAGCATCACCAGGGAAGGTGATTTTACTCTTTTTGAAGCACTCTGATACTATACAACTACACTATACAATGGAGAACAGTCTGAGCAAGGTGGAAATGTCTAAAATGAGTCTTCTGTGAAATAACTATACATACATGTTGAAAGCTTTAATCAGGAAGGTTGCATGTTGGAGTTTTTTTGTTTGCTTGTTCTCTTAAAATAAATATTCATATAGGTTTTAGATAAAAAAAATATCTTTCCTTTTGTCAGCACACTGTCCTGCAATCTTTGTTTCTGAACAGTTCTCAGGCATGTCAGAGGGTGCTCTGCATAATCATAGCACTGCTGAATTAAATCCTTTCTCTGCTCCATATATGGAGTTCCTTTGGGCATCTGAGTGAAATGGCACATATAGGGAAATGGGGATAGGCCTAGCTGGTGTTTCTCTGGAAAGCCCCATCCCAAGTAACAGAGTGATCTGCAAGTTTTTCATGCTGAGCAGCTGGCAGAAGCCTCCTGAAAGCAGGTACCCAGGCTGTGCTTACTGAGATACCAGGTTGTTGGGAAGTTTTTTTGATGTGACACAAAAGCAGCACAGGGAATAGAGAGGCTACTGCTTCTCCTGAAACAGAAGTGACTGGCACAGAAGCAGAAAGAACAGATTTTATAGTTAGAGCTTTCCCTTCCAAAGTCATATTTCTACTGTTCTCTCCAAAATCTCAATAGCATGGGCTAGTTAAAGGGTTAATCAGTAATATTGTTCATTGTGGTATGCAAACTAACATGCATAGACTTATGCATAAGAAAGTGTGAACTGTGCCTACCTCAGAGTATCTTTGATTAACCACATTAAGGGCACAGATACCTATTAACTTTGTAAACAGGCAGAACAGTGGACACCACTGTCCCCAAGTTAATTTTTTACCAGTGTGTGCTGGAGACAACCACTTCCAAGAGGTAACCAGAGTAATCTAACTGCAGAAAAACCAGGAAAAGGCAACACAGCTGCTTGTTCAGAGTGCCAGCAAAAAAATGAGCTCTTTTGGAGTGATGAAGGATGGTAAAAGCAGCTGACCCAACTCAACTCACTGAAAAGAGCCATCCCAACCCCTTGCTTCTGCTTCCTTTTGGATGATCCCATTCCTGCTAGTCCAAGTGATCCCAGCTTAGCCAGTTCATCTCTGTATGGTTGTAGAAAGCTATTCATTTATTTTCTGCTAGCTTCATGCCCTATATCCCAGTCACAAAGGAGGCAAGTCATGACAGGACCAGCATAAAGGAAAGGCTGGCGTTGTGTGGCTAAGAGAAGCAAGAGCATGAACTTTTTTGGTGGCAGCAAACTGCAATACCGGGCAAGCCAAGCTGGTCTCACACACACTACTAGGAAAGACCATTGTGATTTTGATAACTGATCGACTTTGAGTATGCTTTCTCTCAGCACTGATTCTCTGCAGTCTGTTTTGTCAGGACCGTTGGTCTGACCTACCAATTCTCAAAGTTTGCTATTTCTGTAAATTCTACAACAGACTGCAAACTGTGCTTTAAGTAGAAACTTACCTGTTTACAAAGGTGTTTAAGAATTGCTTACTGTAATGTAAAAAAGCAAACCCACAGCCACAGCTAACATAGCTGGTGAGTTGAAACATATTTTTAAGAGCTACCTTTTTTTTTTCTAAACAAATCCCATGTGACCATAAAGAAACAGACAGCAGAACTATTAAGCAGAACAAAGACAAAATTTATTCTCTAGTTTGTTTTAGAAGCTATGGTTAAAGAATAACCTGATTTTAAAGTTCAAGATAGTAATATTTGAAATTCAGGTTGAATATAAGATCATGCAAGTGCTGGATGTGATAAGCAGAGAAATTGCACTGTGGCAGAACTATCAGATCTAGGAAACAAAGGCCACTCTTTTCAAGCTTCTATAACTGACAATACTCTGTTTCAATTAAAGAAATCAGACTTCCTTTTGCTTTCAGACTGGGTGCTGTTAGGCACAAGGTAACATAATTTCTATCCAATCCGCCTTCCTTAGAAGGTGTGGCTTTGTTTTGGAGCAGAAGTATGAAACCAGGATATAAACCAAGTTGATATACCGGGATAAAAACTGCCACAAGATCCAAAGCTAACAAAAAGGCACAACTACAAATAAGAGCTCTAGCCATGCTACCTGAACCCCTATTACTGTGGTCTCTGGCATGTGCCACAAATTGAATTCTAGGAACACAAAGTCTAACCAGTGATATTACACTGCAGAGCAAAGCCACCCACTCTGTAATCACACCTGTGGCTGAAATTAAGACACGCCTCCACACACATGCCATAGAGATGGCATACCATAAGACCTGTTTACTCAATGTTGTTTATAAAAATATTCTTGAAAAACACATGCTATTTCTTTAAAATTTCAATGTTAAACAAGAAAAAAAATATAAATCCTAAGATTTTTTTCCCCTTTTTTCCCCCTACATTATTAATTATGGGTATTAAGAGACATTCCTTTTTTCCTGCATCAAGAGTACAGAGGATTCTTGGAGAATTTGATGTCTCATTCCACCATTTTGTTCACACACAAAAATCTTCTGGCACGAATTAAGTAATGTTTCCAACTGGAACTAGGTGGCCCCTCAGTGATAACAATGACCAAAGATCAGGTACACCTGATACACAAGCTGGTAACAGAGAAAAACAGCTCAGACTACAATAGCACAAGTATTATTCAGTTCTCCAGTGGGCACATTTATCCTGTGCAGTGTAACATGTAGATGTACAAGTCAGCTCTGAGCTGGTAGTGTTTTGCTATGCTTTCTGGGGTGCTAGAAGCAACCTTCACTGTGCAGGTTAATTTAGTCTGCTTCTGAGCCACATAGAGCTCCATGTTACTACAGCTAGGCTGCTTCCAGCTCATTTAATGCTTGCCCAGGGATGTTGGGGATTTCCACCCATTATGGTATGTGGGGCAAACATACCTTCTGCTGCAAGACTCTAGTGTGAATGCTGTTTCGCAGTACATTTACAGTCACTCAAAACAGGCTGGCTGAAAGCCTTAAAATATCACAAAGCAATCTTTGAAGCAATCGGAGATGATTTTAGACTGCAGTAATACTCTCAAAGACTCTTCAGTAACACTTGTCTTTGTTCAGAATAACAGCCTGCAGTTACTGAATCCTCCACAAATTACTCTGTACTAGCAGTATTGCTGTAATACTCATTTTCACAACGTATAAACAGTACCTGCTCCTATGTAACATATCAAGACAGTGAAAACACAGGTCTCTAGTAGATTTCTGTCTTCCAGCTATGAGTGTGTGCAGGCAGGTGCACTACAAGGTAAGATTACTTCAGCAAAGCATAGGTGAAATCCAAACCCCAGGTTTGTACTCTATCCTTTAAAATTCAAAGTTTACTTCAATAAAACCATTGTTTAAGGACTGAGCTGAAAACGAAACTCAGGAAACTGAAGCAAATTCAACTGTGAAAAAGCATGCATTTTTCCCCACTGAGTCTGACCTGTGTTCAGCTTACATACCATTTCTTAGGAAGGACCCAAGAGAACCCCATAAGGCATTTGCAAGCAATGTTTCAATGTAAGCAAGCCACTTGCTAGATTAAAGTGACCCATCTCAAGAACATCTTGAATGGCAAGTCAAACCTATTTTTTTCTTATTCTGTAAAAAGACATAAGCAAACAATTATAACCGGTAACAGTCAACATACAGAGATGAAATAAAACTACTCTGTCAACTTCAGGCAAGAGGCCAGTGCCTCTGTTATAAAGAATGGGACAGAGAAGAAGGATGGTGGAACACCTGGAAGGTGCAAAGGATGCAAGTTCTGATCATTCTGCCGGCAGAGGATCAGCCAGTATCATCCTGTGTGAGACACTCAGTTTCACCACAATTTTCCAAACATTTTCTGCTTCTCCCAAAGCCCTTGACAGCACATGATTAAACAAGAATCTCTGCATCCATTTTCCACATGGTTACAAATAAAACTTGGAAATCTGACTCAATTGTCTCTGAAACATCACTAAGATCAGAGAAATAAATGAATGTAAACACACATACAAAATTTAGTTACTCCTTTTGGATACTTCTTGAGCAGTTAGTCTGCATGGTTTCATACAGCTCTGGCTGCATGAAGAATTGGAAGCTCTAGCAGTAACAGACATTTCTCATCAGCATACTATACTCTGAGGCACCTTGCATGTCTCAAGCAATACAAGCCATGTGAGGCATTAGTAGAATTGTCTTTTATTCACCTTCTGATGGAGGAGGAAGAGAAAAAGGTGGCTTGCAAAACACCTTCTGATGGGTGCAGAATGAATCTCTCAGAAGACAGGTTATTGATTAAAAAAAATTAAAAAGAAGAAAAAATAATACAGACCTAGCCAGAAGACAGAGGGATGCTGGATCCAGAATCACTAATGTAGGAAATCTCCAGGTAAAGATTAGCCAATATAATTTGGTTTGGCTGTGAAAATTTTGCTCAGCTCTTAACTATATACTATTTATTAAAGTTTCAGTGTAAATACAGCCAATAAATATTTTTTAAAATAGCATTCTGATGCTAAACCAAAGGTCACAGAGACAGTTTACCCAGTGGATATATGCCTTGATGAAGAACCAGATGATCTGGTTTAACTTTTGATTTTTCTCCCAGGGCAGTCCCACCTGCTTCATGAAATGGAATTTATGCCTTACTAGCATACTAGTCTTACATAGTCTTACTAAACTACATTGCCTGTTTCATGTAGGATGCAAAAGGTGTGATTAGTAGTAAAATACAATTATGAAGAATAAACACTAGCTTCATTTTAATCTGTTTTTTTCCAGCATAAACTCTTGCTGTTTCCAGCAAGAAATTTTCCATGTCTGGAAAAATTAACAAGTGCAGCTTCTGCTGCTAGATAAGATCTTAGCTTTTGGATAGCTTTACTTCAAATTCTCTATAAAATAAGTAAACTTTTCTAATTTTGACATTTAGTGACTAAAAAGTCCAAAAGTAATCAGGAAGATTTATCTTCCGATGTGCTGCCAACCACATTCGAAATGGCCTGCATCTTAAAAGCAGCTTTTCAGATTTTATATACATACATACTTATATTTAAAGATAAAATATACATAACTTGCATTATTCACTGCACAGAGACTGTTTTAAGATACCTCATTATTTTGTCAGTTAACCTTTTTTTTCCCCCAAAATTTAATTGTTTCTAAAGGATTTAGAAGATTGCAAAGGGACACAGCTGTTAAGTTTTAATAAATGACTGACCCACTAAATCACAGTAAGTCTGATTTCAGGCAATTTTTCAGATCTCTAAATATTACTGTATAACAACTTCAACATTTTTTTGTTGAATTAAATAATGACATTAGCTTAATGAAAGATCTTTTTAAAAGATGCATGCATCTTTTCCAGATTGTCCTGGGTTCAGCTGAGATAGAGTTAATTTTCACAGGAACCTGGGAAGGGGCATAGCCGGGAGAGCTACCCTGAACTAGCCAAGGAGCTATTCCATACCATGTGACATCATGCCCAGCATATAAATGGGGAGCAGGCTGGGGGGGTCCGGGTGGTGAGCAGTTGCACTGTGCATCACTCGTTTTGTATATTCTTTTATTTGTATTGTTATTGTTCTAATTCTCTTTTTGTGTTGCCCTAGTAAATTGTCCTTATCTCAACCCTCGAGGTTTCGGTGGGTTTTTTTCTTTTCTCTTTCTGATTCTCTTCCCCATCCACCGGAGGGGGGTGAGGGGGGAGTGAGCAAGCGGCTGCGTGATCCTTTGTTACCGGCTGGGCTGAAACCACGACACAGATAAAAAGCCACCAAATTCTGCAGTACTAAACTGATGGAAATGCACATCTTACAAATGTATCTTTGGAAGAAAGCTTTCATCAGAATACCTCTTCCTTCAAAAAAACCCAAACAAATCCCAAAACCAAAAACCAAAACACCAAAAAAACCCAAAACAACAACAACAAAAAATATTGAGTCCTTGTACTTGAGGAGACACAGAAAAGTCATCTACTCCATTTTCAGCCCCTAGAATGGCCAAACCCATTCCATACCGATAGACATGACTAACTTCTGCGTAAACACCTTCAGTGCTCTGAATACAACAAGCTCTGCAGGCAACCTATTCAAGTGCTTTGCTATCCTTTACCCTGGAAAAGTTCTTCCTAGTTTAAGTAATCCTCACTTCAAAGATTTCCATATTTCTTAGCCTAGACACCATAGTACATGGGGTTTTCCTTTCTCTTTGCCAAAACCTCTCGAGTATTTAAAACCCATGGTTAACCAATGATCAATTTTCCAATAATAATTTTCAGAGACTGTAATCTGTCTAAAAGTTATTCAACTGATAAAATGACAATGTTAAATATGACTAATGAGAGAGCTGACAATATGCTCACTCCACACAGTGTTTACAACAGGCAGCTTCATCTGCCTCGTAGCCTGGTTGTCACTTTATGGAAAAATTCATGTCACAAGTTACAAAGAACAATAATAATAAAAAAAAAATCAGTTGGAAACTTGGAAGCATCTTGCAGAAGGCAGAGAAACACAGCAGACAATGCCTCATAATGCTTTCAAGTACTCAGGGTAAGATACTGGAATTAATTTTCATATCTGTGCTTTTGTTGTAGAGTACTGGCATTTTATGAGAGCTTAGCATCCAAAAAATGAATGATCCTTTGGAGCCCCAGACATACTACAGACATTCACTAGGAGACAAGCAGGCAGAAATCAGAAAGTGGCATGCTGGAAATACACTTCCATATTGCTCATGGAAGCACAGGTATTTTTACCTGTCTGATGCAATTCATCAAGTCTGCCTACAAGACCTCCAGATGGCTGATGGAAGAGAAGAACATTACCATGGGAGATTTGTTCATGCATCTGCAGGAGAGACCTACATATCCCACTGGCACTGTCCCAAAGTATAACAGACATCTGAACAAGTCTGGCAACCTACCTCACAGCACAAAGGGAGGTACCAAAACTGGACACGGTCTGTATGAGCTTGCAAAGGTATGTCAAATGTCTGCTGCGCAATATAACAAACAGCATGTCTGAGAAAGGTCTCAGGTAGGATAATACTGAGAACATCAGTCTTGGTGCAGAGTGAGCAATCATAACTTGCTCTCCCATGCACATTTGCAACAAGTGGCAGCAATGGACAACAGTAAAATAAGTGTAAAGATGATATCCAATGGATCAGCAGAGTTTTGCATCTAATGGCCACTGAGGAAATGAACAGTTACAAGGCAAGGCTTAAGGAAGGGAAACCTTAGAAAAAGGGGGCAAACCAAGGTGGTACAGTACTTACAAGATAATATTTAATTGCTAATAACTACCTCACTTTTAGAATGGCTGGTATTTTTTTGTTTTAAATTACACACATTTTTGAATGACAAATTTTAAACAAACCCTTGAGGCAATGAAGTTTTTCAGTTTCCATCTAAAAGCCATTTCTGAATAGACACACTGCTGGTTGGTGCTGCCCTTCACATGAATCAACTGTAGATGTTTAACAGATTGAAAAGAGGCAATGAACATGGCTGCTTAGGAAATTTTTCCTGTCACTCAGTAGGTATTGTCCCTTAGCAATCTCAGGAGTACACACAAGTATTGTTAATGTCAAAAGACAAAAAGTAGCACTGGACACAGATAAACTGCTATCAGTTTTTCTAATTGATGACAGGATGCAATCAAAAATCCAACTGGCAATCTGAATATGAAGACTTTATTGTTCTAGGCTAAACAATTCCAGTTCATTCAATTTTTTCCTCTTTTCTCATACTCTAATTTACCATCTCTCTCCTTTCAACTCCCTGTCCAGGGACCACACTTCCTCTGAGGCACTGTGCCCGACACTGGGTACTCCGACAAATCCTTCCTAGAATTTTGTTACCATAATCAATTAGGAAGCACACAAACTCCAGTAATTACCATTAATTCAGAAGTCATAGGGAGCATAATAATTAAAAAAAACCAATCCAAAACAAAACCAAAAAATCAAACCAGTCGTGATTGTTAGCTTTAGTACTGGACTTGCATTAAGTCCTGTCTCAATTTCTTGAACACATCTAGAAAAGCTATGTTCCCTTCAGGCTGTTTGAAAACTCAGCAGTAGATATTAATTTAACAATTCTGGCAAGTTCACAGTACTTTAAATGGCTTTTTTTTTTTCCCCTGAAATACAAGCGGTAATTAAGAATACTGGTTTCCAGTATGACCTATAATCAGGAATTCAGATATGCAGGCTCTATCAGAAACGACAAACCATTCATGCTGTGACAGCTAAGATATCAGCACGTGCTGGAACAGTGGACAGAAGTGATCCTGAAAGGCCAGCATCCTAGTTTATGGAATTTGGCTGGGAATATTTTGCTTAAAGAAGAAGCCATTACACATTTGAAAGAAAACATGTAAATGTTTGCTTCATCGTTTCCACTTTACACAAGTTTGAAACACTTTTCCTTTTTAAATTTAGACTGATTTGAAAATAATTATTATAAAAATAAGGATGTCCAAAAAATAGGAACACAATTCTTTAGGAGGGGCAGCAAAATATACTTAATTTTAGCTTAGTGCCAGACTTCTGCTTTTAGCTATTTAAAATAGAAAACAAACTAGGGACCAAAGCACTTTTCCACACAATCCTTATTATCATGTTTAGGTCACTGAAATAAATTATAGTGCTTGCATGAGATTTACTACCTAAAATTTTCAATCCAGCTTCAGCCTGGATTAAAAACATGCAAGGAATTAAGGAAGAATGAGAACACATGAGCTTTTCAAGACAGACCTACATGTACTGCCATCTAAACACAAATGTGATAGCAAGGTCCAACTATGACATCAATAACTACAAATTCTTACAAAGGGTTAACTACACATTACAGCTAGATTCATTTAACAACTACTCTGTCTTGGGTGGGGGGGGTGTTCTTCTTATGCTGGTATTTGAGATTGATGCTGCTGAAATAATTTGAAACGAGGCCTTAATCCATCGTTTTTGAAAGATGCAAAGGAAACCTCTACGAAGTAAATAAACACATACAAAACACTGATCTTCTGAACTCCCAATACATACTTTTGTTCTATGTTTACCATTTTATAGGGAGTACACTATTGTTTAACTATTAAACTTAATGAATATGAAATCAATTTTCTCAGTTTGAAATTGTGGCATCTCTGGCCATTGAAACACTGTAGCAAGATGACAGACAACCAAGAACATATAACCAGTTGATCTACAATGTCCTCTTGATTGCAAAGGCTTATTAGAAATAATGTGTAGACACTACTCCTTCCTGCCTGAGGCTTAAGGCATGCTTTTTTTTTTTTTTTTAAATAGTATCTAGACAGCTAAACAATGCAGCTACCACTAAAGGAATCTTCAATGACATCAGCATGCTTCAATTAATAGAACTAGCTGGCTAATACTTGCCAGTGCTTATGCCTATATTTAGACTGATTTGATAGTTGCAGTAAAATTAATGAGTTAACACATATTGAGAGTGTTTCTAGAATTCAGACCCAACTACTGAGGAGAAACAGAACCTCTTGACCAAATTCCTTTTCCTGTTAGCTTAAATCTGGCCACATCCCCAAACTTTGTGATTTAAATAATTTACATTTAGCCAGTCAAAATGTTCCTGTACCCTACATACAAACTCTTTCACAAGAATATCAAAAACTGAAAATCACAATGGAAGACAATCACGCTCATTTACTAATTAATGTTAAGTGGGAACACTATATAGTCTTTTTTTTAAAGTATAATGAATTTGCAAAAATTAAGATTCATATGATCACTTCACCTCATTTTAATTACTCTCCCAAGAGAATATCACATGCATAACCAGTGCCAGCTATACTCCCTGATTCATAGTTTAAAACACTTATGTAAGATCATCTGTTTACTTCTGTGAAAGAAGAGAAAAGCCCACGTTACAGACGGTAAAATTATATGATGCAGGGAAGGTGACAAATCTAGGTTTACCAACCCTTGAATTATGCCAAATGGTTTTTAACTTCAACTCCTTTTGGAACACTGCCAAGGATATAGTACCAAGGGATACTTTAGAGAAACATATTCTGCATGCAAAGTGCCAAGAGAGTATGTTAGAGAAATTAAATCATTCTGTTCCACTATTCAGCACTCATGGAAGCCTGAGCAGAGGCTGGTAATTAGCTAATTTGCATGGACTCTATGCAGAACAGTATTTAAAATAATTCCAGCAGTATAATCTTTAAGGGGCAAGACAGCTTGGCCTGACTGACTAGCTAGCTTGCGTATCTTATCATCCCTCTGAGGCAGGACAAGCCATTTTTAGTTGTACAAGGATGGGCGGGTAGAATTCTGAAAATAGCTACATCTGCAGTTTTACAGTTAAATATGTAACTTCCTCACAAAGAGTCTAATCAGACTCCCATTTAAGTGGACTGTGAAAACTGGATCAAGAGAAGCAATGAATCCAACCCTCATCCCAACTTCCCTGTAGGAAAACAGGAATTGTTCTTGGGTTTATCCAACTATCTTTGCAATTGTGACCAGGAAAAGTACCAGGGCAGTCAATGCTGAACTCAGAAGAAGAACTGCTTTAGGTGCTATGGAGGAGTGCACAGGCTCTATGGATGCTGTGACAGCCCTTGGAAATACCACAGACTTCTCTATTTATCTATCAGAGGAACACTAACAGCTAGCCCAATCATTCAGCATTATCAGGTACCAAGTACTGCTTGTTCATGACAACCTCGTTTTCAGTGATGATTTACATTCCAACAGCAAACAGCATGTCCTGCAGACAGAGCTGGAAGAAAACAATCACCAGTGTGTGCGCAGACCTGTGCCTAGGCCTCAGCAAAAGAGCTTCTCACTTGCAGTGCTGGCAACCTGAACTCACACCAAATTAGAGCCCTGGTAAAATCTGATCCTCACTTCTCCATCACTTCTCAATGCAGCACAAGTCTCCCAGACAGTGTTTTAACTACAAAGTCCTGGGTACTGCTGGGGTTTGGTAGGCACTGTGCTGACCTACCTCAGACAGATCTGCTTCCAAAAGTTTTGTGTTCAAAAGGATAGCACATTTTAGCACTCCTCCTCCCCTCTCCCCGCTACCACTTTGCACAACTTTGCTAACTTAACCACCGACTGGAAGAGAAGAAAGTGACCCTGCAATGCAAGGGAGCTCTTACAGCTTATTTGTTGCTTTGGCATTTAAAAGAAATAGGAGGTCAATCAAAGCCAGAGCATTTTTTTGGTCAATTTTCTTTGAGAATGAGTATTTTGGAGTCATTGCTTACAGGTGGTAAATTATATCTCTACAGATTTTTGGATAGTGCAGGCGAGGGTTTTATTTTGAAATATAACAACTACCTTTCCTGTATATGTTGTTTTATCTTCCCAAGCTTGAATTCTCCAGTTTTAGGCCACCTCCTGAGGTTTGGAATGGTAAAATCATGGTATGTCAAACATGAGACCTTAGCTACAACAAACCATATTTTACACAAAGAAAGAGAATAGTTACAACTGCACGTACCTCTGTTTTTACACTACTAATGATCTGCACATGGTTCTTTAACTATTGTGGTATACTATCTGTCTACAAGCTCATCAATTCTGTATATGCAACATGCATCTGAGAAGTAATACTCTTTGTGATGATACATCTTCACATCCTGCTTTTGAAACACCAGCCTGAAAGCTGTTTTCAAAGTTACACAAATATTACATCTAATCTATTACGCAAACATCTATTTTGGAATCTTGACAACAAGGAACTAACTTTTAATGCTTCCATAACATTTGCAAGTTGGAAAAAAAGAAAAATGTTCTGCATCAACAGGATCCTCCTCTTCATGGAAATTAAATACCAAAACTAAATACGGAATTCCCTCATGTGGCCCTGCTGTTTTTTTCACTGTTTTCCCATAGACTTCAAAAAAGAGAAGTCTACGCATGTATTTTAGAGAAATAAAAGTTTACATTGCAGAAAAAAAATTGCTATATATTTCTACCAGTTTTTAAGGTTTCAAATTATCTTAATGAGGTACACTGATAAAGCTAATATAGCACTTTAGGTGAGATAATGTTTACAGATATTACTCAGTAACTTTAATTGAGAATAGCCAAAAAGAAAATAGCCAACTTTGGACATGGAAGCCATATTTTTAAGTTGAAGCTTATTTTTAAGTTGAAGCTAAATACAGTTTATATTTGAGGTTTTTTTGCCCTTGATCTTCTGCTGATCTTTCTGACAACATTTGCAGCCACACCTCATGGTCGCCAGGATAAAGAAGGCAATTCTCTAGAGCAACAGAGGCACAGAAGAATGTACTGTCTTACCTGCTGGGATTCTTCTATGATAAATTGTAATTCCAACTTGACGGAAACTAATTTTCACTCATTATTATCAAACATGACTAGGTAAGGCAGCTCTCCTGTCCTATTGCCAGGCTCTATATGTATAAACCCCTGGTGCCCTCTCTGCACCTTACACACACACACCCCCAAACATCTTCCTCTTCTGCTTGCTCTCTCCTCTGTTCAGACATCCGCCAGCTCTTCACAGACTCCCTGTTTTGCTGAAATGGTGAGCTCCTCTGCTGTTATTCAAAAGCCACTTTGCCTCCTTTCCAAACTCTCATACTCATCTAATTTCTTCTTCTCCATCATGATCATAATTTCTTCATCCCTTGACTCCTTTCTCTAAATTCAAGTTGCTCATGTCCTTAAAATTCTGACTTCACTATTTATTCCAATTTCTGGGCTCACCCCCACTTCATCTTTGACTCTTTATAAGCCATTTAAAACCTGTTTATCAGGCAGGGAGGCTCCTCTCACAGGCAATGCCTACCAAGACAGTTCAAACCCTGGTTCAATTTCCAATTTGATTGTAGGTCCTGTACCACCCCAGGCAACCCTGCTTATGCTGCAGTTCTACAGCAGAAATACAGAGTTAACATCTTCCTACCTCAATATTGAGGATAAAGAAAGAGAGGGAGAGGCTGTAGCATGCTCACTGATTCAAAACCTCTGGAGAATTTACATGTAAAACTTTAAGTATACAAGGAACAGTCTTTTAAAGTCTAAAACTTTGTCAAACTTGGATGATTTTTCTATGCAGAATGGACATCACTGACTCAATACCATTTTGACCACCTTATGAGTACAAACTGTAAGAGCCAGAGACAGTTCATTCTGCATACTTTAGAGCACCTTCAAGTCTCTTAATATGGAACAAATTATAAAAGGTATCTTGTTTTAGTAACTTCAGGTTTTTTTCCCTTGCTGAAGCAAACCACTCATTTTTATAAACTGAAGAACATACAGACACATCAGGGGGTTTTATGCTACTACATCAAAACACAAATCAAACAATACTTAATTAGAAATGCCGCTTCTTAAGATTATGTACAGGACTGGCAGCTTTTTAGATTTTGTTATTCTTCATGATGTAGGCAAGAAGAAAATCTTGGGATTAAGTGAATTACTTGATCCTAAAAGTGAAAAACTCCTGCAACAAACAAGCAGTATTATGGTGGCATAGAAAACTTGATTAAAAACCTCAGAGTATCAGATATCAACTTACAGGGCCCTGTTCTAAAATGATGGAATGGCTGAAGAGTGTGGGAAAAATGTTTGTGTGTTTGCTGCACCTGCAAAACTCTGCATGCAAACATTCATGCTGAGGGTAAACCAGTAGTCAGCTATTTGCAGAGTGTGCACTTACAAATGTCCACTCCCATGTATAAATGCTGGACTTGAAGGGCACAACATTCATACCTCTAAAGTGAAAAACTGAAATCGTGAGCCACATACTGCAGACTATCCATGCGAAACATCCAACACTAAGTCCTAGCTCTCATGCCTACGCAATTATAGCCCCTCCTTACTCCTGCCAACCAAGGTCTAACATGGCTACAAGTTTAAGACAAATGGTCTGATATTCCTTTTTAGTTTGTGTTTTATGCACCTGCCTTTCAGTGCCAGTTTTGTGAGGTTACTGTAGAAGATAAACTCCCTCTTGCTTCTTGGTAGAAAGGGAAATCAGTTTTTAAAAACAACAATAAGCATTGAAGGATTCACTAAATGTGGCCTAGGCAGAGGGTTTCCCCTCTTTTCTTCTTTTTCTGTCCAAGATCAGTTGTTCCCAACAGGTGTGGTGCCTCCCACTAGCAAACAGTCCACCAGTAGAGGTGTGGAGGTCAGTATGTACAAAAGGCTCTGTCATTGCCAAAACCACTGGCACGATGGGCACAGAGAAGAGAAAAGGTGACGGGGTTAGGAGAAGATAGGAAGGCAGAAATGGACATCTGACTCTTCTTTTTTACAGCAAAATATAAAAAAACCTAGCAATGTTAAAAAAGATGCTATGCTCTGCTGCAGGCTTAGTGATTCCTATCTCTGTATTGTCAGGCCATTACTTTATCTTATTGTTTAAGTAAACTTTGTATTTGGTGAAGTAAATTCAGCATACCAAAACATTGCCTAACATGGTATGGTAGTAACAGAACTGAGTCAAAAGGCATTGTTTGAAGGGAGAAATTTAGATGGATGGGAGGATACTTGCATATAAAACATCAATTAATTATGCAACCATCTGCATGGCTCAGTAGATGTGAAAAATTATTCTCCTGAGGGAATGTGCTTAAAAACTATGGAACAATATTCTTTCTCCATAACTTCTCTACTCTGTACTTCCTCTGTCCACAAAGGTTCTTCTACACTGTTATGGGTTACAGAACATTTCATTAAATCTTAATCTCTCACAAGAAATAACAAGAACAAGACTGCAGCCTGTAGCTGTTTCACCCAGGCTTCACTTCCCACATTGATAACTCCTGCTCTCCAAGTATGAAACTCACTAACACTAAGCCCAGACTTGCAAAAAGACTGTATTGTTTCATAGGACATAATCCCATAACAGATTTTCCCATTTTTTTAAGTCAAATAATACACAAAAGCTTCAGCCCTCCAGGTGATGGTCAGACACTCAGAACTTCATCACTGTAAGACAGTCATATAGCATACATTCATATTACACATACAGGAACAGATTTTCAAAATGGCTCAATATTTAAGGCTTCAAAAGAATTTCACTCCTTTTTAGGCTCATGAGTGAGGTGCGTGGATTTTCAAGTGCTCAGCACCCAGTGAGAACAAACAGTCCTGCTCATATCACTTGTATAGCAATTGGCCATTTCTCAGAGGACATTATCAAAAGCTGTTCCAGCTTTGTTCTTTTCAACAGCATTGCTGCCTAATGGCACCAAACATTTCCTGCAAAATAAAGATAGGCTTACGTAGCTTTTCAAAATAAGCCATTTGAAAAACTGGGGCATAGAACATATGGAATGTATTAACTTGTCCTGATTTTCAGGAGGAACTGTCAGTTGGCTTGTAAGGGTAGGCCATTCTCTCTGTGTAAGCTTTGCATTTCAGGAATTTAGAAACTGGCCTGGGGGATAAAATAATTCCTTTTCTGCTGAACTCAGACATAAAAGGATCTTAGCTCAGAGGTGCTTCGCCACTTTGCTTTCTAAAAAATAAATTCTCTAAAATATGTGTACATTTTGATAATTTGTGCAAGTCATAAAAGCAAGTTTACATAGTCTGGTGCTTCCCTCTACATAAAAGATCTTTCTGTTACAGTTAAGAAACAAGAGCCACGTATGGTGACTGAAGCACAGCAGTTGCTCCAGAAAAGACTTCTCTGTTTAATAATCTTCTGAGAAAAACAGACAAAGCAGAGACTTGACATTGTTTACCATCATTACTGTTACTCTGACTGTTCTTCAGTATGTGTGCATGTATGCATGAGCACATTTCCATAGGCTACAGAAGCAACAAGCTTAGTAATAAAACTGAATACAACTTAAGCATAAAACTTTAAAACTTCCCCCCCATTTTCTCTTCAAACCTGAAAAATAGACCAAATTTATGTACTGCTTCTTGACTTTTATTTTGGTAAACTTAACTTTACAAGAATCCCTCAAATAATGCATAGCAAAACAGCAATAGTGGAACTGAAAAAACCCCTAGGTAATAATAAGGAACCTGCGCTGCTTGCAGAACCAGTTTCCCATTTGGGAATTGCTGAAAAGCTACAAAATTTCAGTAGGAGCGAGGTACCTTCAGATCCTCTAATACCTTTCTTTGCCAAAAATCCATGCAGAAATGCTATGCCTTCCCTACTGATTCTAACACATGAAATTCTTTGGTCAGTAATCTCTCCACAGTGGAGTGGCATTTTAATCTTTATAACTGCAAGCAATGGTAACAGTTTTCAAATTCTTAAGGGTCAAATTTTAGCTCTAAATTATTCCTCAAACTTTTGTATTTTCTCACTTTGCCACTTCCCTCTCTTACACCTATTATCCGTTGTGGCAGCCTCTAAGTTTCAGAAAGCTCAGCAGAGCTTTAACTTACTCTAATTTTGATGCTCATGCATTGCAAATATATTGCAATATGTTGCAATTTGCATTGCAAATATACTTACAGGGAAACCTGGGCATCACCCTTAAGACAAGGCAATTCAGCACAGACAGAAAATGCCAGAAAGTTTAGTAAGGTAATATGAGAATACACAAAACATGCAAGTAAAGAGAACAGCAATCAAAGCTAAAACAGATGGTATATGACGTGGTTCTGAAATCATCACTTGCAGCACTGAGGTAAACTGCAGGAAAACCACCACACTGCAAAGGCATTACTTCAGCTCATGTTCAGCACAAATCAAAAGCAAATTGCAATCCAGTATGAAAATGTGCTTCACTAGTCTATGAGTTTACAAAAATGTAGACTTTGCTATTCCACTATAACATTAAAGCCTTGTTTTCTAGCAAACCACACTCAGATGTTGCTCCTCTGACATCATTAATCTCCATGGAAACCTTAGAATGACTGTTGGCCTGAAATAGGTTCTGTCATCCCAGATCAACTCAAAAGTACTCCAGCAAAAGATCTTATATCTCATCATTTTTGGCTGTACATTTTTGCCAGTGAGCACAGCTGAAGAGTTACAATTCCTGCAGCAGCTATGAAATAAAGCTTTAATTCTGATCAGAACATACACAAGGTGAACTATTTTTCCAGTTGAGGCTAAGATACAGAGATTCAAAGATTACCTACTTCTAGAGTAAGACATAGACTTAAAACTTAAAAGATGTGTCTGTATTGAGTGTCAGAAGATGATTAAAGCTAGGAGACCAGACTCCTAAAAACCATTTCTCTGCACAGTATTAACCCCTTACAAGAAGGGAGCAGGGTGAACCAAAGTGACCTTTCTAAAATAATTTATTAAAATTTACTTTTGGGGGTCATCAGGAAAATGCCCATTTTAATTGGAGCACAACCAGATGGGTCATGTTGGGTTTTTTCTCCTCCTCCATACCAACGCAGCCACTCTCCGTGACTAACATCACCAGCACAGGGTCAAGGCAGTTACTCAGAGATGTTTTACCTAGCAAACAGGTCCTCTGCAAATGAGTTTTGTGCTGAGTTAAACTGACAGACTGAGACATAGAGATAGAGTAAATGTCAGGAAAGCTGTTTTCTTGGCAAGAAGGCATGTACACAAATTGTTTCTACAAGGAAAATATACTGCCTGGGTATATAGAAATGCATAATATCTTATATATAAATAATTAGACAGCTTATAAACCAAAACTGAGAAAGTAATCTGTAAAAAGGAGATTTGAAACTTGCTTAGTTGCAAGTGTCATGCTGCACTAAAACTTGCTTTCTTGAATTAATTCATTGTTATGAATTTCCAGGGATAACTAACATAAATTGCCATATAAATTTGAGACGCATGCAAGAAAAAAAATGAAAAGACAGACAGGCAAAAGAAAACAAGAGAAAACATTTAAAATAGTGTATAAGGATTTGTACTTTTTCCATTCATTTTCAGCAGTCCTAGAAAGAGTTACTTCCACTTACAGCTGCAAGTACTTAAACATTTCCAGAAAAAACCAACTACCTTACTTCCTTAGGTCTGACCTTTCCAACTTTAACTCCTGCAAGTCATTCCTTGATCACAGTTTATTTCTGTTTGGGCAGAAAGCTTCTTTTGTGGTGTATTTGTCCAATTCCAAACCCAATCAAGCACCAGGGCTCTCTGCATGGCTGGGTTTTTTTAGATACTATGGCAGTATGGTAAAACAGAACTACCTTAAAACCAGGGCTCACTAAGAGGCTCACTAACTTGAGTAACACTGCTGATTGCTAATAACATCCAAGGTGCACTGTCAAGTTTGGGTTTTTTTGATTGATTGCTTTTTTTATCTCAGCAGCATGTAGATGTGCACTACGCAGAATGAGCTGAATGTGGTGGATGACTTACTGATACCTTTAACATCTATGTTGAATTTACAAGTTCATTTGTTAATGAGTAAGCTGCTAAGTGAAACACTAGAGACCCACAGTGTCTGTGTAGAGAAGTCCACATCAATTCATGAGGGGATACAAACATGCCCCTGAATGGGAGCTTTGCTGTATTTTATAGGAAACCAGTCTGAGAGATCACAGGCCTCGAGTCTGTGTCTTTGAATGGTAAGATACAGCCTTTGCTAGCACTGGTCTCCAGACAAGCCTCAGTTAATCACCAACAAGCCCTCTGCATGCTTTGTTAAGTGTCAGGCCCTTTGCATACCTAATTTTTTTTATGAGGGAAAGGGAAAAGAGAATGGTAGGTATAGATCTGATCAGTAAGACGCTGGACTGGAACCTTCAGCCAGTAACTCAGGTGTTTAAAGCCACACACTCCCTAATTTTGTCCCTTCTCCAACTAACAAGCAGAAATAACAAGGCAGCTGCATGGTGGCATCCTTATTACTGAAGTGCTGGGGAAAGAAAGAGTAGTGAATTAATCAAAACCTAAAGACTAAATGATGCCAGTTTTACAAGCATTTATCTTTAGGGGGCACAGCAGGCTCTAACCTTTTTCTCACTGTGGAGGAACCAAACACAGTCCCCTGTCTTTGTGTTCACTACTGATTACAGGGACCTCAACAGGATGGCAATAAACAGAGCTTGTCTAATACGAGAAGAGAGGAAAGCAAATGCTCCCTCTGAGAGTTCCTTGTAGTTTGGTGTATGCTGTGCCTTACACTTGCTAACAATGTCATTTCATCTGTGCAGTTTTGATTTTTGCCTGGAAAAGAACAGAAGCAACAAAACACTGTATTTTTACTCTTAAAGAAGTACCCATCCAATAACACAATAATCATACAAGGCCCAATAAAAGCTTCTACCACCAATGGTGACCATGAAGTGATACCTAGAGGCGCGTACCTGTTCAGACCAAGTACATAACTACGCTTTTCTCAGAATATTCTTCTGCAGTTTGGTGCTCAGAACTAAAAGCAGTATTTTGGTGCTAAATGGTTTTCTTCAGTTTTCCTTTCACAAGTTTGTATGATCAACTTGGAACTTGTTCTTATGAATTTAATAAGTAACATGAAACCAAGCTAACAGATATATAACCTAATCTGCTAACTCTGACTAAAATTCCACCCTTGGAACCCAGGCATGGACGTCCAAGGAGAGACAGCAGTGGGATTGCTGCCCACACCTATCTCTGTATCTTTTCTTCCAGGCCTCCCTTCATTTTTAATGATAGCTTCAAAACTACGGAACCACAGTGCAACATGAGAATACAAAACCTTTCAACCAGAAGAATGACTCAGTAAATTAGATTAGAACTACAGTAATAAATTGCTGCTTGTGGGTTTTTTCCCCCCCTAATTCTGCAAGTTGGGCCCACCTTCCTTTTCTCTGGCTCCTACCTCTGAGAGTAAGAACTTATGAAGCCTTAATAACCCTGCTGCTAGCATGAAGGAGAAATTGCTTGGTTCTTCTCCCAAAGAGGCTTTTATGAAACATTCAGACTTCACCAGCTCAGCAAACAGAATACAAAACACTGCCTGTAACAGAGAACATCAAGGTGTAACATACTTGAAAAACAGAAAGAAAGGGCAAGTAATTTTTTTTGTAGCAACTGATGTTAAATTTCACAAAGGGGGTACTCAAGTTTTTTAACAAACAACATGTCTTGGATGCTTTTGTTACTTGTGCTCTCCACAGCAAAATGTCTCATTCTGGTCTTAAAACAATTAACTATAACAAACAGAAGCAGCAAGGAGAAAAAAAAAAGACAAAAAGACAAAAGACAAGTGAACTTCCAAGCACTTATGAAAGAGATTGAGGACGAAAAGAGGTAACGTTTGACAGAAAGCTGACATAGGTATCCTTGTGAGGCAAAAGCTCTGGCTGTATCAGCAGCATGACATTGCTAGGCAACTCACACTGAAGTACCAAGGGTGTATTAAAATGAGGAGTTTGTTAATTGCTGTAAAGTCACTATGTCATTTTATTATACAAGAAGCACCAGACACAACAGCTGAAGTGTTTTAAACAAACTCTGTATTTTTTAAAAAATTCCTTATAGACAATGAGCCCTCATTCCCAGTCTTTCCAGCAAGCTGCTGTGCTGAACAGACCTCATCCACTGTGCAGTCTTGTGCATTTAACTAAAATAAAGTTCTCTAATACCTGTTATTTCAAGGACCTCGTGCAGGTTTTTACTGAGGACTGTGCAAAAAGCCTATTTGACTCCTAGAAAGGTTCAAACAGGCTTCCAACCTACACAAAATATTCAAAGCTAGCAAGGCCACTATAAAGCTTAATTACAGAATGCGAACAGTTGATTAAGATGAGCCTTCATGGGTCACAGAATCTTGTTAAGAGGTTTAAGCACTGGTCTCCGATGCTTAAGTTTGTTTTGGTTCTAAATAAATACTTACTTATACTTCTTAAGGAGCATTTTAATTTAAAAGCTCAAATGTAACCTAGTGACTCTTGGTAATTTTAGATTTAAATAATTGGACACACGTTTTCATTTAGGATACACACACACACACACACACACATGCATATGCACCAAACAACCACAGCAACTCAGTAACAATAAAAATGCTTTCTGAACTCCAGGATAGCCTGGATATTGTTGTTCTACCATAGCCAAATACTTCATTATCCACTTGATTTCTGAACAGCATGTATTCTCTTTGGCCCCATATGAATGCAAAAAATACTTCTGTTGCTGCTTGTCAGTTGCCATGCTATTGTCAACCATTTCACCCCTTGGGAATACAACATCCACCCACAACTTCTCAAGTGTGTATAAGTAAGCTCTGCCTAGCACTAGCTGTATTTCCAGGAAAATGGTAACTTTTTCAACTGTTCTAATCACTGATTTAAGCTTTAACAGTAACAAACAAATTCAGTTTAGGCATTATCACTGACACTTGAATTGCGTGCAATGGCAAAGGAGAAAACCAAAATAGAGCAATACTCTGGTATATCCACTGAGAATATAGAGCTGGGAATATAAAATGAGAGAATGCCGAGTTGTTCAGCCTAGAGCTGAACCTATTTTATGGGTGGAAAAGGCAATTACAGGTAATGCCTGTACAAGGTAGTACTCCCTTTTCCCTCACTACTGGGTACATGTAGGCTTTTCTGCACAGTACTAATTGCAGCAAAAATGAATTAAACATTCTCCATTGCCCACTATAAGATTCACTTGGTTGATCCAGAGCCCCTGGTGACACTGGTCCAGCAGATGAGAGCATTTACCAGACTGGCCACTCCACAGTGACTCTTACGCAGTTAATCACTGAATGTCATCCTGATTTCTCCAGGAGGATTTAACAGATTAACTGGAGACCATAGCAATGGGCTCCCATAACACACAGATATGCATTAAGGAACAAGACATTCAGATGTACCACAAAGAATTGTCTGGAGGAATAGTTACTTTCCTTCAGTTTTAAATCTTGGATTTTCTGGGTGAAAAAAAAGTACTTCTAAGTGTAGACCACTGATCCATATTTCTTACTAGTCTGCAGGCTTTGCAGCTCAGTAGTTTCATCTGTTGCTAGTGTTGCATGATACTCCTCCATGGCAACAGAATTCAAAATTCAATCAATGAAGGTGTCTGCCATTTAGTAAGAGCAAGAACTAGATGGAACATTGGCTGATCTTTTTGTTGTCTTGGTTTTGTCATGACAGTTATTGAGGTTAGTACGGACCAACCAAGAGTAAAGCAAGTGCAAAAGCTATGTTATGATTTTGTTAAGCTGCAATTTGGGAGCACTTCTGGAATCCTAAGAGCTGCCTAGGCAGTCCTGCTGTACAAAAGTATGTTTCTACCTGCTACTTCATTAAGTTCCTCTTCACAAGCTGGTCATCTACATGTCATGATCCCTGACTATTCCCTCACAGACTGAGCAGGATTTCATTGTAGAAATAAGGCTACTAATAGCGTTCTCAGAATTTACCAGTTAACAGTTTTCCAGTGGCAACAACCCATGCCCCACATGCTACATTCACTCCCCACTGTTCCCCAAGCTGCCTCCTCAATTAGTAAAGCTGTCTCTTTTGAGTCTTAGCTATCTTAAGCTATTGGCTACAATATATTGTTCAGAAAGACTTCAGCAACACTACCAGCTCCCTGGCCTTCCTTCCAACATCAGCAGGTTGTTCGTGTCTCCATAATACACATGCTACTCCAGCAGCGTTTACACCACAATACAAAAAATGTCTGTGTGTTTTCCTTTGTTCTTTAAGAACAAAATTGTCTCCTAAAGAGGTTCTCAGTCTGACATCTCCACAGAAACCAGCAAAAGATGGTGGCAGGCTGAGATTTTAAAATATTATAAGCCAACACTGCTGAGAAACACGTAAGACCTAGAAATTACATGCCAAAGTAACAGCCTCTTTGTTCTTTGATACTCTTAATTAGTTTCATTTTACTAATTACATGATAATATATGTGAAGCCAAGTCATATACATATATACATACACATGTGCACACACACAATTGATTCAGAGCCATACAATAGTGGACCAAAAGTTTAAACTGATATATTGAGAAGGGGAGAGAAACCATTAGCACCACATTTGCAAATTCTAGTCAACTGTGATTTCTGAGCAAGCAACTTACAAAGCAGTTCTAATTAGACTGATGTGCTGGGAAACTCTTCCTTCTGTGAAGCAATAAAACAAGATGATCAGTATAAAACCTGGTGTTACCTGCTAGATCTCACTATTGGCAAAAACACCCCTCCCATAATCCACAGAAGTACAGTATCAAGATGAACGCTTCAGAACAGGATTTGGTTATGTCACTGTTAAATCTTTCATGGGAAACATTTTGCTATATAATCTTGCAAATGAAAAGGTTAAGTCATGGCTGGTAGCGTTGGAAGCTCTGGATGAAGCATGCCATTCCCCACTGCACAATGCCAGGACAGTTTTTAACATTCATAAAGCATCCTGAATGATTAATAATCATCACAAAGGAGCAGCTGAAGAGTCCTGCCACAGTTGTATCTTCCCACAATAAATGCTAGCTGATTTTAGCTGTTTGTGTTTCATGCCTTCCTTAGATGAGCAACATAAAGTTGGGAAGATTTCACTTCAGAATGAGTAACAGACAAGCTCCAATAACATCAGACTACTAACATGGGAGTAGAGCATGAGCATTACAAAATGAGGACAGTGACCCCCTGCATATCCATTCCTAAGGTTTCTAAGCATCCTGCCTGCCATGTAGCCAGGTTTCACCCACAAGTTATTGCAACTAAAATATTTAGTAATGGCATGTTAGTATCATCTTTATTTTGACACCACCTCAGAGCTGCAGTCATAGGCCACATGCTAGGTTGTCTGGCATTGTACCAAAACAGAACCAGTTACTCTGTGTTCCAAACAGCTCATGGGAAAAGTTGCCAAAGATACACATAGCTAAACTGGATGGGTATGAGGAGCCTTGGAAATAACAAGATAATAGTTCCTACACAAGAGTCTCGAAACAGTGGTTTGTTTATAGAGACAAGACTTTATATGAGGAACTGAAGAAGGATAGATAATGAGGCAGCTTGTCAGATGTCACGGTGGTATCTTTTGCTGCAAGAGGCTGCAAAAATTAAGAGTCTAAAGGTCTTGACTTCAGAATGGAAAAAATGAACGATGAAGGCTTGGATCCTGGACTGATCAGGGGTGAAAATACATTTCTTATTACTGAAACACAGCAGAAGTGACAGCCACTGGGAATCATGGTAAAGAGTCTTGAAACTACAAAAGGGCAGATGAAGTTTGATGTACAAGAAGCCAGGAAGAAGAAGGGGCAATGACACCATCAAAGGAGCAGGCTAAATACTGTGGAATCATTTCAAATTGGTGAAGTAAGACTGCATTTATCAAAGCAAGTTTGTTACAGTAACAGGAATGTGACATAGTTAGAATTTGGGGAAACAATTAGATATGTGCACAGATAAGAAGCTTTTTCCAACAGATGTCAAGCATCTAACATGCAATCCCCTCATGCAACAGTCTAGTCTGTGACTCAAAGAGATCTAAGTAACACCTAAAATGGTCAGTCAGAGAAGTGTCATGGTGGTGCTCACAGCAATTAAAGTAAATCAGGGGCAAAAGGGAAGTAGCTCAGGAATTTAGGGGAGACCAAGGAGGACAAAGGAGGTAACAAACAGCAAGAGTGCATGAAAGGTGAAAACGGCTTTTAGCTCTGTGAGTTTAAGAGAAAACTGAAGATAGACACTGAATATAACCAAGTGCAACAACAGTAGGTGGAGCTGTGAGATAAGAGAAAAAAAAGCAACCTTTAAGGGGACCAGTTAAAATAGCAATTCTGAATATGAAGGCATAAACCCCTACCTTCATGTTAAGTCATGAAACACAATCTACAAGAGCTGAGTTTGATATGAATATGACAGACATACCATGTTAGCAGATGGAGCTGAAACAACCTGTCACTTCTTTTTCCTGCCCTTCGATAAGGAAACACTGCCCATGCCCAACGCAGGTTAAATCCTAGCCAGCTTGCTGTCAACCAAGTGCCAAGATCAGCCAAACACTAGGCAAACACAAACTTGACCTGATTTAACAACCATACTGAGGGGCTGTTCACAGTATTCATGTTCTGCAATCTACACTACACGTGAATACCATCTGAAGTTTTCCACAGAAGTATGGGCAAGAATTTTGTGCTATTTTCTGAGTTTTCTTTAAAATAAAGGAATTATTTATGAGAAGCCTGTTGATCTCTGGAAAGGAGTAAGTAATACTTGATGTAAGGGCTAATGAACACTAATGATACATAAAAAGATCTGCAGAGACAACTGGTACCACCCTACCACCATAAGGAAGTTTATAAATGGACTTCACCAACGCAGACTCTACTTCATATCCAGATTCAAAACAAAGCTGGAGAACTCTAATAACTCCAGATGGAACTATGAATTTTACTTGAAACTTTTCTGTAAACAGGAAAAAAACAAACCCTGGTCCTGCATAAAATGAATTCCTGTATTAGGCAATATACAGTGAGCCTGTCAAGTATAAGAACAGCTTTATTCACCAGGGATCTAACAACTGTTCCTAGGAGAGATTTTGACATCTGATTCTTCTGTGAATGTTCTCCAAAAGAAGCAAGTTCATGCTTATATTAAACAAAGGCACGAAAATAGAATTGCTTCTAACCTTGTTCACCAAAGATCCCAGTAACGCTCCTGTGAGAAGAAGCAACAAATGGGAAACTTTATATAATCTTTAATCCCTATTTCCATAAGGAAACCCCTCCCTCAACTTTACAGGTAATCTCCAGTCAGCCTTCTTCAGGGAAAGAACTGCAACCATGATTGCCACAAATCTTTTTGGAGGACACGCAAATGATCAACCGGCGTTATTAGAGCTATTTTTCAGAGACCTGGAAAAAAGCCTGTGTCCAGAAGCTTGTTTGCTGGTCTCATCAGTTAGCCTGATAAAAGGTATCATCTGCTCCTACAAATCTTGCTTCTCTCAAGGTAAAAAAGAAACAAGTATTTTATATATAAGCACCTGACTGGCAATATTTACTAACAATTCACAAGAGGTGGCACTGAGTCCTAACGTATATGACATGGTGCTAATGGCAGTCTAGGGCCTACTTGAACAAGCTATCAAATGGACTGTCAAATGGGGATTATGTGCATACCTTCAAGGACAATAAATTAAAGTACATGATTAATTTTATCAACAGTAACAGACTTGAAGTACAGGGTAAGTTCAGTTTGTAATTACATAAATGGGTCCACGATCACACAGCTGGCCTGCTGTACATCAAGCATTTCTCTTATTTTTGTGAAGCTGAGCTTTAAATCATGTTGTGTAATTTATAAATCACCATACTGAAACCTCCTGATTATACTATGCATGCCACTACTCAACTAAGTAATTTCCAGACCCAGTGGAAACAGCAGAACTGTTCTTGGGCCCTTCAGATTACTGACATACATGCTAATTATTTGCTATTTAATAGCATTGTATAGCTACATGTAAATTACAACATGGCAGGGTTGTTAAGCCCTTTGTTATTTAAAACACTTTTCCGTGTTATCTTTTTCAAATCAGCATCATAGCCAAGGCACAAATGGCACTAACAATCTAGTTCAACACACAAAAAAAACCTGCCACCGCCAGACACTGTTCCTCACTTCTACTACACTGCTCAGTGTAGAGGCTGAGTGACAGAGTGAATCAGACAGGACTGAATCCATCCTCACTTCAGCCTAAGCATGGATTGTCACCCCAGCTACCAACCACACTGACAGGCTGTAAATAAATCCTTTGTCATCATTGCTGTAACAGAGACAACAGATATGCATAGACCCTTGCTTCAATTCAACTTGTTCACCTCTAACCTGAAGCCACAAAATAAAAAAAAATAAAAAAATCCGTGATGAGCAAATGCACAGCTGCTGCTGAGATGTCCTGCTTCCCACTGCAGTGCCTCTGCATCTCTCTATACTCAGTGATCCTTGCTCCTGAAGACTTCATCAGTAAAGAGACAACAAAGGGGTTAGACACACAGCTAACAACTTATTCAAACGTGAATGGCATTGCTAGTATATGACCAGGAAAAGTAACCCAAAAGGGAGCAAACATTTTCTGTTTTTTTCCAAAAACCTCAAACATTCAATTGCTATAAGGGAACACAATAACAAAATAACAGAGCAATGTTTAAATCTAACAACTGCCAAAGTCAACAATACAAAATCTTTCTGGTCCCCAGCATAGCTAGTCAGCTGTACAGTATGCTAAAAGTTGAAATATTTTGTTGTTGCTGAAGCAAAAAATTTGTGACTGGAAGCGCTGCAGTAGAATTCCAGGCAGAGCATTAATTCCTGCCATAATACAAGGACTGCTAGACCATTTCAAAGATTACTAAGAAGGCCGGCATTCACAACAACACTGCTGATGCAGGAAGGAGGGAGTAGGGAACAGCACTGCTGTTTTCTTGAAGACAAGTAGTCTTGATAGTCTTTATGACAGCAAAGTACTTCTGGCCAGATTAAGTTGATCAAATCTGCCTAATTTTGGCACCTAGTAGAAGCCATGTTCTTAGAGATACTCCAAAAAACCCTGTAGCAAGCAAGTAGGGAAATTTGGGGGGCTTGTCCATCCAAGTTCAAACACCTGCATTAGGCAGATGTGAGCTTCCTCTGAAGGTCCTCCAAAACACATACATTAAATTAATTATACAAGGAACACAGGAATACAAAAGGAACACTGTTACTTACTTTAGGAGACTGCCTCATCAGGTGCAATCTAAGCTGACCACTACAATTTCCCAGCAGTAAAGACATTTTACAAGGTTCTCACCACTGTTTGTGCATAACTAAGTACACTTGCAGTTTGCTGCTATCCTACTCACATAGTTGCACCTGTGCAGCTGTTTATGAGTCTCTAAAATTATTTTAGGAGGAAAAAACCCCAACCAAACCCTACCTCTTTCCTTCATTCTTTTTTCTTATTTTCTATACTCAGTTCACTGACGAGGGTTAAGGTTTGGATTGACAAACGCGTAGATGAGTACAGCTGAGGGAATAGTAAATTACAGTTGAATAAGGAGAAAAAGCAAATTGAGTTGGGAGCAGGAACTGCTAAAGAAGCTTTATACCCAGGGCAATACAACACGGACCTGCATCCTCACATTTCTATTTCATGCAGGCCAGACACATTCATCTTTTTCTTCAGTACTGCCTTATGTGTGCTTTAATTGCAGCATGCTAACAGCAGTTGGCATTCTACAAAATGCTGGAACTAGGGATTAATGTTTTAAAGGATTTAAAGGCTGTGATTTCAAGCTGCTTTACAATTGCAAGGAACATTGACTTCTACAGAGGGTTGTAACAGGAGCAGTAAAAATAATGTCCAAATAGATTGGGGAAGAAAGAGAGTATTCAGAATGAGCTTTTAAGAATCAGCATACAGTAACATGCCACATCTAGAGCAATACATGGAAAATGGAGAACAAAACACTCTCAACTATTTGCTGGATTTTGCACTTGCTGCTTCTCTTTTGACTCTGTTAGTTCTGGTGTAAACATGTGTTGCAACCAATGACCTGTCCACTATTATATCCCTAATGCAAAATCCTGGATTCAATCCTGGATTGTTAACAGGGGTACTTCCACCAACCCAAATAAACTATGACAGAGGTTTTACAACAGGTGTAAAGGAAGTTACTTTTAAAGGGTACAGAGAGATGGCTATTCCTGAAGAGAGGAAAAGCTCTGCTTTTAGCTTGGTCTCCTGTCATGCTGATTTTAGCTGTAGCCTCAGGGTATCTGCCTGCATGCAGCCTTCTCACCTGAACAAAAGTAAGCATGTGTATGTACAGGGTTGCTACTGTGAGTTCCAGCAAAGCCACTTACCCAGCTGTCTGCTACCAGTATTATCTGAGCAAACCCAGTTTGCTTCACTGTAGGAATTTGAATTGCATAAGCCTGCAGCAGTTAGAGACATGTCTTTCTCCTACAGCTACGTTCTGCAGACTGGCACAACACTAATCCTGTGGGCCCAAGATCACAGCCCTCTATTCCACAGATGATCTTTAGATTCTGGGGATGTTCTTGTATGTTTCTGGCATCAAAATCCCTTACATCCCTCTTTGCAAAGACTCAAGTTTTAAATGTATATGCCTACTCAAAGTATCCAGCAACAAGTTTGTTCTGTAGGCCTAAGTCTTACGAGCTTGTGGGAACTCATTCTATCTTGAAATGATAGTTACACATCAATCCTCTTTCCTGTAGCACTGTACTCAATCTTTTATGTTATTTTCTTGTTCACTTTAGAACATTTAAAATGTAAAATAAGAAAGACCTCCAAAATCACAAGGCCATTTTAAGAAAAATATCAAACACATACCCATACCCCAATTATGAAGATTTGCAGAATGGTCAAACAGAAGCCCACATTTGCCAGGGAAAGTAAACAAGAACCTTCTGTAAGACAGGCTGTGGCACGAACAGAGACAAAAAGCTAAGAAAACACTTTGATCACAGCAGTAACTGCCTTATTCAGCTTGATGAAACCCACTGTTTTGTACTAGAGCCATCACCGATTCCTTCACTGATGACTCAGGAGTGATACAAAACTGCCACTGCATAGCAGCCACACTGAAATCATTGTGCCAAAACGATCAGCCAGCACTGAGGGATTAAAACAGGACTGTGCGCTCCCTTCTCCACAATCAGAAGGTGCCAGTAGTGAGGTCCTCAGAACTCTTGCATGCTTCCCAAGTACAGCAGGGCTCAAGGGACATCCTTCACAGAGTGCCAGGCAAAAAGTAGTGGTGAAGCAGCAAAACAGGTGGAGATTTCTTACAAATGGACCCAAATTTTGTGTTCAAAGGTAGAAAACATACACATGGAATAGAAACTAAGTGCTAAACCCTAGCTAGTCTGCAACCAGTGAAAATAAAACAATTACAAAAAATTATTTATACTTACTGATGATCTGAGTACTCTGAGCAGCACAATTCTGTGAAGGATTGCAAAGAAAAAAATTAAGCAGAAATACCAAGTGATGATTCCCAAAACTTTCACTGTGTGTTTAAGAGTTAACCCGAAAACATAAAAAGGTGGCACCAGTGTGGCTGCAAAATAATTTATTAATTTTTTTTAGGTGGTGCAGTTTTACAGCATAAAAAGATTGTGACAAAATAATAAAGTCACAGCAAAATAACTGCAATAAAATAAGCAGCATATTTTACATTTAGTATTTATTTCTATTTTATTTCCTTTTTCTTCATAACTCAGAATAAACAGAATATCTCCTACGTATCCTTCTTTCACTGCTGATTTGAATGAAAAAAAGAATCCAGTGACTCTCATTATAACTTGCTTGGAGTATAATAAAATATTCATAATAAAGTATTTTGGAGAGTTATAAGTGTCCATTCTCGGCTCATGGTGACGGAAATAGAGAATCTATCATGACTTCTATATATACACTACTTAGTGTTACTTCTTATTTTGCTAAGGAAATAAAGGAAGAGTTTCTTATAGAAAAAACATTTAAAGAAATGCTATTATTCCTTCTTATGTGAAAACTGAAGAAGTGACATAGTATTTATTTTTCCAGTGGAATGCTATCTTCAGTTTTACTATTCACTCTCTGCTTTTGGTTTGTCTCCAAGAGATTAAATAACTACGTTAATTTCCCACATATCATTTACACAGGCCAGATTTGAGTTATTTTTGACCAGAAAAATGTCAACAATGGTATGTCTTTAAATCCAGGTTTAGGTCCACTTTATTATTTACAGAATCCTATTTATTCATTTCTAGATACTGGCTGTAGAATTCAGTGACAAAAGTTGGGTTTAAAAAAAAACAAACCCACAAACAAACAACCCCCCCCAAAACAACAAAACAAAAAACAAACCCCACACATTAGGTTAATATTTATACTGCCTGAATAGAAACTCTCACCAGAACACTGCCTTTGCTCTTGTTAGCATATGCATTTTACAAATTATGCTGATTTCTACAGTACAGGGCAGCAACTCTGCAACCACCTGTTCAAAAGGGACTCAATTGTTCTCAACTCGAATGATCTGAAACATGAGCTAATTGTCAAAGCCTCACCTCACTGCGGTCATATCCTGATTATTATTCCACGGTAGCACATAACTAATGTTTCATGGTAAGGCCGTATGCTGACTTCCTTGTGGTTCGCTTGTCAATACACTAACAAGGTACCTTCCATAATTAGTAGTCTGTATGAGACCTAGTTTCCCAGGACAAATGACATGCGTGCCACAACAATGCCATCTACGATCAGCTATAGAGTATATGACGCTGTGGAGCTACCTGCAAGTAACCTGTAATACAGAAAGTCTCAAGTAATTTAAATTTATTCAGTAAATGCTCACAAAGGTACAGAACAATTCTCTAAACCAAGATTTTAAACTGTCTGCTACATCCTTTAAGGCAATGATATTCTTCTCTAAGAGTTTTCATTTTACCATCTAATAATGAAGCCTATCACCACCTTATTTTTTCCTTTCTCTAATTCTTCTCTCAATCTGAATTAATTCAATTCTGCATGTCATGCGCACTGTGGCTTAATCCAGTGTATCACCTGGATATACACTTAGCTTACACACACGCAGGGCCACTGATTTCAACTGTGTAATGTATACTCAGTCCTGAAATGGAACCTGTACTAATTACATATTCATTACTATTGCAACCAGAAATAACAGGGAAGCTATAATTTTGATGAGGAGCAGCAAGATGAAACATGAGAGAATCATACTTTATTTACATGCAGTCATTATTCCTTCTGAGACAAGGCTGGGCCACTGACACTGCCTGGACAGTCGGTCCATGGGGGTCACTTAGAAATGGACCTGAAATGTCATCCCCTGTGCTCTGCAGCAGGACCTCTCTCCCCCAGAAGACCATGCTATCTATATGTGTTAACAGTTTTCACCACTGCCATTGCCATGGATGAACAAACATGCGTTACAGGTCACCTCTGGCAAAACAGCTCCAGGAAAAATCTTGCACCAAATATGAACAACTGTGACAAAGCTTGTTTTCAATTCCTAAGCCTTACTTGGGGACAGGGAAAATCCCTCTGCAGACCTGACAATGTTGCTAAGTCTCAATCAGCAGGGTCTTTGAAAAGAGCAATCCAAGAGGTAACCACCACTAGAAGACAAGACCTTCCTAATGCAAAAAAAGTGTTTATTTCTTAAGGAAGATTCCAACAAAGTTGGAAGTTGTCTATTCTGGACTCCTGGAGAGTCTGGGTATTTACATTTCTACATGTGTTCATACGAACGAGGCTCTGAGAGACTGGAAACCACTGTGGTGGCAGTTTATTCAAAAGGGTATTTCTTCTACTAAAGTCAAGTCAAGTTTGCTACTGGCTCAACAGCTGATGGGTCATGAGGAGTATTCACACTTGTGCACATATAAGCACATAATGCTGTCCTATTTATATTTTCATTTTAAGTCAGCTAGTCAAGATGCATCTGTAACAACACAGTACTCATGGGTGTCACTAAACTTTCTGCTGTATTTCCAATTTTAAAAAGCATTCCTTTTGGAACTTATACATCATAAATGAGCCTTGAATAATTTTACATCATTTGAATGGTACCAGTTGCAGCACTGTTCATGAACACACAAAAATATACATGATCTCACTATGGTCAACTGATCCTGTTTAGAACTGAATAAAAACATACACAGACATTTAATATACAACTGGAGTAAAAAAGTTCCACTCTTAAGAGCACTAAGTTACACATTTCCAGTATCAACAATAAAACTAAATACATCAAACTGAAAATGTCATCATAGTTTAGAGATATGAATAGATTATAATACTAAAGAAAAAAAAAAGTGGTGTAATTTATAGAAGAAATATGCAAAATTGCAGAGAGCCAAACATGTATCTTCATCCAAGTGGTTGGACTACACTATGTAAACAGTTGAAATTTGCATTTCATTTAATAAGTCAGAATTAAAATCTTTGCCAAAACTAAGTTCACTATGAAAACGATGAATTGTCATTCATCACTGAAATGGTTTAATCAATTTCAGCATATTAATTAAATCTTACTCAAACTTTATGCTAACCCTGTTTCATTTTCTAATAGTTACTAGTAAAATGCCACAAAAAACTTCCTGGACCATTGCTGTTTACTATTGTTTTCCATGAATTTTTATATAGAATAAAACATCATAAAAACACTACTGCAGTCGGCATGTAAGATTATCCAGCATCATTAGAAAAAAATAAAAAAAGAGACTGTCAAGTACTTCTGTCAACTTATTAACAAAACAAACAAACAAACAAAAACCCGAAAACCAAATCAGTCTGAAGTATCCTGTAGTAAAATTATGAGAACACACTGAACAGACAACATAACAAAGCCTTATATAAAAATTTCACTTAGGACTTCTAGAAAGACTACTTAGAAGAAGTTGGATAAAGTTGCACTCCAATACAGAAAGGCCTTTATCTTATATTCTTGCATATATTTAATCTTATGATTGTACTCACTTCAATGAGGCTTGTCATGGAAAAATAGTAAGGCTAAAAAAAATAATCATTTGCAAAAAGGAGAACAACATCACCAGTCAATTTATTCTATGAGAAAACTGAATAAAAGCAAGGCCTAGAGAAAGAGGAACATTCAGGGAAGCTCTTGTATGGAACAAGACTCAAGATTTTTTGCAGAGCTCCAGAAAAACAAACAATAAGCAAAACCAAGAGTGATAAAAGACAAAAAGTGCAAATGACCTAAAAGACAAATGCTGAACTTTGTATTTTTCCCTTATATGATTGGGTTTTTTTTTACTATTTCTCTGTCTACATACTTATGTACTGTTCAAAGTAAATTTACCATCATTTTGATGAGAGAAATTCTCCACTTGAACTTGAAATTGCTTCACAGTAACATTTTGGGGTTTTACTTATAAAAAGTACAGGCAACAGTCTGCACAGTCACTATATAATTTCCTTGCAACCTACACCACCTAAAGCTACAAATACATTCTTTCCAGAAGAAAGATGCTTTTCTTTAGGCATTCTTAAAATTCCCCATGATCATTACTGAACAGAGGGACTATTCATTGTGATCTTATCACTTACTCCCACATTATTATACATAGTCCAAAGTCTGCTTCAACACAGGCAGGTGGAATGCAAGTGATTTCATCTGGACTGCATTTGGCCCTTACAGACCTAATTACAGAGCTGTATGGAATGAGCTTAGAGAGAAAATGCATGAAATAATTTGCAATACAGTTACTTTGTGGTTTAAGAGGATCACAAATGAAGCTGCAACAGATTTCTTTTTTGAAGCAAACCAAATATATCTCTGATCTCTTGTAGTTGCCATACATTAAAAATACAGAAAGAAACCAATGAATTAATATTTGTTACTGTTTTAAAAAAATCATATCATGAAAACTGTAAAACCACAGCTGAGCTGTAGAACTACAACCAGCTTTTTAGAACTGTCCTGTGAGCTTTCACTAGCCCTGCTAAAACTGGTCAGTATAAGTGAGTTTATAACACTTGTTCACTCTTCCCCTTCCCCTAGACTCCGGAAGACTCTAGAACAGTAACAAATTGCATTCTTGGCTTTTTCAGGCTACAGTTTCTTCCAAGGATACAATTTTTTTTTTAAGAATTTTGGTTATGAATCAGAAAATGAGTATGATTTTGAAATCAATGTGAATTCTGTCACTGACTTAGGAAGAACTAGGATTTCATCCAAAGAATGTTACCATATGCTATTTAACATTATCTGTAATGTAAACTGTGATGTGGAATATAGTCTGACTGTTAAAAGCACCAGAAAACTGTCTAGCAACTTCCTGGTTCATCATATTTCCAAAATTTGTCTGCTATAAACTCAAGCTTCTTTTTTTTCAATTTCTGCAAAAGAACTTCTTTATTAAAAAAAAATAAAAATTAAAAGGCATAAAATGCTAACAAGTTGTTTTGCCATGCAAAACCAGGAACATTCCTAAGTATATATTTTCACCAGTACTGTAGCTGAGTGGTTTCAATTTATCAAAATGACTTGAAGACTGGAAATAGGAGTGACAGAAATTATACAAAGAACGGAAATCTTGACACTTTAAAGACAGAACTTCTTGGCTCAAAGCATCTGATCATGAATAAATTGACCCAGGTGCAAAGAGGCAGTCAGCATGACTCTCCTAGCTACATGGTTGGTGAGATGAAAGATACATTCAAAGTGATTTAAAATAGAAGAAAATGGAATCACCTGCAGAACTAGATTAGGGTTTTTATCAATACAAGAAGTTTGTTATTGGAAGGAAACAGGGCACCACAAGCACTGTATATCAAAAAAAGGCAACTGCACCTTTCACCTGGCAGCATCCCTCATCAAATGCCATATTACAAAGATACCACAGTAATTGCAATGAGTCTGCAGAGACACTGTGTCCATGCTGTACACAGACCAAGGTATGAACCTCAACAATACCTAAGCATCCACTACCACATATCCAGGGTTTCCTTGCCTAGAAAGTCAGCTGGCTCACTGCAGGCTCCAACTATAGCACCAGACCTCATGGCTTAGATCACCAGCATGTTTAGGTTCAGCTGCAGATTTAAGCCTAGAGCTATCACCAATTGTACAGATGTAGCCTACCTGAATTTACAGATTACATGGAACAGTCTTCACTACATCACAGACAAAACTGGTGATTTACAACGTAAGTTCTTCATGTAGATAACTCCCTATTATTTATAATTAGGATATCTGTTCCCATTCACACAAAATTCTCTCTTAATTTTGTGTCCAGCCAGAAGAACAGTGGATTTTGAAGGGGGAGTGCTTTACCAGATTCTGCTGCAAATACTGTTTCACACTTTGCATGTAAAGTTTCTGTTCTTAACATTTATGTAAAGGTTCTTGCAATGTTTCATAACTTTTCTGTAAGTATTTGAACCATTCTGCTTATTTTAAGGAATACATTACTGATGTAATCCTGTAGGTTAAGTTTAAATAGATAAATGATATTTCATTACATTTTACATAATTTCCAACAGTCTCTGCAAAGTTTTATCGCATTTTTTTCCAATAGGGAAGAAAAAGAATTCACAGAAAAAAGCCTCTTAAATCCTTTGGTATTTCAAATTGCTGACTCTTCTATAGTGTAATAGGCACATGTCTGTGGCAAAGCAAGCCAACAATTCCTTTGCCAAAAGGACAGAATCAGTTATGTGCACAACCACTTGAAAAGAAAATATGAGCTGCTATCTGACATGTAAGATATATTCCAAATGAAAGTTAGAATTAAAATGGTGCTTTATATGAATCACTGTGTATTAGGCTAGTTTTGCCTTTATTTGCGTATGTGTACCCATCTTATTTGCAGTTCTATGAAACAAAACTGAATAAACAAATAGTTCATAATTGATTAATCCCACTCAACCATTACGTATTTTATTTCATTTATTTTTAAAAAGGAAAATGTCTTATGCGTGCCCCAACTATGCTCACCATAATTTAACAGTAATGTATCCATGCAGCCTTTAAGTCAATGTACCTTTGCTTTTCATCAATTTGCAATCCACCGCTGCTCCCTATCAGCAACTTCGTGCCATCCATTCATATTACCTATTTCCCCATGCAATCAACAGTCTTCCACCATCCATAAAAAGCTCTTTGACTTTATGCCACTAAGATTACAATTCAACACTTCTTTCTTAATTAGAAGGGCTGTTAATTTAGGAAGATACCATTGACTTAAAATCTGATGCATTTCAAATAAAACAGTAACAGCCCTCCTCATTACAGCTTCAATCTATCAGACTGCTGGCCCATTTTTATGATTTTGTGGTAGTATTTTTCAATGTCTTACACTTTTCTTGCATGCGATTCTCTGAGTGAAAAAGAATTCTACTCTCTGCCACTCCCATAAATGTTCTCCAGTTAAAAATAAATCAGACCAATAAACAAAATATAAAAGTAACAAGGGAAGTAACCAAGTGTGCAACTTCACACAGTGGAACTCCTCGTGAAGGATGTGCTTACAGGTCCTAGTTGACTGAATGCATAAAGGAAACATTCAAAATAACATTAACCACTGTCAAGGTAAAAATCTTCTGTATTTTACTGGGCATTTTCTTTTCTGCTGTCTTTCTATTACAGCATACTAATACTCGTCCAGAAGTGCTTGAAACAGACTTGTAACCTTTAAGATACCTCAGATATTCTGAGGGATGCAAAAAGCATCTAACAAGAAGAAAAATACTAGAAAAAGTTCCTAAGAGTTAAAACATTTATTTGAAAAAGTTAAATATTCCTTTGCTGCTTCTGTTTCTCAAACGTTATAGTTCTTTCTACTGAGTGAGGCTTAATCTACACTGGAAGATTGATTTATCTTAGCTCTATCAGTTTTGCATCATTAAAATACAAAGTACATATCATCTTGTAGTGTAGATAAACCAATTTTTACTAAGATGACTGCTTTCAGCCTTGGGCTTCTACTCATTTGATTATATTGGCCAATAAAACAAATAAATAAAAATGTTACAATATTAACAGGCAAAATCATAATCAATACAATTTAAATTCAGGTAAGAGTTGAATTATATCAACCAAAACCTACGAGAAAATAAATTTAAAAACCAAATTTCTTATCCAAACAAGTCTGAATTGTACAAAGCAACTGTATATAACCATTAAGTATACATATTTATTCTTAAATAAGTAAAGGTTTGTTTACCCCAATGCTATTCTCAATCTAACAACCCCTTTATCCGTCAACTTATCTGTGAAAAACAAATGGCACAAGAACAAGCCTGGAAACATGTCAGTATTAAATTTATCAGCCTTTAACACTGGGTACAGCTAACACTGCTGCTGGAGGTGGGATTGCCGCATGCGCAGATGTGCTCAGCCAGTGTTCAGCCTGCCAACATTAATGAGGCCCATCAGCATGATGCTGCATGGGGCAGCCTCTCGGCATGGGTATCCAGATGTAGCTGCTTCTCCAGTGAAGCTGACATCTCTCTCAGCACTACTGCATCACTGCTGGCACCCACCCAAGAAAAGCAGATGGGAGCCACTTCAAATGTAACTCCTGATGCCGCACTCACAAGGCTAGCTGCAGGACAGACACAGCATAACCACAGCAAGAACTTAACTCTGACAGTGCTATTCTATCAGCCCTCCCTGTGAAAAACCAATTCCCTCTCCTAAGGACTAAATTTTCTCACCCTTTACTGCAGGGCACAACAAAAATCATTATGCCAGAATGACTTGTAAGAGCATAGAGGAAAGGAAATAAGCAAAAGAGGGGAAATTAATTACTCTTTCCCTCCCCAAAGTCAGGTACTTCCACCCATGCACACAACTGCAACCCACATGCTGTAGAACCTGACCCTCTCTTACCAGGAAACTCTACCGGTTTATCCAGTGCCTGTCCCGCTTGGGCTGAGGCTAACCCTCAGAAACAAAGGGCATTCATTATCCATTGTATTTGCCATCCTGGCACACAGCTAGCCTTACTGCAAACCTGTGAAATTATGTTAGCCTATGCCATTCTCTCACACTAGCCCTCTTCCTTCCACATCTAGTATTGATTTTTAAGTGCTTTAATATGGCACAGTTTCTGCATTAAAGACAGGCTAAGCCTGTTGCCTAAAGTCTGCAAGCAAAGTGCTAAATTCAGGACAGAGATCCTGTATTTCAAGTGCTCTGTGAAAAATACTGTGATAAATCACAGCATAATGTAAACAAATATCCGTGTTTGCACCATCACATCATCATCCTACGACACTAGATCATCAATGCCTGTTGCTTTATAACACTACCTAACCTAGAAACCAAATTATCTGGTGCTGTTGCTGCAGTTATTTCCTGTTTTGCTGATGCAAAAAAAACCCTAAAACAAACAAAAAAAACCACCCAGCCAAAACATGGTAAAGATGAGTTACTTGCCTTCTAATTTTGCCAAAATCTTCTTCTAGGAAATGAAATAATAATTCCCATGTGCTGTATTGCAAACGGAAATGACATGCTACGAAAGCACTAAATGAATGCTATACTGCAGCTGAACAAGACAATAAAAGCATTGTGACAAATGGTTTTACTGGCCCACTATATATACTATTTTCCAGTTACGATTAAAAGCAGAGACAAGTCAAAAAGAATGATAATATTGATTCTGCTTGACATACATTTCCTACCAGACAGCAAACTACTCTGAAAGAAGGGCTAGTGACAGATTTTGTAGTCAAATACAAACAGCCCAACCCAGCAGACCACCCAGATCATTAAATAAAATTCTATTATACATTCCCTGAATATATTTGCAGACCAGATCCATTTTGTAAGCAGTATTTTTATGGTTTAAATTCCAAAAAATAAATAATCTTAATCACAGTCATTAAGTATTGGCCCCAGTCTATAAAACTCTATGCTTGTCTAGAGCAGGAGCTGGGCCTTGTGTTGTTATTAAAGTAAGCCCGTGCATAACTAAGAGCTCACCATCTCTTCCACGAGCATTCAGTACTCAGTGTGCACTATGGGCCAGTGGTACTACACCCACTACTTGGGTTACTTGCCTCGGGGGGGGTGTGGTGGTGGTGGTTTTTTGTGGGTTTTTTTGTAACTGTAACTACCGTGTACTGGTAATAGCTTCTTTGTACAATACAAGGCAGCGACAACTTCCTTCCCATACAGGTCATGCAGCCCTCCTGACTCTAATTTAGTTCCAGCCACTCTTACGTTTGCCACATAAATGGAGTATGCAAAATGGCCTTAAAAGTCAGTGGCAGTCCAATCTCTCCTTCTAGTAGCAGCAATACTTGAATATGCCAAATGTTGAAAAGGAAAACGCACAGGAAAAAGCAGTCAAGTCAATTTTTAACTGCATTTTTTTGTCTTTGGAAAACAGAAAATAATTTTAAACACACTCATATGTTTATAGGAGAAATGGGAAAATATCTGCAGACACAGTCTAATAAATTTTTTCCCTTATGTGGATATAGCCTACAGCAATGCACACACTCCCAAACCCCCCAGATCCTTAAAACAATAAGGCACGTGAGTTGATACACTCACAGAAAAATATACCAGTACAAGGAAATAAACATTTCTTTTTGCTAATCTTAGAATAACATACCTACAAATGATGCTTTTTGGATATGGAATGTAGTGAAAAGCTTCTAAAAAACATTCAGTTTTATATCTGTAAGAATCTATTAATTCTGTAAAGCTCCACTGATAAGCTCCTGCTAATTATAATGCTTTCTGTGCATGCCTTTCATCTGAGGTTCTGGAATTGCTTGGAAAAATCTTAATTAGGTCTCAAAACACTTTTGTGAAGAAGGCATAGTCTCTTTGCACAGAAGACGAGGTGCAGACAGCTTGCTTTATTTGCCAAAGGTCACCAAAAGGCTCTGGTTCTAAATGGCAGACAGCAGCAGAGCTGTTCTCTCCCACACCCTCATCCCTAAATGCCTCTCATAACCACCACATCACATGCTTTGGTCCCTCACATAAATATCTTATTCCTTCTTTGATTTTCAATCACAGATTGAACTGGAGTCCATGGAGACTTAAGAGTTCCTCCATGGAAAGTACGCTTCCAGTTTGGGGCAGTTGTGTGAATTTCTCTTTACTCTGAACTGGTCTACACAGACGCAAGTGTTCATTAAAGCTAAAGCAAACTCTGACTGGTATAATTAAATGTTGTGCCTGGAAGGTTGGAGTAACTTATAGAATCAAAGGTTTAAAATCTCATTTTCAGCCCTGCCTGTTACTTAAACCACCACTATAAAACTGCAATGAATAAAATTTCATCTGAAGCCAATTTAATCTTTACTGATGTAATGGAAGAGTAGCAAACAATCAAGTTACATTTTTCTACAGATATTTACCTCTACTGCAGCTTTTGCTTCTGCAGTGGAGCATATTGTCGACCAACTTCTTCTAACTTAAGTCCAAAACTTCCATTTCTTGCTGCCAATCATCCGCTTCAACAAATCATACTCAAACATTAAAACATGCTTTCATTTGCTTAAAATCAAGACAGTAATTCAATTTGAAAGGATCTATGATAGCTGTAATACAAAAGTGAGGTTAGGCAATGATAAAGTTGTGAAAGAAAAATTCTGTCCCATAAAAACGTAGAAATGGTAAGGCCAAAGATGACTGATTCTTTTAATTGCTACCTAAATATATTCAACTTCCTACATAGACTTGTATCAATGTGTCTAACAGGGTATTTGATCAATAAACGCTGTGTACCCGCAACTAGAACCAGCTCCACTCGGACACCTCAAAAATCCCCCCTTTTCAGGGGTGATAAGCACACACAGCATGTAACCTTTGTGCTCACCAACAGATTTACAGAACAGCAGGTTCTGGTAACAGCAAACCTGAAATGAAAGTGTACTGCTCTCCTGAAAAGCCGACATTTACCATGGAACCTGACTGACAGCTCACCTTTGCGGGGTGAGGGTGGAGATGAAATTCAGTTTCACACTGGCAGTATATATTCAGCCACATTTAACAAAGCAAACTGTGAGTAATCTGTGCTTATCAGTGAGGTAAAGCTAGTGAAGCTGGTGTATCCAAAATATTACTCATTCATTAGGCTGAGAGAACTTTCATTTTTGAACAGCAAACAGACCACTAACAAATTTTTCTCCTTCCTTTGATGTTTGGTCACAGTTTAGGATACTTATTTAATCACTTCCCGACAATAAAATATACACTTTCATTCATATTAGGAATCATTCTGCTGCTTCACATTATTCATTAATTTGAAACTCCTACATTTGGAACCATCATTTACCATCCAAACAGTACTTGGTGACATGCAGAGACTGAAGAGTTGTCAAACAGAATGACACACAGTTTTTAAATGTGAACAAAGCAATAAAAGCTTTTAGAAAAAAGCAGGCTTGCAAATGGTGTTTGGAAGTTGTAACTGTGGGCACAGCCAGCACTACCAGAAAAAAAAAGAAAAAAAAAAAGTGTGATGTGCAGTGCTTCTACTAATAAAGGTTGGAAGTAGCCCCCTTAGTATATAATAAAACTGAGTTTAAGAGTTTCTCACATGGGTCCCATTGATAAAAACCCTTACAGGGAATGGGAAGACCTGGTCCTAAACTAAAGCAAATAAAAATGTGGTCACCCCAGTACTTTCACATATCAACAGCAGGAAAACTGGAGTAGTGACACCACCACCCCCCTGGTACTGAGAAGGGCCACTGCCAGTCCCTCAAAACAATATGAGTTCCAAGAGAGCATACTTCCCTTGAAAATAGAGATGTTTCAATTTACTGCTGTGCTTAGAGATAAGCCCAATTTGAAAGAAAAAACAAAACAAAACAAACTCCACACAATGCTATGAATATATGAGTGTGTATTTGGCCCCAAATGGCACTGCAAGCTGAAAAAAAATCCAGTCTTACAGCCCTCAGGCATGGGAACAGCTCTCATGAGAGTGTATGGACACATAATCCAAAACAAATCAGTCGATACTTGGAAAACACACAGAACACACTAATTCCCTGAATCCACTTGCACAACCTGCCAGAGCCCCTTGTTTATAGCTATTCAGATCACAAGGAAGCTGAAGACAAGCTACGTTAATTTTATATCATGTTTTTTAATTAAATCTTTCTGGCTACTCAGAAGCCAATTTTCTCTTCATAACATGAATCTTTACTGGATGTCTGTAAATAGAACAGATTCATTTCCATGTAAGAAGATCTAAATATACTACCCTTTCACTAATGGAAAGAAAACTGTAAACCTCACATTAACTAACAACCCATCTAATCTTTCACAAACTTTACACACGCATCCATAGAAATCATTAATACAGCTCATGTTGCTATCAGTCAGTCCCTCTGAATAACATACAAGCACTAGTAATGAACATCACTGACATTTCAGTCCAGATCTCCATGGCTAAAGAAACACTTCATTAAAGCGAATGAAAAGAAGAAATATCAGGCTGGAAAACAATTGATTTTGAATTCCTGTTTTTACTTAAACTAGATTGGCATTTTGCCACAGATTTAGCAGAGGCTGAAATCACAAATAATTCTGGAGAGTGCCAGGAAAAGCAGCAGAATTTCCCACTGTGCCTACATGAAGCACAAATGCATGTTTTTGGCAGAACAGGGTGCCAGTAGCAGCTGTAACAGGCACATCTTGAGAGGAACCTCTCCTCCTGCTTCCTAACCATGAAAGAATCCAGGAGGAAACTGAAAGAACTGACTAGTAAAACAGGACCTAAGGTAAGTGAAGAGTTTCAGGGGCTAGGTTGTTTTTGTTTTTACGGGGGGTTTCAAGTTTCATGGTAGCTTCATGGTTTCTCTTCAGTCATATTCATTATTGCAATAAGAGGGCTTCTCCTCAGGTCCTCATAACTAATTCAGATAGTAGAATCATAGAATCATTTAGGATGGAAAAGATCTTCAAAGTCATCTAGTCCAACCATCATCCATGCCCATTAAACCATGTTCTGGAGTGCCTTGTCTATGTGCTTTTTGAATACCTCCGGGGACGGTGACTCAACCACTTCCCTGGGCAGCCTGTTCCAATGCCTGACAACCCTCTCAGTAAAGAAATCTTTCCTAATATCCGACCTAAATCTCCCTTGCCACAACCTGAAGCCACTTCCCCTCGTCCTATCACCAGCCACCTGACAGAAGAGACCCGCCCCCACCTCACTACAACCCCCTTTCAGGTAGTTGTAGAGAGTGATAAGGTCTACCCTCAGCCTGCTTTTTTCCAGACTAAACAGCCCCAGTTCCCTCAGATGCTCCTCATAAGACTTGTGGTCCAGGCCCCTCACCAACTTGATTGTCCTTCTCTGGACACGTTCCATCAATTCAATGTCTTTCCTGTACTGAGAGGCCCAAAACTGAACACAGTACTCGAGGTGCTTTGCGATTTGCAGATATATCTCGGTAGACAAAGGATTATGCCCACCCCTGGGTTATGTTAGGTAGACAACCCAGTGGGTTGTTTGTTCTGAGGTTACTACTCCTGTCACATGCAGGTTACCACAGTTTCTAATACACTGGTCACACTGCAAAAAAAAATCATGCATTTGAGCTGTAGTGTAACAAGGCTAAAAAAATAATAAATAATAAATCTGTGAAATTTTAGAAACTATGAATGTTTTGAACATAAGGCATTGTTGATTCTGCATATTGTCTAATGCACACACCTTCATCAGGGAAAAATCTTTTTTCTTCATATATATAAAAACATTTATTACTCAATCTACTCAACTGCTTATTTTCTTTAATTGAAAAATGTAGTTTAGCAATAAAGTGCAAAAACATGAGGAAATCATTGGCTTTACAAGGTAAAACAGCATCAGATAATTCTATTTACCTTACATAACATATAGAATTAATGTTTAATTAATAATAAATAATTAATAATTAATAAAAAGCAGGAAGTTTTGCATATACAGTTCTCAAAAAGTATTCTACACAACCAAAAAGGGAACGCTGATTTCATTTCCGGGCACTGCCTGTTAATAGCTTAAGAACTAAATACCTATAGTGGAATTCTAGCAACTACATGACTCAGTTAAAATGACTGCAACACCACTCAGTAATTTAATTGTCTGTACCGAGAGCTGTCAGATAGTGAATGGTTCTGGAAATATGGGACTCATTTAACCAGGAACTGATAACTTCTGAAAAATCTCACCAATTATTTAAGAGGTTAAGAGTTATGTTTTAAGAGCTTTTGGCAAATCTAATGTCTCGACTCTGAAGCCTGAGTCATACAAGAATTAGCTTATGATTCTGATGCCAAGTCATCTTAGCAGGAGTGCAAGAAGGATAATTCTTCGTTTTCATTATTGTATACTATCAGGGGAAAAAATTTTTTTAAGAAGTAACAAAGATATTTAACAGGCCGCCAAGTAAAAGCCAGAGAGTCTCAGATAGGTAAGTTTTCTTGTGTGGGGAATTACTGCAGTTAACTTTTACAGAGCATGAATTGCATGTGTAACACTATGTGGACTCCTAGTGTGTCTTTGGGTAATTAGCAGCTTTGGAGGGTGAACTATTGCCTATCCCCTGTGTCAGGCCAATACAATAGCCCTTGCATCAACGATTTGAAACACATTTCAATAATTTTACCCCTTCATGAAAACCAAGCTCACTCGTTCAGAGAGAGAAAGAGAGAAGATTAAAATCAGTTTGAAATCCAATAGTTCAGCTGCTCATTTAAGATAGATTTAGGAAAAAGGTTATTTTTTACGATTATCAAACTATGCTTTGGTAAAATCTGATAGGTAAACTTCCTTTAAGTGATACGTTGATAGCATGCAATGGAGGCTGTCCTGCCTCTTCCATATACAAAATTTTATAGGGAATCACAAAGCATGTCTTCCCTTCAGCCAGATCCTGCACATAACCAAAAGCTTAGAACTGCTGCTGCTCTTGCTAAAACCCCATGCAAAAATGGAAGTTGGCAGCTACAAACCTGTGAAGCCAGTTGGTTTACCTCTGCTTCAGGCACTGTGCCAGCCTAGGCAGGAACGATGCTCTCAGGTCAGGACTGTGGGAATGCACAACCATGGAGTAGCAAAAAGTGAGATTAAGGGTATAAGCTCCTAGGCTATACGTGGGAAGGTGTATCGTATGAAGGTGGAGGAGGTAGAGAGCACAGAGAAGGGCATACCTCAAGTTGGAGCAGAAGGATGTCATAGTAGGATGGGGAAGATAAAGAACATGAAGTTATGCAAGCACAGTGGGAGAATGGGAGTTAGAGAAAGCAGGGGAGACGTGACTAATTTCCTAAATCAGATGATGTACATGCGACCTGCAAACCTGAAGCTGCTGCTGACAGGAGCTGTATTTCCTGATCAAGTTATGGTAGGGAACTCCTACTGTAAGGTTATACATAAGATTCACACAACTACAGCTTCTGCTAGCTTCTCCCTGAGCTCCACCAATTCCAACAGAGGTACTCATTCTGTACAGCCAACCCCCCCTAAACATAAATCAGTTCATGGCACATAAGGAGGGAGAACCCAGCTTTGAGACAGGAGAAGGATACAACATCTAGCTTCTAATATGAACAAGGATAGGCAACAAGCAGTTAGGACCATTAGGATCCCCAAGCGGCCAGCAGTAGAGGTTCTCATTCCCCACCTCCATTAACTTCAGTTCTGTAATAGGAAATGCCTCCTTCTACCTCCTCTGAAAAGCAAGCTGTGACCTAAAAACAGAGGAAGGTAATTCACTGGAGCATGGGAGCATGCAACTGAGCAAACAGGGTGATTCCAGAGCAAAGGGTCAGACGGAAAAACTCCTACTGTTCGCAGTTTCTCATGCTATCTCAGGATAAGGAAAGATTTACCTGATGAGAGAAGTATGACGATAGGGAAAAAGGAGAGGGCAGGGACCAGTGCTACTAAAGTAAGGATGAACACGGGCTGTTTACCTTACACTTCCAGCAACATGAGAAATGACCTGCCAAACTCTCCCTCCCTTAATTTTGCATGGGAGAGCAAGCAAACCAACTTACATCCCTGTTCCTACCAGCAAGCTGCCACACCTTTAAGGGAAGTCCTTGTTCTCCCATTTTCTGTCCGTATCACCCCATTAGCATGTTATTATCATACACTCGTTCTCTGCCACTCACCTCTTTCACTTCTTCACTCCTCAGAACAGCAGTATCGACAATAATACCTTGAAATGGTAATAAATTGATGAAAGTCAGCAGCCAGCACTAAGTGTAAACTAAATTCAGTACCTCTTCAAATAGTTTCTTCCTCACTTAAACTTAGGTTACTTTGACCCAGATTATTAATAGGCCTAGTTTAAATTTTTCTACCCCAATCTGAGATTTTATGGAAAACATGCATTTGATTACATTATATTTTGCCTGACCCCTATTCTCTTCAGTGATTCAGCCTTTGGGCTGTCATCACCATACTGATACTATCACCCAATCTTCTTTTTTAAAGAGAAAACAAGTTGTGATCAACTGTAGTGCCACACATTTCCGGGTGAGGCCTCTGCATCTTGCGTTTGTGTGACTGGCATCTCAAACATTGCATACAGCCATATGAAAACTTTTGTCAAATCTGTCACCACAGCTGTTTTCCAGTCCACCTCATTGAGACACTCTGCAAAAACTGATGTGCATAAAAGTAACATAAAATGTAATAAATTACACTAAAATAGAAAATACTGGCTTCACTAGTCCTCAGGTTATTTCCTAACCAAGTCAAATGCTTAAGGAAATCTGTGAAATTTCTTTTATTTCCAACTGAAATCAAAACACAGATGACCCTATTTGCTTATCACACCAAGTGGAGTACTGAAGAGTGATATTTAGGTTTCCCAGATGCACCACTGAACTAAAAGCTGTCAGCAAACCTAGGTATATTAGAAGTTATACACTGGAAATATACTTTAACCTATTACAGACTACTTCAAAGACAAGGTTTTCAGAACAACTTCTAAAACAAGCACCAAACCAAAGAACGATTTTGTCAATGAGTTTACTACACAGTACTTTTTGATACTCAAAAATCTTTCTTCCTTCCCCTAAGATCCTTTGACAGAAAGCAGATGATTTCATTCACTGTGACTTGCAAAGAAACACAGTGAGGGCAGCATTCCAGATTGCCTTCCGGATGCAACATGACATTCCCCATCACCCCCAGAGGAAACACATGCCAATGTTGAAATTCCTACTGGAACATGTGCTCCCTTTTCACTTGGAAAAAATCTCACAAGCCAAAGAGCCTCAGCTGCTGTGTCATACCATCTGCCAAAACAGAGAGAAAATCTTTGACATCATTCAACCTCAAACAGGAGAAACTCTTTATATAACCACGAGTAGTAGTTTTACGTAGGAAAATTTCTTAAAATGACACTTAAGTGAATAGCTCGTGAACTGCCCCAAACTCCTCCTCTTCCCTTCTTCCCCTGTTAATGCTCTTCATATGAATACCAGTAACACCCACTCCCATGCCCTCCACACTGGCTACACTAAGAAAAAAAAAAAACCACAACAGCTCTATCATCTCGTTCTTACTATCTACAGGCAAAGCAATAGCATAAAATATTGTGTTCTGAAAGAAAAGTATGTGCTTACATTTTCAGTTAGCCTGGACAGTACTAAAGGGACAGAATTTATTACCTACTCCACAATACAAGCAGATTGGCGGAATGCTCTCTTTTTCCCAACAATCATCTCATACAGCAAAGATCAATGAAATGAAAAAGTTGCCTTACAGAATAACTATCAGCAAATTTCAAAGCACTAGAAACACAAAGCGGATTAGAACATGACCCTATATAAAAAGGAGGTCTGAGTTTTAACCTCCGATCTGACAATGCCTGGCTACCTATCCTTGAACAATACGCAGCCTTTGTGTTCTACCATCTGTAAAACAGGGGATAATGCTATCTCATGGGATTGTTTTGAGGTTTAATTAATTATTGCTCACAAAGGACTTCTCAGCTGTAAGGCGCTATTTTAAGTATTAGTATCATCCCTAATGTAGATAGTTATAACTTCTGGCCCTTAGCAGTCAGCTCTAGCAAATAAAGCCAGACTATTATGTATGTAAAACCTGTGAGGCCATTGCATACAAACATAAAAAGATTGCGTGAATTATTTAAATTTAACCTCAGGCTGTGTGACAAAGGAACCTATTTTACTTTCCCACACAGGTGAAGTCTCCTTATCTAAATGCTGCAATAAATCTAACAGGAATATTGTATAAAGCGCTGGACAAAATTTTAAGAGCTTTCAATACTCCTGACAAAGCCCTTACCTAAAAAATAGCGTTGGTAAAGATTTGTAAATACAAGTAGAGGCCTCAGAATGTTTTAGCCTCTAGGAGAAAGGGCCTAACAGCTCTAATATAACAGGAAAGTCAGTTCTGTGCAGAAGGCACAGGTGATTGTATAACAAGCTCATTTCTTTTGGGGCTGCCATCTTTCCCCTCCAAAAGAAGCCTCTGGTAATAGATGGGAAAGAGGTGGGGCTGCTCCCACAGTACCTCTAATCAACCTTTGGGACGGTATTTTCACATGAAAATGATACAGCCCTTACTTACTCTGATTTCACAAAACAATGGCTTTATTCCGAGCTATTGTAATTATGTTGTCTGACAATCTCATCTAGATATTGCCCTCTAGATTATGCCAGTATGGATATTCAAGGTATCAACAGAATCCCTACCAGAAGAGACTTTGCTCCCCTTTGAGGTAGGACTGCAGCAGAACATGATCATCATTCAACCCAGACAGCCATAGGTCCACTACACCTCTGCAGTACACACTGCTTCTCTTCCTCATTCAACTCTTTATGCGACTTGAACATCTAAAGTATTGTTTCTCCACAGCTCAAAATGTGGGGCCAGCAGAAAGAATCCTGCCCAAAGCCATTATGGAGTGAATCCCTCACACAGGTCAAGTACTGCTCTGCTTATTTACAACAGAGGAGTATGAGATGGCATGGATTAGAAAATTAATATTCACTCCAAACGCACAGCAACTAAAACCTTAGTACAGAATGCTCTATTTAATAAACTCTCCCAGTTCTGATAGCGCCTCTCAAGTTTGAGAAAACCAAATGAGAGTGTTAGACTAAAACAAAAAAAAAGCTGATCATATTATTCAGTGTTATAGTTCAGGAGAAAGTAAACTACTTTCATTTCAGCTTTTTTTGTTATGACCATAGTATTTTTGTGTTGAAGGCAGACAACTAAAAATGCTAGGTGTGATCATCAGCAATTCATTCCTTTCCATGTGCATTTATAGTTAAATGCCGCACCCTAACAATATAAAAAAAACTGCTTTTCCTTTTCAAGTCTCAGATACAAAAAGAATTAAAGACTAGCTAATTTTTAAATTGCTTTTAAGAAACCAGTGAGAATCACCAAAATTGGTAAGGATTCTTACTGATATCACTCTGCTCTTGCACAGGAATATGATGATCAGCACACACTGAGACTAAGCTTGCTGAAAAGCAAGGCTTTTGAACTATCCTTGGCAGAGAGGCAAGAGAAGACCCTGTCTCTGCAGCAGGCTGTGGATATAGGCAATGGAAAGGACATACAGACATGTACCATATTCTCATAGTAGTCAGGAGGCTGTATGAATATCAGCAAATCACCTGTAACTTCAGTTTCATTTGGTTATTTATAATGTAGTGATGAATAACCAAGAATGAGATTGTACTGTTAGACAAGAAGGCTTACACATATTTAATGCTAGTATGAGAAAACAAAGGAAAATTTATTAGCTAATGAACAGTTTGGCCTAATCCTTGTATCTCAGCTGGGATGTTGTGGTCTGGAGAGGTGGACAACTAGGTGGGTAAACAACTAGGTGGATGGGCTCAGCAGCTCCACAGAAAAGGTCATGGCAAACAGCAAGCAGAGCATGAGCCAGCAATGTGCTCTGGCAGGAGAGAGCATCAACAGGATCCTGGGCACAGCTAAGAGGTGAGAGGAGGTAATCATCTCCTCCTGCTTGGCACTTGTTAAGACCATATCTGGAATAGCATCCAGGTTTTGGATTCCTAATACAAGAAAAACTTCAACAAACTGTAGCAAGTCCAGCAGAGGCCAAGACCCCCAGGAGCTAGAGCACTTGCCATGTTGTGAGAGACTGTAGGACCAGGGTTTGTTTGCCCTGGAGAAAGGATGGCACCCAACAGCTGCTCCAATAGTAATCTATGACAGTCTTACTGAGGAGATGGACTAGGCTTTTCACAATGGTGCAAGGTGGGAAGAGGAGAGACTGTAAGCATGAATTGAAAGAAAACAGCCTTCCCTTTTCTGTTTCCAATTCTATTGTGGCACCCTAAATAGGAGGAATAAGGCAGGGCAGGCTACAAGAGGGTGAGGAAGATGGGATGGAAATAAAGGGGCTATGTAGTCTCAACACAGTCTAGCACTCAGAGTGGAGCAGAACTGAGGCCCCATTTCAGTCACTACAGCTGACTGAGGCTGAGAGAACAACTTCAGCACACCCACCACAATAAACTGACAGCTGACTAGCAGGATGCAGTGAAAAGAATGCTTCCTTCAGCAGCAAAGGGCATGAAAGACATAACATTTGTGCTGTCTTCCATTCATGAAAGTGTTACAAAATAAAAAGAAGGTATTCATTTTTAAGCCTTAAAAAAAAATTAATCTGCAAGGGGCAATAAACAATGCATGATTACAAACCATACAAACACCAAAGAGATTGTTGCGTCATTGCTGAAAGTCAGTTTTTCTGTAACATTTAGAATGACTTTCTGTTCAACAGTGAGTAATCACAACCTTTCATCAAAAAAGTGAGATCAAATTCTTAATCCATTATGAAGAACATGACTGAGAGATCTCTTCCCCCTTTATTGTTACAATATTTATGCAGGCCATAGGCAAGTGAATAGTTTCAGATGATATTTTGACATGTAAGGATAAAGACCAAATGGACATTTTTGCAGATACTGTCATTAGGGAACAAAGCTGTGTTATTAGGTATCTTCAGTTTAGTTTTCAGTTAAGGTTTTATCTGCTTATTTGGAGAAAAAACAAATACAGCTTTTTTCAGCTATTCTAAAATGAAAACAAATGCCTGCTATTTCCCTTTGTTAATTATAGAAACCACAAAGTGTTAATTTATGTAATAATACAATGTTGAGCAAAATTCAGTAACAAATTATACACCGCATCCCTTCAAAATGCGTAATTGTTTTAGCACACTTGACAATTGCAAAAGCAACTACCTGAACTACAACAATACAACCAAAAAAAGATTCTGTGTAAACCTTGGACAACAGTACATCTGGCAACTGTAAAAACGAAAGACTACAAATCACCTTAACTGCAGAATTAACTTTACAAAGAAAATGAGAGGCTGGAACATGGCTTCACACAGCTGAAATCTCTCTCCCTTGTCTCAGAAGCCTAAGAGCTATGTGCCCAAGCTAAGTTACCTGCCTAGCTCTCACTAATTAATGCAAAATGTTAGACACCTCCAGAGGACAAGTCATACCATCCTAGGATATTTGTCTAAAGACAGATGAATCATTCCCCCAAAGGTGCCTTATTCTCTCCTGCGACTTCAGAAGGAGCCAAAACAATAGCTTAAATAGATGTCTAGCTTTAGGCAGCCAATGCTAGTGTGCTGGTTTTGGATGAGATCAAGTTAATTTTCTTCACAGTAGCTAGGATGAGGCTATGTTTTGGATTTGTGCTGGAAACAGTGTTGATAACGCGGAGGTGTTGTCCTTATTGCTGAGCAGTGCTTACACAGAGTCAAGGCCTTTTCTGCTTCTCACTCCACCCTGCCAGTGAGGAGGCTGGGAGCACACAAGAAGTTGGGAGGGACACAGCTGGGACAGCTGACCCCAACTGACCCAAGGGATATTCCAGACCATATGATGTCATACTCAGCAATATAAAGCTGGGGGAAGAAGGAAGGGGGAAATGTTTGGAGTTAGGGTGTTTGTCTTCCTAAGTAACCGTTCTCATGATGGAGCCCTGCTTTCCCAGAGATGGCTCAACACCCACCTGCTGATGGGAAGTGGTGAATGAATTCCCTGTTTTGCTTTACCTCAACCCATGAGTTTTTTCACTTCTGCTCTTCTGATTCTCTCCCCCATCCCACCAGAATGGAGTGAGCAAATGGCTGCATGGTCCTTAGTTGCCAGCTGGGGTTAAACCACAACAGCTAGGTGAGATAAACCCTACCTGTAGAGCTAGATAACATATCTCCTAATACTATATCGACACTTCTCTGCACATGTAAAAATTATCATTTATGTGCCCTGTCTTCTGCATTGCAACTTAGTCCTTTCCTTCTGCTTAACTCATCCCCCATCTAACATCTAATTTTATGTCTTGTCTGCAAACATTTTCTCTCCCATTTTCCTCTCATGGTTCCTGTTGTTTTAGGGTTGCTTTGTTTTTTAAAATTGTGGAAATCTCAGTTTAGACTATGCTACTTTAACTGAAAGGAATTTTAAAAACATCTGGAAACATCCACTGCCTTGTAAATTTACTTTGTGCAATGAAGCAACTTCTGAACTTCCTCTGCATAAAAAAAAATGTTGTGAAGTTTTTCCTTATGCATGTTAATTACCTTATTCTATAAAAAATTCACTTCATTCTCCCAATGTAATAGATTATGAAATCATTAGAAATACTGCATTTTAACAGAAGGCCAATACACTACTAAATGTAGTCAGTGTAGCAATGAGTACTTCACGGTTTTGTAATGAGTAACATTGTATCAGTCACAGCTCTTTTCTACAGACTCCGTATGATAATGTGGGCAGAGAAACACAGAGGGCTCAGGAGAATGCAGGAACAGGGCTTTTTTAAGCACTTATGACAGTGTTCACCACTGGCTTGATGTGCTATTCTTCAATTCAACCAAGAGTACTAGAGATGAAAAGACAGTTTCTGTTTGTCCTCTCTATTCTGAAGAAGGTAGCAGAAAGTACCAATTTAAGCAGATCTGAATTTGCAGCAGAGATTCTAGCCTATACTTTAGATTTTAGCTGGTTTTACTGAAAAAGAAAAAAAAAGTACTGAAAATCAAGGTAGTGTAAGGCCTTACAACTACTTCAAAATCACCATGTAAGTTAACTACAGAAATTAACTCATGTGGAACATTTTATGAGTATAAGTGATCAGAACATTGGTAGCTGTTGTTATCCAGTGAATACCAGGAAAAAGTAATTAGAGGAGAGCACAGTTAGAATAAATATCTTCCCTGATAAGTATGAAAAAGGAAAGGAACATGCATGTTTGATGAAACTCAGAATTTTATTGAAGTTACTGGCATCTGAAGATGTGGGCTAACTTTTTTTTTTTAAGGAAAAAAGCAGAGATATTAAAGAATGTATTCCTTATTACGCAAATACTTTTTTACTATTTTAAAAAAAGGCTGTAATTTTGCATTACTTCAGACTATGTAATTTGATCCTAGAAATGCTGTTAAGCAGTTTAGGTGTAAGAAGTGACCTACTTCAGAATGACAGCAGCGTGGTGAAAGCATCCATGAACTTGCAACTATATTTGAAATAAGAGAACAGTAGTGTTCTCATGCCATTACCTGGCTGGTGTTACAGTATGTCCTTGAGTATTCCTGCCATTAAACATGCACAAAACGGCTGAAATAACCTTTCTTTTCACAGTACTGAGATTCTCGAGTAAAGCATTTAAAAAAACAGCTTCTGCTGGCCCTATTACACAGCTGCTATCCTGACACCAAGGACAGTTTGATTAACCAAAAGCAAATTTGCCTGGGCCTTGCATAGAGCTTCCTCTTCATATGCATAAATACATCCCATATATAAGAGTGTATAAGCAGAACATGGGAAAGACTGACCTTCATAAGTCAGCTGTGCAAAAAGAGCACCTTTTCTTTAAAAAAAAAAAGCCTAAGTTCAGAATAGAATGAGAAAAACAATTTCTGGTTTTCATCTCCATTTTGGGAAAAGTAGAAGAAAATACAGATTTAAGCAGATTTGAACTTGCAGCAGAGATTCTAGTCTATACTTTAGATTTTAGGTGATTTTACCGAGGAAAAAAAAAAGGTACTATTTTAAGTGAAGGAACAGACCAGGATAGTTTTGTTTATTATGTTCTCCAAAACTTCAGATAAGTAGTGCTTTCTCCTAAACCCTTGCTTTTGTACATAGGAACACAAAGGCAAAACAAATACTTTTTTCAGTTCTCAACTTCCTCAACAGTGACCAAACTAAGCTAATCACTGAAATGGAACAGCTGAATGACCCAAACCACAGCAAACACATTCCCTGCCTCTGGAAAAGCCTATTGTCAGAAGTTGCATGAACTTTCAGCAAAAACTGTGCCAGTTCTTCAGCAGTCTATTGCCATTATGGAGAAAGCTGACTGCATTTACAGTATCAGCAACAAACACATTTGCTTTCTATTTCTTGTTGATATAAACTATATGACCAGATTATCATTAAATTTCCATCTTAAACTTGGCTTATTTTTAAAATGTAAGGTGGAATTGCGAAAGTCACCTATCCCTTCAGTCCAGGAAACAAAGAGTGAGTGGTAAAAAACACAATCCACCACATACTGCATTTTACATTAAAAAATAAAAGCAAAGCACATGTACCCAGTGGAATAAAGGTTGGGGAAGATGAACAGACTTCAGATGCTCATGTCCCAGGGAGCTCAGATGAACAAACCCTACCCCTGAGATGTTTTCATCACCAAGGGCATTCCAAAGAAAACAAATAAATAGCCTGTCCTGTGGAAAAGGGCAGGGAAGTCAAGCCTACAATAAAGGACAAAGTGGGATAGGAATTGAATTACACCTGAAAGGGAAAACAAAAGGAATCTACAAAACATACTCTGCAGCAGCCCTTTGATAAAGCTCTTAACATGTACCTTTTAAAAAGCTATTTTACTTCTTTTAGCTCACAGTTAAAAGAACAGAAGAAAATTGCTACATGCTCCTCCTTCTCCCAAATGCTCTTTGTTGACTAACAGATGACTTACCCCTATTTTCATAAGCACAGGCTCCTTAAAGCCCGTGGAAGCCACAAAAATGAGGTTTACAACATTTTTCCACACATTGAGCTAATTAAGATTCTTATTCAGCAAAAGCAGACACAGAGAAATAAATTCTGGAAAGCAGTTATTCACAGTGCCATTAATAAAAACAGTCCCACAAATAAAACTGCATGACATTCAACACATCCAATTCTCTTCCTGTAAAATCATCAATTGAATAAAACGCATTTAAAGGTCTATTCTAAAACCTCTGAGTGGAATAAAATACTTTAGGGTTTGCTGTTACTGACATCAATTAATATTTTCAAATTTTTTTATTTATTAATTTTTTTTTAAAAAAGAACTACTGTGAATATTTACCAAGGAAGAATAACCCTGCTCCCAGAAGAGCTGAAAACGAAATGTTCATCAGCTTGAGTTGAAGTAATTCCACTAATAACAGAGATGTATGGAGAAAGATCTTTTTGTACTCTTTTCCTATAGCCTACAAATAAACAAAGTGTGGGAATATGGCTGGGCAAACTTGAACAATGCCTTAATAAATATTCATAGATTATTTGTGCTGCAATACAGTGTTTAGAAGAAGCAAAAGTATACAGCTGCATGTAACTGTTATAAACCTTGAAATGTATTCTCTTTTAAACCCTAAATTGACAGATGTTTAATGTGTACTTACTACATTTAACAAATCAAAGAGACTCACTTATCAGTGTGCTATCAAAAGGGTAATTTTTTTTATTCAAGGGTGAAAAGAGCAATGCATCTAAGCGAAACAACTTAGTACAAAGAAATCTTATGCAAATCTCAAATTAGAATTAAAGCAAACGAATATAAACTTGATCTTCTTGCCCAGTATATATTAAGCAAATCTCAGAGACCTATAAAGTTGTATGAAAAATGGAAAAGGAAGATAAGTTTACAAGTACCATTTTTCCTCCATACACTTAATATTTCTATTATTTGAGCACTTGAGCTGCACAGTATGAAGCAGTATCTAAATAATTCAGAACAGCCACTCTTCATACTTACAAAACATAATTTTTTCCATGAATTGCCTTTGCTAAGTTCCCAAACTAAAATAAGAACACTGTACCTCATTAACACTGGCAAACTTCCATGCCCTCCCACTTTCCAAAACTTAAACTACTAATATGGAAAGAAAAAAACATAATAAAATGAGATAATTCTTTAGTTTTATAGGAAAAAAATGTTGCAGTTCACAAAAAAAAACCCAAAATCCTTTAAAGCCTGAATTATATTTCACTTGAACAGTGAAAAATCAAAGCAAGCTACTCCTCAAAGATAGCTGTATGGTAGCACAAGGAGTAAGCGATTTTGTAGCCACTAACATCTCAAAACATCTTCCTATGTTGGAATAAGCCCCCTCCCTTCATACCTACTTGCTCTTCTTTACATAGCTTTAAACTATGCTTACAAACCAGAAAAATTAAAGAAGAGCTTAGAGTACATACAAGTGTATCTGACATTGTCTTAAGCTAAGACAAATCTTACCACCTAACTGCAATGCAGGTACTAGTTTGAAGTTTTAGGTTGGGACCAAAAGGCGTAACATGCTTTAGCCATGCAGAACATACAGTATTACTGGCTCCCTCCACTAAGCCGTTTCAGACACGTGCCCAAGCAGTCTTCTGGCATGTAAGGAAACACACTTTTATTTATAAACTTGCATTACCCCCAGATGACACTGGCATTTTGCTTTCAGTTTGCTAGCCAAACCAAAAGGTATCCACAGACAAACCTGGTTCAGTTCAACTGCTTTCCCATTTTCATACTCTAATAGAATAGGAAGGAGAAGAACAGGTAGAAATGAAAGCCGAAAGCTCTTAAAGTAGGACACAAAAAATGCACCACACTAAGACAGCAGGACATCATGTTTCTAATAGCCAATTTAATTAACCTCACCCCCCAATAACTGAAGTCTTCCAACCAAATTGCTATTTCAGTAAGGAGTAATTTTCTTACATTTACACACAGCATAAAATAAATGTTGCTTTCATTACTACCTTTCAGTGAAGCTGAGATATGAAGAAAACATAAGAAACAAGAATATTACCAATCTGAAAACAAGTACATTAACAAAACAAAGCCAAGAAACTTCATTTTACTGTGCCTTCCCTAGTCCCCCCCAACAATTTCTTTCATTTTACTATTTTATTTTCCTTTTAAAAAAAAAAAAAAACAACTCACAACAAAAAAACAACACATACTTCTCTCTCCTGGGACTGAGTAACCTTTAAATGGATCTCCAGCACAAGTGAAACAGGAACACGCCTGACTGACTATTCAAGAGAAAAAGTAGAACTATAATTTACAGAGCACTGTCTAATGCACAAAGTAAACAAATGGGAAAGAACAAAAAAAACCCCACTATTTATTTTGTGGTCACCTTTTGATAAAGGGGAAAGTTGCAATCTGCCAGTTGGAAGGTGACTTACTGGATGAATATTACTGTTTCAACAGTATTGGCTTTCTAGGTTTAGCAGTTTTCCAGAGGCTGAGGAAAGTCCTCACCAGGTCACATCTCACTTAGCCAAACTAGCCAGCAAGACTGCAAATGGAAACCCCACAGAATGTTCTGACCAGGCCACTTTTCCAATGGCATGTGACAATTCCTGAAAAACCAAAGTGTTTTATAGAAAAAAGTCAATGTCAGCAAGTTGTCCCTCAAGCACAATTTTCATGTGCCTAATAACTTTCCATGGAAGCAAATGTACTCAAGTGTCCTCCAGCACCCACAAAATACTTCCAGTAGCCCCATTCAGGCTAGGACAGGCAGACAGATCTTCCATGTTCCAGAGGGGCTGGATTCAGAAGAAGCCACAGCTGAGAGCTCACCTCAGCCCCTGAGCATCCATAGAGAACTTGATCTTGAAACTACAAAAAAATAAGCATTGGAATTATTTTCATGATATTCTCCTCAGACTAGTTTTGTTCTAAAATGGAACGACTACTTATTATCTGTTTGGGTTTTTTGTTGTTTTTTCTGTTTTTGTTGTTCCCTCCCCCCCCAAAGACTGGGTTTTCATGTATTATGGAAGGGTACCTCGACATAAGCATGCATATAACTATATATAACCCTCCCATCTATAATAAATATATATTTATACCTCTTTACATATAGTATAGAGGGGGTTTGTATTTCTATTTTACAAACATTTTTAATATAAGTGTTATTTAAGGTTATATATATTTTATATATCCATATGGATAGATGCATATTTACAGGTAAGATATAAATAGATAGATACAGATAAATATAAAATTTGTTGTATTTTTTCTTCTCACTCCTAGAATAAAGCATTTGTAGTCAAGCAGGACAACATACTACTTATCTAACTTAGGAGGGTGGAGCAGGAAATCAAACCAAGATAATTTAATTTATTTTTAGACCCTTTTTTCCCTATGTATAGCAGTGTATCATTGTTAAAGACAGATTCTTTGAGACAGAGTGACATTAAGGATAAAAAAAAATTGTATCAACATATACCCCGGAGTCTTTTTTTTTTAAGTATTATGGATACTTGTGTCATGGAAGACTTGGCATTTTTGATTGTATACACACAGCAGAGGTGAATGTCAGTCCAATAGATGCGTTTACTTAAAAATAAGTAAATATCAAGAACGAAAGACTTCTATCTCACTGACTAGCCTTTACTATGCACACAGTATTAATGTGAAGCACATTGATATGGTTCATGATTTTACTTTCCCTAAGCCATCAGCAAAGAAATAGCATAAGAAAGGATTTTTAGACAAAGCTTTAGTTGCTGCAGAACAGCAGTCATGTAGGAAGCAGCAAGGAGAACTGAACTGTGATCCAAAGTTTTACTAGATCTCTACCCATCTGCCGTTGTATAGGCAACCTCACAGAACTGTATGATACACATTGTAAGAAGAGTTAGCAATTAACTGAAAAAATATTTGGATTCGTATATTGAAATTTAAAAAAAAATGGGGGGGGCAAGATTGAGAATCCTAAATGAGTTCAGCTTTATTTGCACAGCCAGTACTATGTTCCTTGTCACTACCACCTGATTGCCTTTTTAGCCCTCTGGAAAATAACACCAGGTCTACACAGGAGCTATTAAGGCACAGCTGTAGAAAATATTCCACTGTCACCGACTTCATTCTGCAAGTTTACCTCTGGGTACATTGCGTGGTTGTATGTCTGTCTGCTTACGAGTCCCGCGTTCAAGGCACACTCTCCCTTGAAACAGAATACTTCGCTCTCTTTAGAGACAATAATCTACCGTTTCACTATACTTTGACTCCCTCTGAACCAAATATATGGCATTGGTGCATATCTGTCTTTGAAAACAAGGCCTGCATAATAAATTCCTGAAAATTATGTTCAAATTAGTGGGCTATCTGCAATCCTAAGTTCAGAGCTCTTTGTTGCTATTTTGGGGTAAATGATCCCTAGCCTTCTTGCTGCTTAAATATACAGCCTGCATTTTAGTTCTATCAATGAATTGGTTCATTGCTGTCACTCTCAACTGACCATCTCAGTTCCAAGATACTTGTATTCTACTTATGCATCACAAGTTGTAGTACATATATACAATATACAAACTAGCATATGCAAAATAAGCAGATATAGCCTACTGAATTTTTAAATGGTCAATGCAAGATTTGTTTAGCATCTGACAAAGTGCTTTTAGAATAGCCAGTTCCAGTTTTTGTTTTGTTTTCTTAATGAAACAATAAAATCTTGCCCTTGCACTTATGCGCTTTTAAAACATTTAGTCCCTCACTGATCCAGGCGTTTGACACAGCTGCCATCCTCGCTTGCCTCTACACTAGAGCTCTGTCAAACTCTTTCATCTCTTACCCCCCTTCCCTCACAAGCACCTTCTCTTTTCCTGTGTTGATGGTCCTGACTCCCATATTGCGATTTCCAAGTGACCCTTCAAGCACTAACTTGCCTTTTCTTCAAAAGGGAGCCTGCCAGAGTTAGATGCCTGCAGGCTAATGGGAAAGGGACAGACATCTACTGATTTTTGGTATGCAAGTTATTCATGTCTCAAGTTCTTCTGTCACAGAAGTACAAAGGAGGCTCCCTCTTCCTTTAAAAGAAACTATTGGTTATGTTACAACCTGTGGAAATCCAAGTCACTTCATCTTTGTGAGCAGGAATGCAACTGTAAGGGCACGAAAAGGAAAGGGAAAAATCTCTTCTCCAAAGGAAAATTACTTTTCTGTATCATGATACTAATGCTGTTTACGTCAGGACAAAGAATGAAGCACAAACTATGCGTTACACTGTAAAACTAAATATTGCTCTTTCCAACCACAGAAAGCTGCTTCTCGCCCCATGGGGCTGCAGCCTCTGGACCATAAGCTGACTGCTGGACTAAGTGTGAATATTGCCCTTCCTGTAGTTGAGACAGTGTAAGCACAGCAGCCTCACATAGGAGTCTTAGTCTGTAGCATGTCGCTTACAACAGTGTGACATACAACCGCAAAATCTAGGGATTTAACAGTCTCAGATACAATATAAGCTCCAATGGGGAAGTCAATACTTTGGGTTGTCATGCAAATATTCACAAATTCAGGCAAGTCTAGTTTCACCCTCTTTCTCCTACATTGTACTAAAATATCCACCGCTAATGGAACACCACCAAGATAATAAAAAGTCTATCTGGTACTTGATATCTAGACTAAAACTGCCCTAAAAATAATTGTATTAATACAATTATTTAAGTCATTCAACAGCCCCACTCAATGTTACGTTTTGACATATCACAGCTCTCATTCTACAGCAAATCAAATGCAAACTATTTCTTTTCCCTGAAGATGTCTTGCTCAAGAGGAGGTTTTATTCTGTAGTCTTTAAGTGCCCTAGAATCGATATGTATATGTTAATGGAACAGTATATAAAGTCACCTCAAAGGCAATTGGTTTAAAATTGTAAACCCCTACAGATGGGATGTAGGGTGACAAGTTAATTTAAAATTAGATTCCTAGATATAGTGCACACCTGATAATTGAGAAGTGGGAGGAGGGAGAAGAAGGTTACTGTTCTACATTTGAAAAGGTGAATCCCTCCTTCATTAGAGGAGGAAAAGAAGGAAATCCAGAACCATACTGCAGTGGAGATCAAGCTGTCGGTGCAAGGACTTCCAAACAGCTGCAGGGGTTGGGGATGGATGTATTGGTGCTTATGCTTTTTCACTATGGGCGAAATCCATCCAAATTTAGGGAAGCTGTCAGGCAGTTGTTGGGGGAGTAAGAGAAGGCCCACTGAACACCAAGTCTCAGACTGGCTCGTGCTCTTCCACTGTCTTCTCCCTCTCCACTGGAGAGATAGCAGCAGAAATCCAGAGGCAGTATTGCTTTAATCTCTGTCACTGCTCATAACTGCCCAGAAACCACCCTGTGAAAACAGTCCCTCCATGCCTTCCCACAGTGTGGAGGCACTGCACCAAATCTGGTGCCCAGTTCCTTGCCAGTCTCAGCTCCGAGACTTAATCTCCAATGCAGAAACCTCAGCCCCTTCCCAATGTTGCACACCAGCAGAACCTACTACAAAAGCCTAGAATGAAAAGACTGGGGGTGTGTGCTTGGGAAGCCCAATGACCCTGTGGAGCACTTCCCCACAGCACCCAGAGAATACAAATATTTTGCCATTCTCACTTCTGCAAGGCCAGCGGGTTTGGTAGCGAGAGTAACACAGCACTGCTGCAGACTGTATCTGTACCTATGGTAATTATTGTTTGTGGAATGCCACTACCATGTGAGACAAAATGTAACACCAAAGGGAAGCAAGAAATACTCAGCTTTGTCAGCCAAGCATACCACCTATAGGAGGAACAGATAGAACAGAGATAATGAGTAGAAAATACAGTCATAGTAGCTTCCTATTTTAATAATGGTTCTAATTGCTGACCTTCAATTATTCATACGTAGCTACATGTTCCAGAAGCACTGTAGGGGCTTTGAAGATAAGAGTTGCCATCCTGCACTTAGAAGTACTTTGTCTTAAAAATTACTTAGGCAAATACTTGTGTATGAAATACCTAGAAACATACACAGCAATGTAAGCACTATGCATGAAATAAGGAAATAAGTCAAATTCTGTAGGTTAAAGTAACATGCACAAGTGTGCCCCATTCCTAGCTCCTGAGGCTCCAGCATTTTGTCTTGTAATTTACAAGAACCCCAAGTCAATTTTCACAACCAGCATTAGAACTGCAGCTGCAGGTAGGCACACACACACACATTAGTGCACAACCACCAAAAAAAGTAAATACGCAAGCTGGACAGAACATCTCCAGAGATGTTTCATGACTAAAAAAGGCAGATGCAGCAGTTTACTTCAATTCTAAAAAAAATTAAAAAAAAATAGAATAAAAACTATACATGGAGCTCACAGAAAACAAGCAGCAGCTCTGTCTGAATCAACACAGCTGAAATAAAATCTAAATCAAATCTTTGTACCTCCCTTTTTCCACTTTTACAAGAAAGTCAACCTAAAAGCACAACTATGTAAAAATGCTCTAGTTTGGCAAAATGAAAAAAAGTCGCATTCCATAAAAGATCTATTATTAACTTTGTCACTGTTCTATTTGTCTTCAATGTCTTTTCTAACAAAACCTAGAAAAACGAAGGGCAATATAACTATTTCTAAATCCCTGTATAAACAAAAAAGTAATGTCCCTCTTTATTGTTTAGTACAGAATTAAACACCATATCAATATTAAACTATTTAGGGAGTAGGCTGTGTTTACGCTGACCTTACCTTCCACTGATCAAGACTTTTCCATACACATCAAATAGGAAATTGCTTACAGGACACAAATTTGATTTTTATAGTCAGACAAATTCACTCTTCTTTCTCAACTAAATTTGTACAACAAACTTTATGGTCAGCCTCCAAGAGGGTTTTGTCTTCCCCTGCAGTATGAGGGGGTACTTTAAGTGATATCAAATCAAGCTTTTTAGAATACATACCTTGAAACTACTGAAATACTATGGAAATAATCAGTCACAAAGTCACAACTCCCTTTATGCCAACAATTAAACAACTACAGCTCCTTCTGTTAGCTAAGCTTGGACTACATTTTTCTTGCACATTAGCCAAAGATTATTTGGAGTAACTTTTCAGTTTTTCCTCTTTGATTACTAACTACCCTTCAGCCCCACAATATCTGAGAAGCCTCCATGAAAAGAACATATCCTGTTCTTTGCTGCTGTGGTAGAAGAAAAAGGAAACTGAGGAAAGAAGAAACAGTTGACATTCTCACTTGGTGTTTGCATCTGTCAGCAAAGAGAAAGGAAGGGCAAAGGACATGGTACAAGCATCACAATAATCCCCAGGGCCATTATCCACACACAAGAGCACACAAACACATCTGATGCTGTGGACTTGAGAAAGAGATCACCCATCACAAGCACAGAGTGCATCACAGGGCACACCTGGGGACCAAAGAACAGACACATTTTTAAGACAATTGCCGCCTCCTGCTAAATCACCTGGTCTTCACTTCCAGTTAAGAGGAAGATTCAAGTATCACACACTGCCCTCTACCCTCAACACCTCTGTCTCAGTTAGACTCACCCTAACCTTTTCACTCAGCAAATCACCCATGTCACTGGTCTTACTTTTCCCCACATAATACCCTTTAACACTACCTCTCTAAAAAGGTCCTCTTGTCCAACAGGGTATCCCTGTTATTACTCTCAAATACCTTTATTTACAATTTCCACATGGTTTTGCTTTCAAGTATTCAGCACTGTGCCTTCTGGTTCCTAAATTATCTTTAATTATTGCCTCCAAAAGCCTGCAGAAGTTGTGCACAGACAAAAGTGAACTAATATATACTATATATATATAGTGTTTTCCTTGTATAACAGCTTTCTTCATACAATATACATAGTGTCTTTGCAGACCAGCATTTATTCCTCCTGTCAATGAGGATGCTTGAGTTTCATTTTCAGCCCTTACTTGTCATAACCAAATATATATGGTTTTACCTGAGAGACAGAAACTGGACTTGAAACTACTCACTCAGAGATTTAAAAGCTCTCAATTTCAGGTTTGATGTGTTCTGGTTTGAGTTCTTTTAATTTTTTTTTCTGCTAATGATTAATCTCTCAAAAACAGTGATATTTCTCTCCACTGTTTATACAAAATGGCACATGCCACTGTTTAGACTGTACATTAAAACACTTTGTATTTTTAGTATCAGCAAAAAATATTTTAATATCAGCACAAATATAAAATTCAAGAATCGTAAGATAGAAGGGTTTCCCCTTTACACCATTCAGCTGGCACTGGCAAACAAATCCTGTTTCATTACTACTTTTCTGGGTATGGTACATAGCTTTTTATGTCTTCAGAAGGAAAACCAGAATCAAAACACATGTGATGCTTTGGAATGTTGAAAAAATTCTGTGTTTTGCTGTCCTTTAACTCTGAACAGTGACTACTGCAGTCCAACATATCTACCCCATCAACCCTAACAAATGTTTACCTATGTGCTGCTCTACCCTGTTACTCAGCAATTCTTCAATAATGCTTTAATTCACTGAACCCCTGGGAGCTGTTATTAACATTTCCCATAATTCTGCAGACAGAATGCAAATTTATATACTTGAAATACACTATGGGAAACCAATGTAGTGAGAAAGGGCTGAACAACTGTTTATGTAGCAGCAATGGATTGCATGTGGTCAGCAAAAACAAGAGAGAACTGATTCAAGATGAAAAGCACATTATCCATGACAATGCCAAGAACTAGTTCCAGTAGCACTAACCTAATGGTAACCTATAATTAGCTTTTAATTAGTTTTAATTTCTGCAGCCAGTATGTCTAAGGTAGGCACAGCTGTTGAAATCCTAGCATCCCAAACGAGAAGAGCAATGTTCCCATTCATGTTAAGAAGATTAAGATTTTCATCTGTTGCCACAGTAGCAAACAAATATGGTATTTGTTTCTTCATTCTGAATATGGTCTCAGTAACAGAAGAATTGGGGAAAAAAAAGAAATGGCCACATCACTCTCTTAGTCCAACAGCATGTAGAAACTTCCAACTTGCCTAGCTTTTGTATTAGAACTCATTAGAGAAGCCATTGGGAAGGAACTTCTCTTTGTCATACTGCACTTGCATGGAAAGCAACAAACAAAATCTCATTCTCCACAAGCTTCCACCTAGCAAAAGGGCCAAATACAGCTTCCTCAATTTTTAGTGTTTTCTGTTACAGGGCAGATCCAGGGTTCTGTTAAACAAAAGCTGACTGTAAATATTCCTTATCATACAAATCATGTGGAGAAAATAACAGCAAGACTAGTTGCAGTCATACTAAATTCAGAATGAGATCCTGAGATACATTTCTTATCTTCTAAAAAATAGAAATATTAACTTGGCATGTTAAATTCACACAAACCCTTGACCCATTACTCCTCTGCCAATGTCTGTGTTCTACCATATTGTTTCTTTCCGTATTAGCTTGCTGATCAATAAAACTTCACCAATTTTTTAAATTGCTCATTACAATTACAGTAAGAACACCAGCTCTTGCCTGCCTAAAAAAAATTAACTAATTGTTCAACAAACAAGAATCATCACTGTGACTGACACATCATCACAGTAGAACACTCTTCTGATGCTCAGTTTTCCTAGGTTTCTTTTAATCTCAATGCAACTGGGATGCAAATGAGAAAGCTGAGAGCAAGAATACTTCAAACAGGACAGTTCCTGCAACAAAAAATACCATGAATACAGAAGTGCATCATCGTACCAGCAGAGATCCTAACTTCACTGTGCTAACTGCTCTGTTGACAGATGACAGGCGGAGCGGCACATTTCTTTGAAGAGTTCTGAAGTGGTGGAAAAAACAGTGTAAGAAAGTGATACGAGAAATCAAAAAAAATCACTTAACAGAAATGACCTACTCCTGCATTGCAGATCTCTGCTGTCTCCACTGGACCTGTCAGTTGATAGATTTACAGGGGGACTACAAGATGAGAGTAAAAGCATATGAGTACAGGAGATGAATATGCTTATAGGGACATGTATATATGAGATACTTAAGCACCAAAAGAAAGTATTACTTGTAAAACAGCAACCAAAGCACTGATGCTATCAACAGCTGTGCAGGCTACACAATCTGCCACAGGAGCTGCAAGACTTTGTGAAAAGACCCCATCATATGAACAGTTTTGCCAACTAAATTAAATAAACTGAAGTGGAACACGAGAGAGAAGGGTAAAACAAAACCAGAAAACCTCACAGAAACATCAACAAAACCACCACAACAAAAATCTATATAGTTTATCTCTTAAAGCCCATTAATACAACTAGAAAAAATGATACCACTGATTTTTAGCAGGCTATATAGCAAACTCATTAATAACAAACCTTTATCTTTTACATCAGGGGAGATTCAACTGATACAAATGTTATAGTGCCTGTGAAGCATCCTCACTGGAAAGCTGTCCAGGGATTAGAACAATTAAAGACTATTCAGGCTCTGCCTCTTAAATCTGATTCTACTCCAATAAAGCCATTGGGTTTTTTATTCTTTCAACTATGAGAAGGATTTGTCCTTAAGTTACAATAGATGATAGCTAAATTTACAGAACTAGCAATACCCTGAAAATAGAGAACCTCAGAGAGAAAAGAGAGCTCATGAAAAAATAAACCTTATGGGATTAGCAATTAAGATATTTTAGCTTCCAAACTTAAAATAAATGGAAAATATGCCATATGAACCTCTGTAGATATTCAGTTATTTTATTTTTATTATATTGAGACTCATAATTGCACCTGGAAGGAAGGAAAAACTGGATCACTTCGTCCCCATTGGTCTAAAAGCACAAATACCATCAAGAGACATACCTGACTCACTGGCAGACTGAGGAGCAATGAGACCTGCATTAGCAAGCTTCACATGAAAAAAAATAATTAGGACAGTCACAAAAATTTCAGTGGATTTAATTGTTCACATAGTTACGAAATAAAATCCACACCATTTTGAAAGCTTAATGAAACGATACTCAATTAAGGAGTGGCACGTCTAGCCAATTGTAAATACTGCCATGTATTTCATTACATATGCTAAACAAACTTACTTCTGGATCCTAACCTTATCTTCCATTGTGTGCCTGATATTCAAAACTTAGGATTTGTTTTGGACTGTACAAGCTGGTTTGCAGGTATGCTAAAGAAAACAGAATCCTTTATTGAATCACATGTGTATGCATTTTACCAGGCAAGTTTGACAAATTTGCCTTTATCCCTTCCGCACAGGATTATGTGTATTCGCATAGAAATAATCTTCTAGGTAGAAACAGGACTGGCTTGATAGGACTGAATAATGTCCCCTCAGAGAACGGAGGTGTTTACACTGGAGTAATTTGGTTATGGAGAGAACTCAAGTATAAGAAGTAAGCAGAGACTAAAGGTCTCTGCACTTACTATTAAGCATGTATCACAACAACAATGCAAAAATAAAGAAACACCAAACCAGAAAAATATTTACAGGAGGACATAATCAAGATTCAAGTTTAAGCCTACCAACAGCTCACTCCCATCTTGCTCTTTATTTACAAGTGTGGCCAAGTGCACCAGAATGCAGTTAATATAGAAATATTTGCACGAGAAAGGCCCTGCTAGTACTGCTGTTTGAAAAATTGTTATAAAGGAATGTTCTTGTAACAGGCATTTTACAAAGGTAGTGTTGCTATAATCCTAATGGCTGCATGAAGCAAAACAATACTGTTAGTAAAGCAGAAGCCAGCAGCTTTCCTAATGCAGCTCAAAATCAGAGTATCCAAATTTCTAAAAACACTCTATTTCAATTTCATACATGTCAATATTCCTTATTTACAGCTCATCTAAAAAGAATAATAAATCTCCATCTCTCTTGAAGTAAAGCTTACAGAAAACACTGGGAAAAAAAGAATATTTTAAACTAACACATGCATAATTAAAAATGTTTCTACACTTAAAGAAATGAGTAAATCTGAGCTATTTATTTTATTGCCTTTTCTAACTTTTCAAAGCATGTTACGAAACACACATACCTGATACAACCAGACCTCTAAGTGAAATGACACAGTACAGCAAACATTTTGTTTACCAGAGACATTTCTAATTCAATTTGGAGACATTTGCAAATGTTAGATTTGAGACTGCCCTCTTAATGGGTTATTTAACAAGACAGTAAATGCACAGTAACTGTGGGTATATTAGGATAATCAGTCTCAGGAGTAAATTATTCCATCTAGCCTTTTACTAATGTTTTAACCTCAAAATTACAAAAAGAAAGCCATTTCAAGCAACACAGACCTTCTGGTTCGAAGGAAATCTGTCTGGTGGACATGTCATATAAGTGAGAAAATATAGTATCAAATAATTTCTAAGTAATTATAACCTGAAGATTTGTTCTGCTGATTGGAAAACTCCTGGATGGTTTAGTTACTTGAATCTTTGGAGTGCAGGGCAGTTGTGCAATATCCCTCACAGGAAACAAGGTAAGTTTTATTTCACAGGTAAAAAGCAAAATTAAAATTTAGTTTGCTTTAAAATTCTAGGGTTTGGGGGTTTTAATAACTTTCAATATTTTTTTGAACAGGTTGTTATTTTAAATGACTCCAGCACATTCCATTTAGCAAAAGGATCAAAGTCTGTTAAACTATACTGCCAAACTGCAAATAAAACATATAGACATCTCCAAATGTCAAAACATGATGTCTTTTGCAACCCTGTGCTCCTAAAAAAAAGAAGATACTGACTTCACAGCGGAACAAAATGCTTTTAAAAAGAATTCTTGGGGGGAAAAAAAAAAAAACCACAAAACAAAACCCACCCCCAAAACTGAAACACACACAACACCCACTCACTGCCCCTCACCGCCCTCAAACAAAACAAAAAAACACCCAACATTTCAAGATCCTCAAGTCACTAACAGAATTCAGGTACAAACTTCAAAAGTTGGAGAAAAGGAGTATTTCTTGTTTCACCTTTCTGTAAAGTGTCAAAATGTAACATTAATTCTTCTAAGAAAATCTAAAGAGGACTACCAAGCTATTAAACCTTCCAGTGGATCATTTGTGGTATGAGTTATTAGCGTAATTGGGGGCACACTTTATTCTGACCTTTGCAAAACTTTCATTTCCCAAATGTGACAGATACAAAGTGCTTTTATAATACCAATAATGATTATTTCCTATGGGAAACTGCCAATTATAAGTTGGTGAAAAACGCTATACCGGATGTACATTGAGAAAATGAACACACCTACCAACAGTCAGACTCATTAAAGCCACTCTTCAAATATTAAGAAAGCTTTTCACTTCCATGTAATATAATCTGTACATTTTAGTTCAACTGCATCCTTGTCAGGTCATTTATTCAACAATAATAAATGTTTGATTAGTATTTAAATACAGCATTTATGCTGAACATTCACCATTCCCTGGCAGTAAACCAATACATGGGAAATTGTTTTAACATTTAACCCCTTGATTCATATTCACATTGCTTATATATCAAGCCACATCAAGTGCCAGCAAAAATACTCAGATACAGAGACAAACTCCTTGTGTTCTGGACACAATTCTTAAAAAAACAAACAAATGAACAAAAAACACCCACAATCAAAACAAAGACCCCCCAAAACACACCAACAACAGCAAAAAACCCACAGCAAAGATCACATATAAGGATAAGCAATAAACTGTCAAACGGCGTGTTTTGGTTTTATAATACTGACTCCAGTACATTCTACTGAGGTCACAAGTACAACAGGTAGCAGAATCAACAGCATAATTTCCTGCTCTTCTGTCACCTGCTGTCTTGAATAACCTGCTGCCAACATTCAGTAGCTAATGTGTACCACCAAGAAAAGAACAGACAGAGTGGGTGCAGCCAGCCAAAATTCCTGAACACACTAACTTGATGGAGGACAAGACAACCGCCTTCCCACCAACACACCCTCAACTATCCAGTGTGCCCAGCTCTACATGTGTGCATTAGGCATGCCAAAGCGCACTGTAGGGACACAAGCCTCAGGCACCTTGTTTGCAAAGCATCTTTTACAACAGTGAAAGCATACCACACAAGAAACAGGGAAGCCTTCCAGAAAATGCAGCCTTAGGGGATATGGCAAATTCAATCTTTTCACAGGTAGCCCTGGCTTTTTAAAGCTCTCCCTGGGAACAGGTAAGAGTTAGTAGGGGGCAAAATCATACTAGGGAGTGAAAGAAACTCCATTAAGGAATACTCAGGACACAACCCTGTACTCCTGCATCACAGAATAGGCTCCAGCTTTTACCAATTAGCCATTCTGTACACTGTTGTTTTAGCTATATTACCTCATATTTAAAAGGCATTTGCTGTAATGTCTTTGCTTTGATCATCGTAATTTTTTAAGCGAGTTCTTTGGTTCTGATTCCCATTTATGCTCTTGCCAAGCTGCAAACCTTCACAAGATTCTACAATTCTAAGATGACATGGACATTAAAGTGAATGTGAGAATATTTTACTACACTTTCACAGGACCTGTATATTAACATGGAAAAAGTAGAGTATTAATAATGACAAATCTGATTCCAAATTTTATGTGACAATAGAAAACACTCTGTGCTGATATATCAATGACAAAGAGAGGAAAGCTTCTGATGTCCTTAAAAATATTGACCTGCTAACTGCCTCAACTGTTTAACATTTTAAATGGGTAAACTCCCCAGTTCACAGATTTTGTATATGCACAATTTACAAAGAAAAAAAATAATTTTCTATACAGTCCAGGCAACATATTGTTCAGTTAAGACATGTAGAAAAAGGCCAGTTAAAATGAAAGAAATCATTTTTAAAAACACTTACAGAAGTTTTTTTTTTAGGCTTTTCAGAGTACCTTACTAGTAACTTACCTACAGACTTAAAAATGAATACATTTACACAAAAGCAGGTCATAAAGGCCTGCATATAAAAAAGCCAACTAGTTTGCAGGCAGACAGACCCAGATGACTTGCAGACAGGCTTGTATGCCCAAATGTTTGTCTGGTTTTCCCCCCACAAGATACAACTATATTACTGGGTCTGATAAAAGACACTATTCTCTGACAAAGATTTCACCTTGCTTAGTTCCAACACAGCCACAGTCAAATACCATGCCAATGTTTGATAAGAATCCTTTAGAGTTAAGATAGGCAGAACGGCTTTTTTAAAGGAAAATGGGTACCAGCTTCAAATTCAGCAAACTCAAGTTCTGTTTCAGCTAAACCAAAACCTTCTCTCATTATAACTCAGGTATTAAAGAATATTTGATCTGCCTTTCAGAGAGGGAGTGTCCCAGTTTCAGCTGGGATAGAGTTGTCTTCCTAGTAGCTGGTACAGTGCTGTTTTTGAGTTAGGGAGGAGAAGAATGTTGGTAACACTGATGTTTTCAGTTGTTGCTAAGTAATGTTTAGTCTAAAGTCAAGGAGTTTTCAGCTTCTCAAGCCCAGACAGCGAGAAAGCTGGAAGAGCACAAGAAGTTGGCAATGGGACACAGCCAGGGCAGCTGACATAAAGTGGCCAACGGGGTATTCTATGCCTTGGGATGTCACATCTAGTATATAAACTGGGGGAGTGGGGGCGGGGGGACCACAGCCTGGGGACTAACAGGGCATCAATCAGCAGGTGGTGAGCAATTTCATCGTGCATCGCTTGTATATTTTAATCCTTTTATTATTACTATTGTCATTTTACTAGTGTTATCATTATTAGTTTCTTCTTTTCTGTTCTGTTAAACCATTCTTATCACGACCCACAAGTTTTACTTCTCCTGATTTTCTCCTCCATTCCACTGGGTGGGGGAAGGAAAGTGAGTGAGTGGCTGCATGGTGCTTAGTTGCTGACTGGGGTTAAACTGTGACAGGGAGTTAAATTGCTTAGTGGACTATACATGAGGCTCAATATGTGCAAAAGCACACCTTACTAGGCGAAATTTAAAAACTCATTTAGTTTTCAAAGAGAAAGGTTCTGAAATAACTTCAACAGCATAACCAAGTACTAACATGAGGCTGGCATGCCTGACCATCTTGCTGGAAAGGACCTACTGAATTCATAGAGCCAGCTGCTCAGCCTAGGTGAATTCAAACAAAATACAAGCCACAAATATTCTAACAGGTAGGTTAACTGGCTTTTCTCCTCCCATAAGGTCTCTAAAGAAGGAAAGATGAGGTTGCTTTCTGAAGGCTAAAAATACAGCTCAGCAAGAAGAAAACAACTGAATTTTTGTCAAACTGAGCAACCTGCTTGCTCACAAATAGGAGTTGGATATACACATCTGACCTGATTTAACAAGGTTAAGTGAAGCACTGCTTCCTTTATATGAGAAAAGTCTGATCATCGGGCCATTTATAAAAACACTCACTGCAAAACAAGTATAAATGGTTAAAGTCTTCCAGATATACAAATGCCTGAGAAAAGGACTGCAGATCTTGAAAAAAGCAGTCTATGTATCAGCACAAGGATTACTTGTAATACCTATAGCAGCTCCAGAGATATGCTCCCAACTGCTAGCCCAGATTGCAAAAGATCTCATGATGATCTTGTTTACAATCCGAATTTTCAGTCTGGTGCAGATCAAACAGCAAAACTGCAGTTACAAAATCTAAGCAGATTTACTCACTACTTTTCATTGTAATGTTTAACAAGTCTTTTTAATTTTGAAAAGAAGAAACAACAATTAAAAAGAAACAACTGAAAAGTGGCACGTGTGTTGTTAAGCAATAAACAACATTCTGTATTTCTGTCTTTCCCCTTTGGTTTACAGAATATAACTAGACAGCAGTCTCATCACTCCACATACTGTAACTTTCAAAACTTGGCAAATCATCTCTTACACATTGTGTTTCAGATCCAATAACTCAATACATGCTTCAAAGATCTGGCAGAAGTTCTTTGGGGATTTATTTCCTACTTTTCTGGCTTATGCAACCTGTTGAGTTTGGAAAATTTACACTTAGTAGAATAAGAGGACGTACACTGAGAAAGAGGAAATATTAATAACCACAGTAATTATAAATGAAGTTTTGAATGCAAATTTGATTTGCCACAGATATTTCCACTGCCTGCAAGAAATCATTCTGATGTGGAACAGCACATACCATCTTGTCCGATTTCAGTTTTCACAGGTACTGCGATCAAAAAGGATTTCATTAGACAAACACCTGCCAGCAGGGCAGAGTCTGTAACTATCTCACATATGCACACTCCCTGTTCTCTAATGCAGTACTCATTTTAAGAGCAACAAAATTACAACAGGTAAGGTATAACACTAGAACAAAAGCAGCTTCTGGGAAAGCCTAAGGATGATGTGGAATTTTGCCTCTGATTAGAAACTGTTTACTTAAACACTCAACCAATCATTGCTCCTGCAAACCAGACCACAAACATAATTAGAGAAAACATCCCTCTGAAATTTTCCATAGTTTTGGGGTTTAGAGAAGTTGAAAATACTGGAAAGTAAGAAAAAAAATCCTTTCCAAATACAATGCATTTTCTGGCAGTAATTTACTAATTTTCTTTTTGGTTTCACCAGGAAACAGTAAGACCTAAAGATGAATGCACTATTCATGTAGCGTAAGACAACACCTCAGTTTAAAAGAAAATACCTACTAGGCAAATAATCTTGGTATATCATTAGTTGGGCTTGGCAGATAGTTTCAATGGGAGAAGAGAGTCAGAAATGAATAAAACATTTTGTCCACAGTCAGCTGTGCACATGACCTCTTGCTTTCTTCCCTACCACATATGTATGTCCTATACCTGACAGTTACTACATTTCCCACTTTTTCAGTCTTGCTTCATTTATTTTGCAGCTCTCCCCATACCCTCCAGATTGTTCTGTATATTCTTTCACTCTCCATTGCTCTCTTTCATATGCTTGGCCTCAGTTGAAATGCATGACAAAAATCCCACTGACCTGTCTACAAAGGAATCCCGTGGGAACATGGGAATGTCACTCACCATCTCTGCCTCTGCCACCACTGCCCTTCAGCTTTCACACTGAGTCATGCCATCTGAGGGTAGGTTGAGAAATTAGAAAGGGCATAGTTTCCTCCACTCCTTTCTACTCTACTCTCTTCATTTCCAGACACGTACTCCTACTGGTTAGTTGGAGCAGACTCTTGTGCTCTGGTTTCTGCCTGGAGCCAACTTAATTCATTACTCATTCATTCAAGAAAGCGACCCACGAAAAAAAAAGAAGGGGAAAGAGGGGAAACCACAAAGAACCCAGTATGTCTTAGTGAGCTGAGCCTGCACAGAACAAAATGTTTTACAGAAACTACAGTTTCTTCAGGTTTTATTGAGGCCTAACAATATGAGCTGTCATTTCGTGTCTCACATTTTCTGACCAGTTCTTCCCACATTGTCCACCTTTGCATATAAGACCAGGTCTTTGCACATTTTAAAAGAACGGGGTTCTAAACTTTGGGCACTCATGAGATATAAATTTTGAATAAAATAAGACCATAGCTCAGTTCCTTATATAACATTCCCATAGCTTTTCAAAAAACAGCAAATAGTCTTTCCTTCCCAGGGAGTAGCAGATAAATCTTACAGGGAAAGTTTTACAAGGCAGTCACTTAAAGAAATACCCAGACAAAAGAAGACAAACTTTCTCAGCCCAAGACAACTCATATCACAAACAACCAAAAGATACAGGAGCCAAGATGTGTTTCCTCCCTTTTTCTGCATTAGAATGTCTGAAGATTCAGGCATGGTTTAAGACAGAGCTACCATGGAACAAGTTGAGGTAGCAGTCTGGTAAACTTCAAGAGTCCCCTCCAGAAGTCCACCAGTCACTCTCTCCTCCCCCCAGTAACCTCTACTCTGCCAGCACAAATGAAAACTGATTCAGCTGAAAAATTATAGAATCTTTTGGGTTGAAAGGAACCTTTAAAGGTCTTCTAGTCCAATGTCCACCCTGCAATAAGCAGGGACATCTTCAACTAGATCAGGTTGCTCAGAGCCCTGTCCAACCTGAACCTGGAATGTTTCCATGGATGAGCCATGTACCACCTCTCTTGGCAACCTGTTCCAGTGTCTCACCACCCTCATTGTACAAGGAAGAAATTTTTTATCTGGTCTGAAACTTCTCCCTTTTAGTTTAAAACCCTTACCCCTTGTCCTACCACAACAGGCCCTACTAAAAAGTCTGTCCCCACCTTTCTTGTAGTCCCCTTTAAGTACTGAAAGGCTGCAATAAGGTCTCCCCAGAGCCTTCTCTTCTGGTTAAAAATAATATTTTAGAATTTTATTTAGCAGTTCTACTCATCAGCCAGATCAGTTACTCGATTCACTAGTTAGTTACACAGGTTTTTGGTGTGAACAAGCATCCAGGGACAAGAAATTAGAGGCTGGGAGTGAGACTGGGGACTACTTTCTTCATCAGAAGCATCAGTTTAAATGCACATGAAACTACAGGAAACCTGACAACTGAGACAGTAACTACTGCCATAAATTATCTATATGCTTTTGTTATCACTTGCTTTTTAGCTCCCAGAGCTCTGCCTCCTCTCTGAACCAATAACCATTCTCAGACCTTCACCAGAATATAGTTTCTGCTCCTTCCGTGCTCACCTTTCTCACCAAAAAGGTACTACCCATCACTGAAAATTATATTTTGCGGTAATTAAACAGACCAGTCTTTCAAAGGAAAGCATGAAGACTACATGATCACAAACAGCAGGGAATGTTTGGAAAATAGTGCTTCATCTGGATGCAGTAAGCTTAATTTCTTTTTCTTTTGCCTCTCTATTTTTGTTTTATACTGTTGAGTCCAAGCTGTGATGACAGAAGATATTTTAAGCATTCCTGACATAGAATAGAGAACTTTTATAAATAAAACATTGTCCATCTGAAGGGAAACTCAGTATATACTCCACCTAAGTAACCTATGCATGTCCCTTACAAATAGTGGATAACTTCTCAGACCTGAAAGAACTCAATTTCCAGAAGCCAGAGATAACATGTACAAAGACTGAGGCTGTAGGATTCAATGGACCTGATTAAGAGAACACTAGTAGGATTCATAGCCAAAACAGATGCTGCAGAGCAAAACTCAGCTTAGGTGGAAAACACCCACACAGTATGTTAATTGCTGTCCTTATCAGGGTCAGTAAGAAGATAGAATAGAACAGAATCATTAAGTTTGAAAAAGACCGCTAAGATCATCAAGTGCAACCATCAACCCAACACCTCCGTGCCCACTAAACTGTGTCCTGAAGTGCCACGTCTACACGTTGGGTTTTTTTAACACCTCCAGGGATGGTGACTCCACCACTTCCCTGGGCAGCCTGTTCCAATACCTGACAACCCTTTCAGTAAAGAAATTTTTTCTGATATCCAATCTAAACCTCCTCTGGCACAACTTGAGGCCATTTCCTATCAAGTAACTAGTGATAGGACAAGAGAAGAGCCCAGTAACCACCTTTGGTGGGTTAACCCTGGCTAGATGCCAGCTGGACAGGGAAGAGAAAATATAACAAAGGGCTCATGGGTCAAGATAAGGACAGGGAGAGATGACTCAACCAATTACCATCACAGGCAAAACAGACTCAACTTGAGGAAAATTAATTCAATTTATTACCAATCAACCACAGTAGGGTAATGAGAAATAAACCCAAGTCTCAAAACACCTTCCCTCAACCCGTCCCTTCTTCCCAGGCACAGCTTCACTCCCGGATTCTCTACCTACCAACCCCAGTGGCGCAGGGGGACAGGGAAAGAGGGTTACAATCAGTTCATCATACATCGTCTCTGCCACTTCATTCTCTTCAGGGGCAAGACTCCTCACACTCTTCCCCCACTCCAGCATCAGGTCCCTCCAACAGGAGACAGTCCTCCACAAACTTCTCCAATGCGGGTCCTTCCCACAGGCTGCAGTTCTTCATGAACTGCTCCAGCATGGGTCCCCCACGGGGTCACAAGTCTGGGCAGCAAACCTGCTCCAGCATAGGCTCCTCTCTCCACAGATCCGCAAGTCCTGCCAGGAGCCTGCTCCAGCATGGGCTTCCCACAGGGCCACAGCCTCCTTTGGGCATCTGCCTGCCCCAGTGTGGGGTCCTCACTGGGCTGCAGGTGGATATCTGCTCCACTGTGGACTTCCATGGGCTGCAGGGGGACAACCTGCCTCACCATGGTCTTCCCCACAGGCTGCAGGGGAATCTCTGCTCCAGCACCTGGAGCATCTCCTCCCTCTCCTTCACTGACCTTGGTGTCTGCAGGGTTGTTTCTCTTCTATATTCTCACTTCTCTCTCTGGCTGCAGTTTCTGTGCCTATCGCAATTTTTTTCCCTTCCTTAAATCTGTTATCCTAGAGGCACTACCACTGTCACTGACTGGCTCAGCCTTGGCTGGCAGCGGGTCCATCTTGGAGCCATCTGGCATTGGCTCTGTCAGACATGGGGGAAGCTTCTAGCAACTTCTCACAGAAGCCACCCCTGTAAGAGCCCCCCACCCCCACCAAAATCTTGCCACACAAACCCAATACACCCCCTCACTACAACCCCATTTCAGGTAGTTGTAGAGAACAGTTAGGTCTCCCCTCAGCCTCCTTTTCTCCAGACTACACAATGCCAGTTTTCTCAACTGCTCCTAATAAGACTTGTGCTCCAGGACCTTCACCAGCTTCGCTACCCTTCTCTGGACACACTCCAGCAACTCAATGTCTTTCCTGTAGGAGGGGCCCAAAACTGAACACAGTACTCAAGGTGCAGCCTCACCAGTGCTGAATACAGGGGAACAATCACTTCCCTAGTCCTGCTGGTGACAATTTCTGATATAGGCCGAGATGCCCTTGACCTTCTTGGCCACCTGGGCACACTGCTGGCTCATATTCAGCCGGCTGTCAACCAGCACCCCCCGGGTCTTTTTCTGCCAGGCAGCTTTCCAGCCACTCTTCCCCAAGCCTGTAGCGCTGCATGGGGTTGTTGTGACCAGAGTGCAGGACTCAGAACTTGGCCTTGTTGAACCTCATACAATTAGCCTCAGCCCATCAATCCATCCTGTCCAGATCACTCTGTAGATCCTTCCTACCCTTGAGCGGATCAACCCTGTCCCCCAACTTGGTGTTGTCTGCTGTTAATCCTAGCTTTAGACTGTTTCCACTGGATAAAAACCTCTTTATTTTGAGAACAGCAATCTGAGCAAGTTGCACTGGTCTTTAACAGGAAGGAAACTTTTCTTTATTCTCCCCTATAAAGTGTCACGTCAGTTTTGGGAGCACACCCATGCCCCATATAATGACCAGGAAGCAAATACTTTCGGACTAAAACCCATCCTCCATTACATCAATGCTTATATGAATACGCTCAGCAGGTGTGACAATGGAGTTAGTGCAGATCCACACTAGCATAAGGAAAAAAAGCACAAAATATGGCTGTGATTATAGCACATAGGTTAATGTGGTGGGTTGACCCTGGCTGGACGCCAGGTGCCCGCCAAGTCGTTCTATCACTGCCCCCCCTCTTCGCTGGACAGGGGAGAGGAGAAAAAAAATATAACAAAGGGCTTGTGGGTCAAGATAAGGACAGGAGAGATCATTCACTGATCACCGTCACGGGCAAA
>JANZLQ010000086.1:14376142-14422181 GCA_026212715.1 Elanus axillaris | reverse complement strand
CTGCCCTTATCTTGACCCACGAGCCTGTTGTTATATTTTCTCCCCCCCTGTCCAACTGTGGAGGGGGAGTGATAGAGTGGCTTTGGTGGGCACCTGGCGTCCAGCCAGGGTCAACCCATCACAGTGTTACAAAGAATCCAGCTCAGTTATGGATAAATGCTTTTTACTGCTTGGGCCAATGAAATGAATTATTTTCATTAAAAACTGCATTCCAACTAAGAGTAATAGTGTCTCACCATATCCAAAGAAAACAGAAACAAAGGGGCAATCCCAGACTCCAACATGCAGCCAGGGCAGGCAATGGTGAACATGCAGTAGGTGAGAAGATGGGAAGAGGATGGATACTCCTTTCAGGCCATCAAGTCACCAGCTGCCAGCACTTTGAACTACTAAGATAAAACACAATCACCTAAGGTCTCCAGAAAAAACTCAGCATGATCACAGAAATCCTACTGCAGCTCAGTCATTCTTTTGGGGATGTGCCCCATATTCCAGAAACTGGGAACTTGTTTCTTGTCATTCATGTTTTAAAATGTAGACCAGCAACTCAAATACAGTGCGTCCTGATCTACACGTTTACCATCCCAATACTCCATAACAGCAAGAGAAATGAATTAAGCAGCATTATTTTTCCCCTTGAATATTTACTAAGATAATTACATATTGATTATAGTAAGTAGTAGTATAGTAGATACAGTGCAAATAACACAGAATGGGCATGCCATTTTTTCCAAACTTCTTTGTCCCATAACACATGGGACAGTACATAGTTGATCATATTAGGTATGTTCCTCCAGTAAAGTTTGACGGTAGCAAGCTCTTCCAAATGTACCAAATAGATGCACTCAGCTCTTACATACAGTCCCTTTTTTGGCAATCATATTAAGTTACACCTTTTTTTTTTTAAGCTATTTTACAAACTGTTATTAATTACTAGAGCCATCTGTGCTTCGAGACACTCGTTTCCATCCCTTCTTTCCTTCCTACTGGGCTGCACAGTGAAGATGCAGCAGTATATTTACAACCATTTTTATGCTAGCAGTTGTTACACTGCACAAAACTGCTTTGCTGCAAGTTCAAGAAAGTAGTGGAAAGTAGTTTACATAACCAACATTATCAACAAAGCAACAGAGGATGGCAAACCACAGGCCACAGACATTTATTTCATACAAATCTCTCTTCCTCTTTCTCACTCTGTTTTCCAATTTGTTTTAATTCCATAGGAGAATCTGACTCGTAGTCACTTCATAATGAACTGCAAGGCCTAAATACCAGCAGCTTTTCTTGTCTTAAGATGTACAGAGCTGGAATTAAATTAAAACTGGCTTAAACACACTTTTATTTTGCTTCAACCCACCTAGAACACATACCCTGTTCAAAGTAAACATGTTTAGTTGCTGAATAATCTGAAGTATAACAGAAAAATTTACACTGTAATAAACAGATAAATTTCTAAACAATTTTGATTACTATCTCTGAATCTGGCTGCAACCAGCTAGCTAAAAGTGGTATCATTGTGATGGAAATAGTCTTTCAATGCAAGAAAGTAAATATATTCCAACAGATACTAGCACGGGAGTTGAAAGAAACCCAAGAAAACTATTTGCATTATTGGTTTGCATTATTCTGCCATAACGTTTTGGCACTGAGTTTAAACATTAAGCTGCAAGTACAATGCCTCCTTTTTAAAACTGATAAAATTTCTTGGGGCAAAATCTGATACAGCTAGCCAGATTTCCTGTCCACTAGTTTCTCCCAAAGAAAAAAATGGGAGACATTGGTTTAATTTTTTATTTGTCCAGTAAACAGATCAAAGCATTACACATCTGCAACAGAGGTTTACAGAGCCTCATTGTGCAAACATCCTGGGCCTGATGCTGCAGGCTTCACTGAGGCAAGCCTCTTATGATGGTAGCGACTACTAGTCTGTGCTAGGTTGTCCAATGTAAAAATTTACACTTTAAAGGGAAGTCAGTAACTTTGAAGTCCCATTTGACTGAAAACTATTAAAACATGCAGCTTGAATTTTTAGGCTGATCTTTACCACTTGTAGTTAGAATTGTTTCACACTTACATTCTGTTGCCTAAATACTAAAAATTGTGTTCAGCTCTAGGCTCCTCCTATACTGGTGTTATAAATTCTTCGGGGGAAGGAGCATTTTTAACAAGCGTTCCTAAAAAAAGATTCCAGAACTACTATTAGATCACTGAGTGTTGTAAGACTGCAAAGCGTCAATTTTTAGCATAGCTGAAACATCTTTCTAGATCTATGCTTTGTATATTAGATTGCAATTTCTGCCCATTCTCTTCTATTTCTTTTCTCATTCAACTGTGCAGTTGAGTTTGTTCTTTGTTGCCTTTCACAGAACTAAAAGAAAGAGGGAGGAAACAGAAACAACACAGTCCACAAATTAGTTTTAAAACTGACAGGGATGCTCAGTGGTAGGCCTGGTGTCTGCAGCTACTTCAGTTCACTGAAAAAAAAAAATTATTTTTGTATGTACATATGGCTTTGACTTGAGAGTGTCCCTTTAAGGAAGCTTTGCTGATTCAGACTATCTCCATAGTTGCCAAAAAAAAAAAAAAGGGTGCTCCTGAGTTATTCCCGAGTTATGCTCCAACTTAAAGGTTTACACAGGCAATCCTCATACCTAGAAATAACACTAAGAAGCACATTTACATTTTTGCTGGAAGACTGGTGTCAAAGATTATATGCAAAAAGACTGCTTGTTAAATATCCTGTATCAGACCATACTTCTAAAACTGAAAACAATGCAATTTTGCTACTGCTGGGCTATAAATCAAAACTGGATTTCTTCCATAACAAAGGTATTAAAGACAATGGCCTCTAATACTGCATGACATGTCAATCTAAGCAGTACGAGCAATGCCTTGCTCCATAAAGTAAGCTGCACTCCTGGGAGTTTGTCCTGGTGTAGTATGTCCACACCCTTCATTTCCTACATTTTGATTTGCAAGTCAAGGTCAAAAAGTAATTTACCAAAATCCCTGTTGCTAACACACACACACACTGCAGGTTTCTGTAAAGTCTTCTTACCACACTAAAACAGGTCTCAACAATTGGAATATAAAAAGATACAAAACTGTCTGAAAGCTGCTTTATACCTTTAGACACTTCAGCAATTTGAACTGAACATGGATGCCATTTCTTTTTAACTTGAATAAAACAGCATTGAATATATATTCTAATTAAAACCACTCTGTTGCAGTGTATTGTCTCATCTGAGGTATCAGCAAATGGGCACCAATGAGGTTAAAAAAATAAAGGCTGCATTATAATAAATGCCATAAAATAAATAATGCAAGGATAGTTCCTGCCCCAGAAACCTCGCAATTTAGGACATGAAGAAAGAATCCTTAAGGGATCATACCAAACCTACCTAACATTCCTGAATTGACATTTACACTGTGCTGTACTTCAGTTCATACTTTAAGGGCTAAGCTAGAAAGCACACACATTGTTCTGATGTGCACTGCTGAAGGCTGTTTGTGTATCTCATTGTTCACAAGACAATGAGCCTTCATGTCAGGCATCGTCATGACATTCAAGACAGGTATTCAAAAAATACCATAATCAGAACGCTGGTGGTGCTGGGGTGTGCGTTTTAATGTATTTAACCCAAGTCCTGGTTTAGAACAAAGAAATCTAATTTTGAAAGTCCACTACAGCCAGATACGCCTATGCCCAAAAGGTATGGGGAGGGGGGGCTGGTTAGATGGTAGAATTACCAAGCTGATATCAAACAGCAAAGAAAGAGCTTTCAAGCTGGGCCTCTATCCCTCCTGGGTCACAAAAGGTTACGTATTCTAAACCAGTAACACTACCACAGCTACTACAGGATCAAATGTGTCCCAACAGCCACTCCTTGCCCTGCTGAAACTGAGCAAAAAGTTAATTTTGAAGAAATTGTATCAGCCTCAATACAGCCATCTATAATTCCAACAATTTCTCTCCATCCTGAAAAAATGCAGTCTTTTGACATCTGACCCCACAAAGCAGATGGCTGTTTTTTCTGAAAAAGAGCATTTTTAGCAAGTACATGTCAGCCTAGTGCTACAGTCAGAACCATCAGCAGCTTGAGACAACTTTGTGGATATACACTTCACTTTGGGAGGAATAACTGGAGCCCCATTGGATGTATAGCCAATAGGATACTGTTGAATACAGCTTTGAAGCCAAATTAAGTATTTCACCCACAAAACCTACAGACCTATTTAATCATATCTCAAGCTCTGACAGGCTGGGTTTGTGCAGTTGCAATGTGCTGTACTCAGGTCAGTTTTATTTCTCATAGATGGCATACTTCGCCACATAACTCTTGACACTATGTGGATTCTTGTTACCTTTCTTTTGTCAGGTCAAATTTCAAGATTAAAAACAAACAATAAAACAGAAGCTATTCAATTATCTATTAGATAGAATAGCCTTCCTTTTTCTCCCCTCACCACCCTCCTCCCCTTCCACTCCCTGTCTCCTTCTAAAGATAGGAAGCCACAAGGAAGGGAAACATTAAGTGACTTACTGTAACTTTTGCAAGGCCAAAACATAGCCCAAATGGAAAAACAATTCTAGCAGCACAGAGCTAGACATGATCTACAGAGCTACTTAGGACATCAAGCCCAAACAAGAATGAAAGATGCAGGAAGGAAATAAACAGTAAAGTTTATATACCTTGCTTCTCATCAGTTCTTCAAAGAACACCATCTCACCAATCCTTTGCTCAGAATGATCTGCACTGAGAGCAGAACAAACCACATCTCCAGTAATGTACTCTTCACACAGTAATTTTTTTCTATTATTATTTTCCCTTTTAACAATGAAAGAAATAGACCAGTAAGTGGACACACAAAATTTTGGCCTATGAATCTTCCTGATAAAACTGCAAATGCATAAACCCAGTCACAACAGTATTACAGTAAGAGATAACAGATAAATTGCAATGACCTTCCAAAACACACCTTAGATGAGGCACAGTGATTTTGAGTTGAATACAAGGCTCAAATTGACTTAGGTTACATGCTTGTAATATCCACACTTTGTCAACAGACATTCCTGAAGATTAAGAGCCAACTTTTGTTAAAGTCAGCAAGAGATGTGCTAATTACCAGCTGAAGACCATTCAGCTAAGCAGAACATGACCCGCTGAAGCCTTTAAGATAATATTCTTTAGTTTCTAAAACCCTAGACATGGTGATAGCATGAAAAGGTGGAAGGAAAAAAATATTTGTCCACTTTCAGTCATCTTTAAATAAGAATTCCTTTACATGATTTAAAATTAATTGAGAACTACTTTTTCTTCAACTTCTGCAAAAAGACAAAAAAAGACAGCGGGGAATTTATCTGTACTTCATGTACACATAAGCACTTATTTTTCAATTGAAATGATAAGTTGGCTTCTTAGTAACTGAGGGATACCATGTAACAGTTTATGAAATTAATCAGTATTAGCAGAAAAGCAATTATCATTTAAGTTACCAATTACTCTTTAAGGAAGAGAGATACGCAACACATACGATAGGTCTACAATTTTATAACTTTTAGGTATACAGTTTTAAGGCTCTTAACAAAACTGATACCTTACTCTGAAAATTACTACCTCTAATGCTTTGAAGAAATACTTCCACAGATCTTCCTGATGAACCAGGCAAAGCAACATCTTAGTGATCCAAGTTTTAGTTAAAATACCAAATTATTCATGAAGACCTTCATGTGTATTTAAATGCTGCTAAAGGTAGGGGTTATTCTTTTAGATATCAGCCTTTATTAAGGGAACAGAAAAAAATAATTCAAAAACTAAGCCCACAAAAAGGCTAATGTAATTTTACATGATTGGAAAATCTCTCCTATTTTGTTGTACTAAGATTGTGTTCTGTAAAGAAAACAACTCCATATTAAAAAAAATATGAGAGAATGAAAATTACATGAAAATACACAGCAAGCATTCTGACACTAAATTACAGTGGGATGGAGCCAACTTCTTAAAACAAAATGTAATGTTTAATACAGCAATGTAATTGCCTCTGCCATTTCTACCTCTGACTTTCAAAATATCTTTTCCAGTTTTCAAAAGCCTTAAAGTAATGCCACATTGCTCAGCACCTGAATCATGGAAAACTACTCACTGTATCAATCATTTGATGATTCAAAGTTACCTGAAGAACTACCTGTATAATTTTTCCGCATCATTTCAGATCAATTCAATAGATGTTTTTAACTTATCAAATATCTGAGAGCTGTGATTATATCTTTATTTTCACAGTATTCAGCTTCAGTTGTTCTACTGTGGGGAGGGGAGGTGGTTATACTAAATTAAAGTGAACAGTGTCTTTTCAAGGATAAATCAGAAATGAAAGCAGGATGAGATCAGTAAAGATTACAGGGCACTATTTACTTAACTGAGCATAACTAAATAAAAAAAAAAATCAGAGCATGTGTTTCTTGACAGATTGATTCAGTTGATTAGTTTTCAAAACTGAAGTGTCACAAAGATCATTATAAAAAAACCACCCCCAGCAGTAAAGCTCACTTTTTTTTTTAGAAGTAATCTACTCCATACCAATTTACAGCTACTCATGTAAGTATTGCTTTCAACCTCATTTGCTTTAAAATACAAGAAGCATATGTTTGTATAGCAAATTACTGCAAACGTACACTTTTGATTTCCCCACAGCTCAAAATGCATTTAGGTTACACAAGGCTATTGGGTCACCACAGGAAATCTGTAACAAACGAACACACAGTGATCTGCACAAAACCTGGAGAACATCATTTATCTACCTTTAAAAACAAAACCCATGCCACCCCCATAAAACAAAACCCTGAATAAATCAACTGGTGGACTGTTACCATAGCCAAAACCCAACACGGTTTTTTTTTTCTGAGGCTGCAATTCAGTGAAAGGATCAGCACTGAAAATGACTGACAATGCAGCAGAGTAGTGGTGATTAAGTTTCTGTATGTGATCTGGACTACCACATAAAGGTCTAAGTGAGCTGTGATTCCTCTATTCAGACAAGGAGCACAATTTTGCAGTTCAGACTTCATTAATAAGAACACTTCTAAAAGAACTCAACCAGACTAGCAGAAATGAAGATTCATAGCTTCCACACCAACCAACCAAAAACATGCAATAGGAACAACACTCAACATTTCTCTGTAGTAATGATCACACAGCTCTCGAGAGAGATAAAAGCAAAATGCAGAAGACTAATACTGATGTTTCTTTTTCCTATCCATCTAAGCATCTGTGCATGTTTACTACCAGCTCAATCCAGAAAACTAAGTGATCATCAACTTTCTCTCTTTTTCAATGCAAAGGTAGTTAACAGCTAAGATGACAAGAGAGACATTTGGGATACCTTCTCCTATGCATGCATTCCATACATCCATTCACAAAGCTACCAAGTTCACCAGTGCCACACCAACTTTATAACCCTCTCTGGGGCAAGTCCAGTTAAGTGCCACATGCTTCTTCCAAGGTGTCAAGTCTTCTTTAATTAAACCAGGGAAGAAATGGCAATCACTCCCATAAAAAGCAGCACAAATACTTGCATTACCTGATGCAAAGACTAATTTAACTGTAAGACATTTTCTTGTGTAAAGACACACACATGAAATGGCACACAGTTACAAACTATTTTAATACGACTTTTCCTAGTTAACCTTATGCTCTCATTAAGATATCTCAAAGGAGACCATTTTATCAATACTTGTTGGCCAGGCTAGGCATATACACTGATTCCAGTACTTTCTCAGTCTGGAAAGAAAAAAAATAGTAATAAAAAAAAGCACGCAGGGTTAAACATATATAATGCTTTAGGATGCATCCAAGTAGACAAGGGTCTGCTTGAGGATAGCCAAATTATACCAATGATATCTGAACGCAGGGAAGCAGCAATCTGTGCAACTAAAACTATGTCCATTTTGCTCTGACCTGGACCAAGGTCTTCTCAGAAGTTACTTCTCTTCTCTGCCACCTGCTATAGTCACGGGTCAATGAAAAGCCACTATGTATTTCACAGCTGAAAACCAGAGCATCAGCAAAAAGAACAGCTTTGCTAGATTTTGCCAGATTTGAAGGATTTGGAAACAATCACTCTATCAGTTCAATTGCAGTGGAGAGATTACAGGACCACCAGTCCCTTCACAGGGTAAATGCAAATGTAGATTTACAGTGGGGGCTACTTCTCCTACCTTTAGAGCAAGCAGAAAAGCCTTCCAGGTCTCAGTCCCAGCTGTTATGCCTGGGAGAATATGGCATCACCACCCCCCAAGGACAACAAGCAGCAGCTCAATCTCCTCCCCACTCAGACTGCACTATTTGAGCCCTCAATTATTCTCCCAGGTCACATCTCTCCCCCTCCTATCCCCCCGGCACCCAGAAACCCCCACCTTCTGCTTCAGCATGGGAATTCACCAATCAAAGCAGATAAGCACATCATGTGAGGGATGGCAGACACGCTGAAGGGAATTTCCAAGCGCTCCCCTGCACCTGCAGCATACACAGACACAGGAGATTTCCAATGTGAAAATTACAAGCTGAGCAGTGATGCTGAAGCATTCACATTACCTGCAACTCACAGCTCTTATGCCAGACTGCAGCACCTAATTTGCAATCTGCTCTGATACACCTGCAATCACATTCCATCTTGTCATTTAAGGTATGACAATTATTCCTAAGCATATTTTGCTAGGGAAGCGGTACACAAATAACAGACTGAAAGACAAGAAAGCAGTAATTACTCAGTCTATTCTTTGCTGATGTCAGACATGCAGTACAGCTCTCCAAATCCAGCAGCAGAGCACCCAATTAACCTGCACCAATCCTCAAGAACTATATCTGGGGAAAAAAAAAAAAAAAAAAAAAATCATCCAACAGCCCCTGTCTGCCTTGCAGTCAAGATTTAGGAGCAATATGCAGTCCATTTCATCACCACACCATGCCACCCAACCTCTCCTTTAACAGAGTTATGCTTCATTGTCATCTCTGCAAACAAATCTGCCACAAATTCATCAGCCTCTTGCCCCATCTCTCACCCTCCTTCTTCAAAAATGCTTTTCCTTCCCTGGTCAGGGTCCTTCACAGAAAAGATTATACCCATTCTGTTTGGTTCAGTAGGTCACCTTAGCCCAGCCAGAGTAACCACTCCATGGCTCTATTATTCACTTCCCAATAAGCTATTCATCTTCCATTTCCACTCACTCTTTTCTGAGAAGAATTCTGTAAGAGTTGGAGTAACATGTCCTTATCATGTCTACATAGGAAAGAAAAAAAGCCACTTGCATGAAGGTATCAATACTTAAAATTGTTTGGGGTTTTTTGTTTTGGCTTTTTTTTTTAAGAACTTCCAATCCTAATTTGTGTATTTCAAAATAAATAGGCTCTTACTACAGCTATCAATTCCTTTCCTCCCTATGTTTCCTTCTAGCAGCCACAGCAGCAGCACAGATGTCTAACAGCAGAGATAAAGGCAAGCATCCCAGATCCAGAACACAGCCTCAGCCAAGAAGACAGTAGAGAAGATCTGTACATGCAGCAAGTATAGCGCATACAGCAACATCAATAATGAACATCTCCAGAAGCTTAGGAAGGAAAACCAAAGAGTAAATGAGAGACATGGCAGTTTCAGGCATGGGAAATAAATATGTTCAAGGAGAAAAATGGGAACAGAAAACCCCACAGAGTTTTGGAACAGCCCAAAAGATCAAGGAGGAAGAATTACCACTTTGTTACGAGAAGCTCTTTCATCCAACCTATCTTGTTCAAAACCACAGCTTACATCTCACAGAACTTCCTTATTACGTGTTATTTTCCACAATATCACACTATGCACAGGATCATGGAATCTCTAGATCACTGGAATCCAAGAGATGCTTCTTATTAACCTTTCAAATCCTTATTCTTTTTGCCCCCTTTATTTCTCACTAACCTCATGACTGATTGCTTCCAGTCTGCAGGGGCATGTGCTCTTGAATACAGAAATTGTTACAAAAGGAAATCTATCTATAACTTCAAGAATAAATAGCACGCTCTAATATCTATTTCATACCCATCTCCTCCTCACCAAAGCGCACGCAAACATTTCTGAAGTTGAATATACATTCTCTCTCAGATGGCAAATTGCTAGACCAACTGCAGATACAAACTGCTTTTATCTAACTATTTGATAGGTGGATGATATGAGTAGATTTTTTTATCTCTTAATATTTTCAGATGGTATTACACTTAAAAAACAAAAAAATACAAACACCAAGCCTACATTAAAAGTTTCCAAGTAAATGATCTATCAGTACAACACCTGAAAAGGAACAATGTAGAGTATTCAACCTGAACAGTCACTCTTCAACCTAGCATCTATAATGTTACACATCTTCTCATGGTCTTCTAAAATTGCCAAATGCAAGGTTAGCTCCCAAAGAAAGTTACAATTTGAGACCCTCAAAGTCAGCTGAGTAGAGACAGCTTCTTCAGAAACAAGAGGGTACATGGTTACTTCAGTGATACTTCAAGAACTCCACAAACAGATCTTAAAATATACCACATTCCAAACAGACTGTCTCACCTAATTTGCCAAAAGCTCCCAGTTATTGTTATTGGTTAAAGAAATAAGCTATTATTTTGAGAAAAGACCAAGCAAGTGACCCTTAACTGTCCAAGTACAGGGCCTCATGGTGCTACGATAACAGCTTCCATATAAAATGGAAAGCAAGGCCCTACCTTTAGATATATGACAGCTGCCAATCACCTACTTAACTCAAGTTTTGATCACTAACTATTATAAAAAGAAAGACAAAAGACATCAGTAACTTACTGGTTATAGAATAGATTTTCTATCAGACAGCATGCAGCAATTACAGAAAGTCAGATTATGGATTCACCTACTCATTAAATGAGTTGGTCATTAAACAAGGGAGGACAAGTGAGACTGCTCCACGCCATTTCTATGGTCTTTGTGATCTATGCTGTCTCTCCCACAACCAGCTATTAGCCATTGGTGGGACAGGATCAAGACTGAGCTCAACACCTGTAACTCGCAACAGAAAAGAATGGGAAGCCACAGAGAGATCAAAGTAATAACCCCATCTGCCACAGAAATGTAAACCATGAAAAAGGCAGATAGCCTTAAAAGCTGGAGACCTTGCATTTTTCCCTTTTCCTGAGTTGATACACTAAGGCAACCTAACCTTTCAGTGACACCTGCACTGCTCCTCAGTAACAGGTTCCATCCCACAGAAAGGCTGACTGGTGCTTTTTAGCACTCCAGCGGTGAAACCAAACATTACAACTGTTCACAAATACCATTCATCCAGGCATAGTAACAAGGCAACGGGACAGTATGACTTTGTAACAGTCTGCCCTAAAGGCTGGGCTCTTCAGTAGAAAGCAAGAGTTTTCTTTCCTTCTCCAAAAATCAGGATTCTTTTGCTGTTGTGCAGGTACAGCTTTAATGAGTTCTTCATTCAGTGGATGATACCTAGAATGACTTGTATAGCCAAACTGACAAAAGAAAACCACAGCACTTCACTAGCTTATATAAGCTAATGTAGGTCTTCAAAAGGAAGGGACATAAATATTGATTTTCCTCCAAGATCCCAGCAGCGACAACCTCGCTGGGAAAAGATCAACAACTCATCATCCAGAAGTCTGATGGAGAGGAATCTCTAAAGCCACAATTGTGCAGCACCATCTATTTCTGTGTCTCACAAGCCGCTTGGGAGCATCTTGCCCGGAAAACTACAGAGTCCCGGCATTAGCGCTGTGAGGACAGCTGCAAAAAGGCTGTTCTGATGCTCTTTTCCATGTTGTGGCCCTATTCCAGGCACTCAGATACATTAGCATGTCTTCCTGGAACATGGAAGTTACTACTAGGCATAATAAATTAATTAATTCCAGAATGGCTGGGAAGCTGTCTTCTTCCACAATTCCACAAGCCTCTTTACCCATGTTTACAACACTTCCAGAAACCACTACCATAAGAAGATGGGTGAGGACCAACAAGATATATTTTCATAGCTTAGTGCTCACAGGGCGAGAATATAAGCCAAGCAGGCTGGTTAATGTTAAAGCACAGTATTTTCAGTATTTATACCATTGCCATCCTACATATTCAAACCCTCTACAGGTTGTACCTTTGGGAATACAAAGTTAAAAAAAAAAAATGACACAACAAAGTCAAGTCAACATACACTATTCCTGCAGGAGCAAGAGGACCATAAAGCCTGCTCTCAGGAAGTCCTACCAAATAAAATTTATCTGTGCCTTTGATGCATGTGTTTAGGCAACTTTGATGTGACAAGTGTTACGCATGCATCTTTCATAAGAATAAGATGTCCTAAACAATATAATCAAGAAACTTTTGAAGAGTTAACAGTCTGGGTCATGAACATCTCCCCTATGTGCAACTTCTGCAGACATCAAAGAGTCTTTCCAAAACTGGATGTATTACATATCTTGCAAAATTAGTAAATGAACTCAAGCCATCGATTCTGCAATTTTTGAAGTAGCACAATGCATCTATTTATTAGAGAATGGAACTAAGCCCAGGCTACTGATTAGCCATCTTGCAAATAATGCTTATGCAACCTTTAATAATGATTTCCACTAACAACCAACCAGAGATTTTATGATTTCGAAAATTTAACTTCTAAACTAATTTACAACAATTCCCCAAATCTAATGGGATAGATGATTGAAACTACAGAGGAAACCAGCCTTCTCCAAAATCAATGAGGTATCGATTTTTATAACTAGCCACTCTTGGGTAAGATGCCTGCATTAAGTTTTTGTTCTCAATTTTCAAATTCTGATAAGTATTCCTCTGTCCCTTTCTCCCTTTCCCCTGGAAAAGGGATTAATTCAATTTTAAGGAAAATATTAAAAGAGCAGTTTCGGCCTTCAGTCTTGGGCACATTATAAACAGGAAGGAATAGCAATTGAGCTGTTAAAACCACCAAGGAAAGTAAACCACTGAACAACAAGAATAGACCACAAGAAATGACATGTTAAAAAATGAAAGAGAAACACAAAATAAGTCATCTCAGTAAGCATGGAAATTTTACTCCTTACAATTATACAAGTTTTCAACACAGTATATGTAAACCTGGTGAAAATAAAGCCATCAATTCCTACAAAGCTGTAACAAATACTTGACAGACTCACAGCATAGCCCCAAGTTCATCATCACAGCCAGATATTACTGGAAAACGTGGCCAAAGTCTATAACAGAAGTCAGCAGCATATATCAAATGCAAACAACTTGCCATTCTTTCAGAACAGGTGAAAGCAGAACACAACCAGTAATTTTGTGTGATATGTAACAAAGAGGTATTTCCTCTGTCAGTAAGGGAAATTCATCTGAACTCTCTCCCCCCTCAAGGTTCTTTCTTCCCTGCATGCTAAGAAAAAGCAGAGAGTGTAGGTTATGCATAAATTCCTGACAGAAAATACTGTTTTAGAAGAAAGCTCCTGTGCGTGGGTGCATATCTATAAAATAAAAGGCATTGTTACTCCACCAAGTACGTATCCACATCCAGCAATCAAATCGGATCTTAAAATTTTATTGTGACAGCTACACACAGTTATATTTTCAACAGAGGTTTGACTTTCATATTAGTACCTGGTTTTTAGTGATATCATCAAGAGATGAATCAAAACTGACATTTGAAGGCAGAGTGGTATTAACAGTAGTGGGAGAGAATTCTCGTTCCTGAAATCTGTAATTTATTTTTACGAAGTTATCAGTTACAGAGAGGAATACATCTGTTCCCAACTCATATTTAGAAACTGTCTCTGTATGATACAAAATTGCTCAGCTCTATTATTATTTTGTGGTACACAGCAATATTAGGTGCCCTTGATCCAGAGGAAGCCTGCAAATACAGTCAACATTACACTTTCAGAAGTTAGAGAAAATAACCTTAAGCAAGTAGTATCTTTAGCTTGCTAGAACTGCTCAAGTAAACTACAGAATACAACCATCAACACATGAATGAATTATGAAAAAAAATCTGCTCCATCCTCTTGTGGAATCAGAAATGCAACATTTTCTCTAGGATACTCATTAACTCCCATTACTCAACTGAAAATTCTGTGGTGCAACATCAAGAGAAGTTTGGAAAACACGAACATTATTTACCTATTAAGAGAATATGATGCATGCTTTACTGAAGGCTTATACTGTGCAAGAATTTGATTTTCCATAGCCCCTACTTCCCACCTTTCTTACAGATGCATCCCATGGACACTTTAACATTATATAAACTCCCCCAGAGATAAAAATTGTTCTGTAACTTTCCAAATTCATCTCCCTTTGAGAAAGTATTACTTAACGAACACACGTTATATACCTCACAAATGTGTTAGATTCCTGGGTTTCTGCTAGATGCCAGCATAAAAGAATATTTGTAAATTATTTTCAGATATTAAAAAAGAAGACCAAGGCTGGATAACTGTAACTGGAAAGGATAAACAGGATTAAGTAACAGGTGTCTGACTGCACATAATTCAAAGTCATGCATTAAATACGGTGCATAGCCTTGCTGGCAAAATGGAAACATCGTTTCTACACCTTGCTTTTAAAATTGCCACTATGTGATTTAAAAACATCTGTGTAAATTACACACACACAGAAGCAACACAAGCACTTGTATCCAGAGAGACCAACACATCTTAAAGAAAACAAACAAAATCTTCAAAGGTGAGCCAGCCTTTCTCCAAGGGGAAAAAAAGAAAAAGAAAAAAAAAGAAGAAAAAAGAAGAGAGGGAGAGAGAGAGAAAGAAGAAAAAAAAAGGAAAAAAGAACCACAAGAAAGTTATACTTAACTACACAGAAACATTTGTCACACCGCCCTGCACTGACAAAATCCGGATACGCTCAGAAACTACAGCGAGCTGCAGAGCTCTGATGGCAGTGAAGACGAGAAGAATAATTCAATCACCAGTCACACACACACACACACATATATATAGATATACATATAAAACCTCACGCAGACGTGCACACAGTCATACGTGTGTGTGTGTACGTCCATCGCCTCGGAGGCAGCGGGCCGGTGCGCCGAGGCCAGGGGCCGGAGCCGGCAGAGCCGCCCGGCGGCTGCCCCGAGGGGAGCGGGGAGCCCAAGGTTACGGCCCGGAGCGGAGGGACGGGCAGAGCCGCTACCCGTGAAGGACGCGATGCCGCCGCCAGACCCGGTCGCCCCCAACGGTCGCCCCCAACGGTCGCCCCGCGCGCGCAGCCCCTCACTGCCGCCTTACCTCAGCCGCCGCCGGGGCGGGAGGCAGGGCGGGCGCCGCCGCCAGCCCCGCCGCGCTGCGCAGGGTGCCGGGGCTGCGACGAGGCGACGACCTCCTCCTTCCTCCTCCTCCTCCGCACACTGTGCCTGTGCGTGTGTATATGTGTGTGTGTGTGTGTGTGTGTGCGTCTGTGTATGTGTGTGCAACCCGCCCGCCTCACAACGGCGGCGGCGGCTCCTCCTTCCCCCCCTCCCTTCTCTTCCCTCCTCCCCCGCCCCGGCGGCCCCGCCGCCGCGCCCGCCTCAACCCCCGCAGCGCGGAGAAACGCGGCAGGGAAGGGGGAAACCCCACCGCGACAGCCACCGCCTGGGCTGGGCGAGCCGCGCGGCGCTCCCCACTCCACCGCCTCCACCGCACGCGGGCACTCACCTCCCCCCGCCGCGCAGGGCCGCGGGCAGCGCATGGCAAGTGGGCGGCGGGGCCGCGGGCGCGGAGCTCCGCCTGCGCGGCCCCGGGCGCGACGGGGTGCGCGGCCCTCGCGCATAGCGATACCTTTCTCTTCTCCAGCACACGCGCATATATACAGACAGACACACCACACAGGGGGCTGCGGGGGCTGCGTTCCTGTGAGGATGCCTGCACCGGCGTGCCTGTGTTTACTATATGTATTTAAAAGGCGGGTGAATGGGAGAGAAGGAAATCCCCTCTGTGCTCCAGGCTCCCGCCAGGCCTGCTGTCTTCAACGCAGAAACGCGCAGCCGAAGAGAGGAGGGGGTGTTTCAGAGGCCGCTGGAGGGTTTCCGAACTCTCACAGTTTTTGTGTCAAAATTACAGCTGTACTCCTTGAGGTGTATTTGAAGTGAGCCGTAGAGGAGGCTCAATGCAGGGCAAGCAAGCTCAGCTAAGCGCACAGGCGATCCGGAGCACAGAATTCCCTCTCCAAATATCCTCCAGCCAGCCCTTTCACAGCTCCTGACTGGCTGCAAACCACTGCCATGGACTGCCCATGTAGCACCCTGTGCCTTTCCCTGTGCTCCTCCGTTTGCTGTCATTGTGTGCCTGGTCTCAATTTTCCCTCCTCATGATTTTACGAGAAGTATTTTCCTCTGGGTCAAGAAAAAAAAAAACATAAAATGCCCACAAAAATGAACAAAATGCTGAGTTTTGCAGTCAAAACAGGTTCCCCATCCCTTTCCTCCTATAGCCCACCAGCCCTCTTGGACTTTGTTAGTGAACTATTGAGTTTGACCACTTGGGCCCTGCAGCCTGACCACCCCAAAGGGACACCAGCACCAAGAGCCAGTAGCAGCACTACAGAAAGGCGGGAAGCTACAGCTCAAGAAGGTATCTAGGCTGAGCCCAGGAAGCAGTGGAGAAAAATCTAGAACAGTTTTACTAGACAGTCATAGTAAGGGTGTTGCATTGCCACAAACTACTCAATCTGGTAATGCAGTGGCCAGAGCTTATGCTATATTATCCTATACCATAGACTGTAAAAATCCAGCTTGGAATGAGACCCCACTCTGGCATCAAGTGCTGTACCAGGATATGATAAAAGTTATTCTGTCTTCAAGAGCTGACACTGTGTTCCTGGAGCTGCTGCGGAGAAGTAAGCAAAGGGGTGACCGAGAACAACAACAACTACGCATGATTTCAGGGACAGCCTGTCAGCACAGCAGACCTACAGACTGAGGGGTTTCTGTAATTGAGCCTAGTGTTATTTTAAGCAGATGTTCATATTTGCTTATGTCTACTCAGAAGTTCCTCATGGGCATGGTGGTGGAGGTGGGTCTTTAGAAATACATGAAGGGGAGCAAGGCTGCAGCTAATGCTCAGGGTGGGCGTATTGTGCAAAAGCAGATGCGGGAAGGAAATAACAAAAGAACCTGCCTGAGAAGCACAAGCTGGATGAAGGCCAGTATCGCTGGCAGAGCTAAAGGGATCGAGTTAACACACAGGACATAGGAGCAGCTATTACAGCAATTAAAGATGGAGGGCATCAGCTTGAATGTGAGATGGACATGGGGCTAGTGAAGAGGTTTTTGTGGTTCCAGAGGTGTTTGTTTCTAAATGAATTAAATGGATACATTTGTGGGTATACAAGTGAAGTGCTCCATGTCTTTTTTCATTGCTTTTTTTTTTTTCTTTTTTCATTGCCTTTTTTTTTTTTTCTTTTTGCCATTGGGCTGCATACAAATTAAGTAAATTGTTATAAAAGTAGTAATAAAAAATATTTTAATTCCAGTGAGGCATAATGGCTTACTCACTAGCAAACAGTATTGGACTCTCACCAGAAATCCTTATGTGTTCAGACCTCCAGATCTTGCACTGGCTGTAAGCACAGACACTGTTAATCTGGTCCATAATGCTGTCTGGCTTTTCCCATGATTTCTTATCTCCTTCCATCCAAAAACGGCTTCTTGACAATAGGTCATGGCTGCCTGCTTGTGTGAGGGGATTTGATACCAGGGTAAAATTCAGGCCTATTATCTTCATTACTGTGGTGCTTAAAACCATTTTAGCAAAATGTAGGGACTTGAAATGTTTGGATAACTCCATCAGATGCAGACTAGTAGTGGCATCTCAGAATTAGTGGAAGTATAGTTTCTTTAGACAAAGCCATTCTCTGTCCTTCCACAGTCTTTCCCTTTCCGATGTCAGCTTTCTGACCTGACTTGTTCATTGAAAGGGCAGTCATCAAAGGAACTGTTGTTAGGACCATGGCTCTGCAAGAAAACTAGAGGTACTGGAAACATCGGTTTTAACAGTGCATGGACTTCACATTAAAAGATTATTAAAGCTGTAGAGAGTAAGGCCATGTGGAGGGTCTGAAACTCCCCATGCAGCCATAAGTGGCCCACATATTTGGATTAATTCCTGTGTTGTGAGTTTTGGTGTGGTACAACTCTGTTTACACGCTTGGACTTCTAAACACAGCACAACTGATGACAAAGCTTTCATCTTTGTTTCTCCACTGATTTCGTCCTGACTTCAGCAGTCAGTGTGACTTGGCCAGTTAGGGATGAGTTAGGAGTGAATCTGAGAACCTCCGATTTTACAGGTAGTTTTTAGGCTGCCTTGCTGTAGACAAGATACGGATGTACTGTTTCATTTTCTTCCTTGCAACACATTAATATTTCCCTCATTAAGAGTGGCTTGTCAATACAGGACAACAATTGCTACTTATAGCTTTATAAATAGTACATATAAACACATGCAAATGCTAAAGATTTCACCCTTGTGACTTAGAAGACTTAGGAAAAGAAGAACAATGCCAACCATTCATGCCAGTTGAAAACAAAATGCCGCAGGAAACACAGCAGAAAAATCTTAACCTTTGAAGTGATCAGCTGAAACCTGGTGCATTTAAAATTGTTGCCCCTGGTAGAGGTAGAATGCCACATCACCTGATCATGTCTGCAAAAAAATACAGCTGCCTTCATAGGAACCTACTCAATCTGCAGCATATTCAGATTAAAAATTATTTTTCCAAAGACATTGAAAATTTGGTAAAGTAACATGATCTTTCACTTTTATTTCTTATCTGATACAAGGGTGCAGAACATTTTAAATCACAACCCTAGTAAGTCTCAGAAAATCCACACAAAGGAGTTTACTCTCAGTGTTTTATTTCCAGGTTGTCCAAGGCAAAATTTTCCTTCAGCATCAGCATACGTAGTGATTGAAAGTATGCAGTAGGTGTAGAAAAATGGTAGGTGTTTGAAGTTTGAACATGCAAAATTCAGTGAGAGTGTTGAAGCTGTGGGTCTACACCATTAGCTCACAGTCAGCCAATCTCTGATACAGCCCGTGCTGATCTAGCATGTGTAGTGCTTCTTACCAATTTATACCACCTCTTGATTGGATCATTAATTTCTTTACTTCTAAGCCTGGATGTTCCTAGTTAAATATGTTGACATGGAATACTAAGGAAAGCTTCATGTGCAGAATTATACACCATTAAAGAATACTTGAATAAATGCCCCCTTTGCAGCTTTTATTTTGGTCATCTTGTATGTAGATACTGTGCTGTGACAAGTCAATTCAGAGCTAGCAATCCATGACATTTTTCCATGGTCACAGTCCTTACTTAACATGTGCAAGCTTAAGGGGACACTTTTCATCTTTTTCAATCCTTGTCTGCTGTCATCCTGCACATTGCACAAGAACAATTTCCTATGCCACAGGTAGTAGTATGTCTGTATAGGCTTTTGGGGCAGACTGCTCTGCCTGTGCTTAGAGCTTACTGGAAACTGCATTAGGATGATGCTTAAGCTAATATTCCTCATGATATGGCTTATTAACCTGGGATTGGTGCCGTACCAGTAGCTACGGTGCATGTAGCTACATGGCTTTTGATCTGCACACTCCCCAGGGAGGACTTCGCTCCTTCTGCCAAAAGGTTCTACTCAGTGTGTTATTGTCTGCCACTAATGGTACTGCAGTTGATATTGATGGATAAAATACTGGTCTCAGTGAAGTCAATAGCAAGGCATCCACTCATATCAGTGATTTTCCAAGTCTTACATTGCAGCCAGATCTGTGTGTCTTTAACATGAAAGGCAATCCAATGGTCAATCGAGGCAAATTGCAGACTGAAGCAAACATACATTGATTTCTCATCTACTTCCAAAAAATGGCTGGGGTGAATAATTTTCATTAAAAATACTTTTTCATAACCCTTTTCATGAACATTGCTAGACAATTTTGTTTCAGCTTGAGACAGACAGAAAGCTTGGAATATTTTACTCTGGTAGTTAAAATTTTGGCAAAATACTGAAAGTCTTGGCAGTTTTAACTGTAGATGTCTCTACCAGCTCTCGCTTGCAAAATGCTTGGCTACAGCATATTTTCGTTACATAGGACACAGCAAAATGAAAGAGATTTTCTTCTTGAAGCTTTCCTTTTTTGCAGGGTTTTTTCACAAGATGGTTCATTTTCCACACCTATAATTATCATCCTGTTCCAGACCTTCATGGCCCCAATCATTTGTATCAGCTGTGATATCTTGTGTTGCAGACCTATATGATATCAAAAAAGCTGAGGTTATAAAAAAGCCTGTTTAAAAGCTGAAGTTACCTTCTTAAATGCTAGGTCTCTTGACAAGCAAATTTTCTTCCAGTATCGGATCCTTGACTCATTATAAAATAAAATTATCTATGATAATTTTTCAGAAAGACTGTTAGCTTCTTCCTAGGCTTTTCAGCAAGCTACACACACATACATAAAGATGTACATAACAGGAATGAGTGGGAACAAAGGGAATGCTTTTTCTCTGCCTACAGTATAATATTAATGACAAACATTGCAATTATTACTTTTGAGGTTTTTCTTATTAAAAGAAGTGAATATTACTATTAAAAAGCGCAATAGTGGATCTGTTCAGGATGCTAAATAGTCTCCTCATTGTACTGGGATATGTTTATCTTCAGGCTTGAGCTCCAGGTCTTCTGAATACAGCAGGACAGAAGCATGGGGCTGTAGAAGAGTTCCTCCAGAGGCTGGATAATGCAGCAGGGAGGAAAACAGAGCTTTCAGGATAATGCTGCTAATAAGATTGTGTTTTTCCGTTTGGACGTTAGAAGAAAGGGGTTGAGTTTCTTTGCCCGGTTTAATGACAAGAAATTAAATTTAGAGTTGAAGAATACTTTTTGAATCTTTTAAGGTACCAGTGTCTCCACTTTCCAAAAAAATGGCATCATTATCACAAATATCACAGTACTGTTAAGCCTTTCACACAAAGAGCCAGTCAGCTTTTATGTGTGTGATATAAGGATCTCTGTCCTTCATCTGCTGTGACCTGAACGTGGGCAAGATTTGTTGCTGCTGGACTTTACTACGTGCTAGAGGCAACAGCTCACGGTAGCCCTGGGGCTCCTTTCACACTTTTGAGAGATCATTTCTCATTACTGTCTTAAGAAGAGCAAAGCCCCACTGAACCCAAGCATGTATGAGAGAGAGCATTTCACCTCCAATCTCTCCCTCTGTATATTTACACATCACCAATGGGACTAAGATTGCCTGCTGAGCTCTTGAACCTGCTTGTACTCCCCTTCTCTTAGCTTACTGAGAATTTCTCTGCAGTGGTGCAAATCAAGTTTTCTAAGTGTTCAGGTGAGCTGAAGGGGTTTCCCATTGCCTGCAAGGAAATTGTGAGAGTATCAACACAACCATGGCTGAAACAACAATATTCAACATTGTAAATGATATATAGAAAGACAAGCAGATTACATAAAAATTGCTTATTGGAAGTTGTAAAGGAAAACTTACTAATCAACTGTAACAAATCTGTGCTTAGTTGGAAGTATTCCACTTTAATTATTAATGCAAAACACAAGGATTTTTCAGTTTAGTTTTTTTCAGTCTAAAGAAAGTATTTAACCCTAAAAGAAGACAAAGTGGTTGAACCCATGCATCTTTCTGTGTGGTTTTTAGTTTAGCAGTTGACTGTCCTTTGTTTTCAGTCCCATTAGATGTTATTCAGCACCCATTATCCTAGTATCTCAGTACTTGTGATTGGTTTATAATAATAGAGGTAAATTCACCATCAATAAATTTAAGTGGGAGATCCAAAGATACTCTCTAACATTAGTGGCAAGTTTTTGCAGTAGCCCTTCAATGTAAACAGTGAAGTCTAGAAACTTTTCAGTTTGTCGGTCTGATGTTTTTATCATGGTAATCCATGACACCGTGCTTGCAGTGGAAGGTCCCTTCCAGTCCTATGTAAACATTTTCTGAATCTGCTTCTCTGTATTTTCCTTTAGATCTTTTAGGAAAAGTAATTAATAACATTACCCTGTATAGTCCAGCTACGGACATACCTTCCTGTTCTTCCTTTCCCAGGGCTCAGATTGTTTTCTCTTTCTCAAAACTTCCCTAAGAAATTGCTGCATGATGTCATTGTTCATACTAAAGTGCAGTAAGCATTTAGACATCATCTGAGTCTGTATATGCATTTGTACAACACAATTCCTAGTGCATACGGAGTACTTGGAGGCTTTCTGTACTGCCTCAACATCAGAGATGTCGCTTAAAAGTGGAAGTGTGTATAATCAGTCCGTGATTCTGGATAGAATAGTGCATAAACAAAAAAATAACATGAACAAACTGTCTGAATATCCTTGATATTTCAATTCTTCTGCTGCTTGTCACATTTCTCCTCTGGTACCATTGCGAAAAGTCAGTGACATCAGGCAGACTCGCCTGTCTTTCCTCCCCACCCAGGGAAGGCGTATAAGCCCACTGCGAGCCAGCCAAATGTGTTTTGTATGACAGTGAGTACATGTTGCTCACTTCATCTGACAGTCAGCAACAAGGCACAAGGCTGTCTGCTGGTGAAAAGAGAGGGTAGGAAGGACAGTGCAGGGCACCTGTATGCCAGAGGGGCCTGAGTATATTAATGCCACCCACTGCTGAGCCATCTGCAGGTTATTACACATGATAGTGACTTGATGGACAGTGAATTATTAGAAAGGAGTCACACCACATCCACTGCATCGGCTTAAGCACATCTCCTGCTATGCTGTTATTCATCTCTTCACCTTACTTTCAGCATTTGTTTTTAATTCATATACTGGCAGTGACACATGGCAGGAGTCCACAAATGCATAAGATAGCAGCTGGTTGAGCCCCAAAGGAACTGTCTTTTGGCAATAAATCTGAGGAGCAGACAGCAAACCATGCTTTGGTAGGTACAGAACAGGCTGGTCACTTGAATGTTTATGTACGTGCTTACTGCAGGGTATATTACTCAGACAGTAAGAATGCAACATCAGTGCAATGCCAATGGCAGGGTCATTTCCTAGAGACCAGTGAGGTGGGTATTACAGGAGGTCACTTTTGAGGGACCTCTTTGACATTAGTGTAGTACGAACAGCCAGTGTGTATCCTGCATGCACTGGGCTTGCACAAGGGAATGACAGTTACCTGCCTCCTCCCTTCTTTTGACATGAATAGTTGCCACATCCTCTTCTTGAATAATTAAGCTACAGCTGAATAATTCAGAGTGATTTGTCTATTGTCTGGTGTTGAGTAGGGATTGGCTCTCTGCAGTAGCACACAATGGTGTAATGTTCTTCCCAGCTCCAGGGGTAACTTTTTTTACTAGAAGGCCACCAATGGTTTTTTTGCTCCCTCTCTTCTCCATCTTACTACTACCCTTAACCCTGTATTTTGAGGTTTCAGTAACCAACCTGCCCCTGCCACACAGTGGGGAGCAGTCTCTATCATCAGACCAGTGAAGAAAGGACTTCCTTCAAACATCACCTGGACAACAAGCTGCGTCAGAAAAAAAAAAGAAAAAAAGCAGTGTCCTTACTGGCAGCTTCTATCGGTCACGCAGTAGGAAGGCTCTGGCTTTTTCCTTGGGCTATATAACAGGATTTTGTCTCCTGCCCTAAAGAGTTGACAGTGGATGGGCTTGAAGGAGCTAGAGAGAGGCTCTTGTGATCGCAGCCAGGAGAAGCTGGGATGCAAAGGAAGCTTCCCATTCTTTCAAGTATGAATCTGCTATGAGAGGCACATCTCCAATCTTTGTCCCCACCATTGCCCCAGTGGGGTCTGCTTCCCCTGTGCTTGGAGTACAAGACCTTTTCCTGCTTGCCAGCTTGAATGGAGGGTGCGAGACACTGCTTGAACTGAAAACTCAGCATTGCCAGCCTCAGAATATATTCAAAATAGATAGTAAAAATACTGTTTGTGTGTTTCCTTTTTTGTCATCCTCCACTCCCCTGACTTTCCTTCCCACCATCTGTTTCTACTGCCATCTCCCACTCCAGACTGCCCACCATAAGCCTTTCCCCCCATTCTGCTGGCCTAATGAAGGAAGGGAAAATATATCTGCCCCAGCAGCACAAAGGGATATGCAGCAGCAAAGCCAGGTACTCACTGGCTGCCTCACTTCTCCAGGCACTGCCAGGATCAGAGGAGAGGTATACCAAGCCACCTGGCCTCAGCAGAAGCTGGAGACAGGGTACAGGGGATGCTAAACAAGCAGTTTTGAGCAAAGAAAGTCAAATAAATTACTGACACAATTTCACCAACTCTGCCAAGGATGGATTTGGCCCAAGGAAGAAGCAGGAGTGCAGCATGTGAGAAAATCAGACCCTGGGAACCAGAGTCCCCATGCCCGACAACCCATGCTGACAATGCTGTGCACACACAGCGACAGCTGTACAACTCCACGACTGCTCTTCTTCAGTTCTCTAACTCTGTAGTATCACTCCTCAGACTAAAACCTTAATGAGTGCTTGCCAAGTTCTTGTAATCACACCAAATTTTATAATTTAAACATGTTTTGAAGCGCCAGAGAAAAAATGTACATCAGTGGGAACCAGCCATCTGGAAAGCTTTGGAGTCTTTTTTTGCTCGTTTGTTTGTTTGTGATTCAGCTATTCCAGTACTGTAAGTGTAATTTAGTTATTTATTTAATTTTAAAGTTTTTAGGTTACAACATGAGTTTTAACTGATAGATGAAGGCACAGCTTGCGCAGGGATAATTCACCACTACAAAAGGTAAATGATTCCAGAATAATGAATGAGGTTTGTGGTTATGCCAAGGTACAATCCATACCATTACGACCCGTTAGTTCTTCCTAATGTTCTTTGCACAACGGTTTCTTGTAATGTCATTTTTCTCCTGCCTCCCAGGTTGTAAGCAAGGGTAGGGTCTCCAACTTAGGGTACAAAGGAAGAGACAGAAGCAGCCTCACCAGCCATGAGCTATTAAAAATATTACTGGTAAAGTCATCAAAAAAGAAGAGATAGCGATACAAAATGCCTTCTAAAAACATCCTTTGGAATATGTCATGAACCCAGCAGAGGCGCACTCTATATTATGTATTACAATATGTGCCAGCTATGCCTTCATACAAAATCAAAACTGCTTTAAATAAGTGATTGGGTTATTCCTTCCAAGTTCATACCTTTTTTAAAATTATTTATCCTTGCTGACATGAGTTTATGTACCATATTATTCCTTTCTTGATATGAGTCTATGGATGTTGCATAATTCTGCCTAAAGAAAAAGAAATCAGAGTGAAAAATAGATTTGCAGAGTATGCTCTGATCTCAGAAGACCTCCTGGGTTTTTTTCATATAGCCCTGCAGCTTTCACACACTCCCATTCACACTGTGCAGGGAAAACATCAGTGTCAGTCCTACCAGCACTGGAAATGGTGGACAAAGCCTAAGTGGGAGACCAGAAAAAGAAGCTGTAAGGTGGATTGCTTCTTGGCACTGCTGTTTGTTAGATAAAATCACAAGAATATCCATATTGTATTGATATTTGAGAACCAGCAGTAGCATTTTTTGAAGTAAAACACAACTTGGATGTTCCTTATGGTATGTTTTAATGTTACCTTAACCAGAAGGACAAGCTAATGTTATTTTTCATGCTGACATTATTTTTCATATCTGATGCTTCAAATATGATCCTCCCCACCGTTAATTTAAAAAAAAAAGAAAAAAAAGCAGAGTGAACTGAAGAAGATCTGCTCTATATTCAGTACAGCTGTGCCCAGCATTGTGCGACTGCTGCTCATGGGGCTGAAGGCCCTGTCCACTGCAGGTCCTTGCACTCAGTACTCAGGAGGACAAACAGACATTCTCCACCTTTCTGTCCAAAGCAGGAATTTTTCTAGAAAATGAGGAGAAAAAGAGAATTAAAAGACCTCTTTCTGGCAGCAGCTAGATAACCTACAAATTCATCCAGCACCTCATCTGACTTTGCCACCTTAAAGATGGCAAAAGCCAGCTAGAATCAGGCTATGGCTCCTAATTTCCAATCCAACTGCCTTTCTTTTCAGCCTCATGAAAGTTTGTATACCAGGCTTAACCTTTCTCTAATTGCTCTCCCTAACTGGGATGGTCTCTTGTCCTAATTCTGGCCCTGTGACATATTTTTCTGGCCAGTGGTTTGTTTTGTTTTGTTACTTTTGTTTATTTGAGTGGTCCATTTAAGGCACCTAAATGAGAAAACAGAGTTGGGAAAACTGAACACAAATTAAAGTGGAGAAGAGAGAGACCAACAAGTCAGCTATGACAGCAAAGACTACTTTTGTGGAAAGGAAAGCAGAACAAGCAGAGGAGTAGAAAGACACAGAAGAAACAATAAATGACAAGAAAGAGAAGACACTGTCAAAAGATAAGAGATGGCAAAAAAGTGTAACACTGAAGCAAAAGCCACACAATAATTTGCTGTAAAGAAAATAAAAACATTGGACCGCAGGAGCAAAATGAAAAGGAAGTCAAAAGAATACACTATTTTATTCCAAAAATAATTAAAAGGCCAATAAAATGTCAAATGTAGAACAATATTGAATATTCCTTTGAATGACAAGATATATGACCTTGGAGGAGATGGCAGCAGTTTTCAGGGTTTTTTTCCCAGTCATATCTCAGGCAAAAACTGTAGGTGTTGAGTAAAATTTTAATTGAGAGCATAAATTATTTACATATTCACAGCAGTGCATCCCTCCTTCCTCTACCACCAGTGAAATTCTTTCAGCAAGTATCAAATCTTGAATTCCGGTGTCATTGTTGTAAATAAAGGATAGTCCTCTATGGTTTCTCTACTTTCTTATAGTATGTTGTTTTGTGACCACTGTCAAGCAAAGCTCCAATTGAGAAATTTCTCTCTGAAAATGAATTTTAGTGGAACATGGCAACTTAATCAAAATAGCTGTTTATAGCCTTAGGAGGCAAAAAAACAACTGTTAACATTTGGATGACTCTACAATTAACATTTGTGTGATCTTACATCTTAATGTGAATATATTTGAATGCTTTTGGGTGCTGCATAATAAAGAGCTGGTTACTAAACTTAGCAGCACTTCATGTAGATTAGACATTATAATTGATGCTTACAGAACAGGACCCAGAGAAATTAATTTTATGTTGCTCCAATTTTACTGGTTTAAATTAAAGGGTTACACAAAGGGCCTTTATACCTTGGAAAAAAAAAAAAGGTGCATGTATTCATGGATGATCGCAATCATGTTTATTTGTTCTCTGGAAGTGAGTGGATATGTTGTTATTCCTGCCCAGAGTGAGCTCTCCCTAGCTCAGCACCCTGTGCTGCAATCTCACTGCATCAGATTTCAGCCTCCTCCAGCATCTCTGGGCTCAGGCAATTTCCCTGTTTCCCTGTTGTCTGCTTTACTTCTTGTACACTGATGGTGTTACAGCCTTGAACAACTCACCTGTCCCAAACAAAACCAGAATAATACTGGTCACTTTGTGTTTTTTCAATCCTGTAACCAACCTTTTCCAGCATTGTGGCCTTGGACATACCATGTGTTTTCAGCTCACAATTCAGGAGCAATAGTAGGAGAGGTATTTAGCCCAACTGGCTTGGGGAGTAACTCACACAGTAATCCTCCTTTAGCTGGCCTACCTAGACAAAGAAACAACTGGAAATCCTCGTGTACCAGTGCACACTCTTCTGCCTCCCTTCCCTCCTGATCCCTGCTCCTCTTCACGCTTCCTTCAGCTCTTCCAGAGAGTCCAAATCCATGCTAACATCTCCTCCTGTGAGTCCAGGCTTTAGCAATTTTCTAGTCAAAGATCTGGCTCCATGCACAAATTTTTGGAAGAGGAGGGCCTTACCTAGAACAGAAGTACTCTTGTTTCTTTCTCTAGCGCCTGCTCATATACCAAAAGCCTTTAATGATCAACCTGTATAGATTTGCTGGCACTGCGCTGTGCCTTCAGCAGAAGAAAGACTGCCAGAGACATAAGGTACAGATAATTCATACTAGTCAGGCTGGAACTTGTATATTGGGATAGATAACCCAAATCATCCTAGTGTTATATGTGGGAGACAATTTACTATATAGATGCCAGACCTGAGGCCAAGGAGCAAGATTTACACCTCTAGAGCCAGGAATGCAATTCAGCTGCAGCTGATCAATGAAAGCCTGAAGTAGATGGAACAGCTCCAGGATTGTATCAAGGTACAAAGCCTGAGCACAGACTGCAGCCCTGGGCATCTTGCTCCCAAGCCGGTGCCACAAGCACCGGCTCCTAGAGATGCTATTGTTCATTGTCCCAGCAAAGTCAGGAACAGGTTCTGCATGCTCCAGTACAATTTACTGTGCTTAAGGAGCTCCCTAAAAAGTTCAACTCTTTCCCAGGCAGTGAAGGGGTTTAAACCCAGGCTCCCAACCTGGTGTTGAAAGACAAAGTAGTACTACCATATTATGGAGTAAAGGAACGACTCGGGTATCTGACCCCAGAACAAGACTTTGAGTTGTGCCAGATTCAACACTCTAAGATACTCCTCCTGCTGTGAAAGGTGAGAAACTTTATCCTTCTCCTTAACATATTCTGTGAAGGAATAGCACAGAATAAATTTTGTGTGTCAATAAGGAAGAAGGAACCCCCTGAATCTAAAATTTAACTGCAGCACAAATAATCCTGAATCATCACCATCAATAATCACTGACAACATTAGTACGAAATTCTGTCCTAGTGGCTCCTAGTTAAGCTGGCCCATTCCAAACACTCTATTTTAAAATTATAGTTATCAGGAAAGTCATAAAAGTGGGAACTCCAATCATCAATGTTTGATGAAAGGAAGGAACAGATAAGATTTTTTTGTGTGTATGGAATCCCTAGTTAAATATTGGCAGAAAAGGGAGGTGAAAACAACAACAGGCAGGGAAAAAACCTGTAATCAGGCCTCATTAATACTGTAGTTAATTGATTTTCTGCTTAGATTCCAAGGAACGGCAGGTAGCTTTCTTTAAGGTGGATAATAGATTAGCACCCACTGGAGAGGCAGAGAGGGAAGGAGATACTTGTGTGTAAAAAATGTGAACTTTTCCACTGTTGAAAACTTTGACCATTTGCTTCAAAAGGTAGTATGAAACTCAGTGGTACAGTTTTCATAAACTAGTTTAAGCCTTAAAAGAAATTTTTCCCCCCAACTTTACATGATAAAAAAACCCCATATAATTTTCACTATTTGTGAGACTTTCCCCCTCCTTTTATCATATCTGGGGAACCATAAATTGAAGAACCCAGCATTGCTCATGTCTGTCTAATCACTTGGCCTACATTTTGATTCTCTTTTCATGTAGCAATTCAGATACTATGACTAGTCAGACATGGAGAGAGAAGCAAAAATTATTTTCACAGAATTAAAAAAAGAGCAATAATATCCCAGGTGCTACTCCATCATGCCTAAAGACACACCAGCACAGCTTGAACTGCTCTAAATTCTCAGGGTTTGTCTACACAGGGCTGTTTTAATTCAGTTCAGTTAAACTAATAGAGACTTTTAAGTGGTTGGTGCTGACTAAGCTTAAACAAGAGCAATACAGTGCCAGAAGTGTTGTCCAAGAATATTATCAAAGTAATGGTCTGTCTAAATACACAGATATGTTTAGATGGGATATAATGGGACTTAACCTTTGTATGGATGCAAGGCAGGTAACGATGTCCCAAAAGACAGGTTATCTCCTACCTACCTACTTATAAATACACCCTTTGAAACACTGTTGGATACTGGGTATGGTAGAGCAATAGCCTTATCACTGCTACAAAGCCTGTACGCTTTTATCCTTGTCTTTAAGGATGTCATTCTAAGAAATCATGAATCAAGTATGCATGCAAATGCATACCTGCTGTACGTATGATGTTGCTGTGTACATAGGCTGAGTGCTGTAGGCAGGCTCTGATGTTACAAGAGTAGGCAGATTAGTATTTACTGCACCTTGAGATAACTTGAGCACAGGATGCAATTCTCACAACTGCTTCCAGAAATCTTACGTGCTGTGTCAGAAATCCCATGGACTGCAGAGCAGGGGTGTCCCATGGCATCCCCCAACATCCTGTCTCACTGCTGTCCCCGCTCAGGGACAGTCCTGGTGAGAGCAAGCCTTTGGCTCTTCCCCCAAGCTTTGTTATCAATGCAAGGAAACACAAACAGAACCACCCCCATTCCCCTGCAAAACCCCATAGCCTCGATATGTCCATTTTATTAGTGCTGAATTCATCCTAATAGTCTAAATCCAAGAGCAATGCTGCCTTACACATCTTTCTAGCTCAAAGGGCACCTTTTTTTCTTCTAAAACCTTTTCCTATTTATACCCTGCTTCAACAGCTGTGCTTTATTTCCCATTCAACATCCATTTTCCCTTAAGAGGGATAATTAATTTAGAACTCCAGACAATAAGACATAGGTGAGAAACCAGCTTTCCTGATGTTGCCTTTCTTTTCTTAACCATTAACGGTGCAATTCTGCCTCACATTTACATGGGAACAGGGGAGTACAACTAAAACCAAAACCAGAAAATAATTCCTTTTAACGCTATGCTAACATAATGAAACAGAGGAGAAATTGCAGAAGTCATATTCCTCTACTGCAGTATTACTTCATCGTGGGTTCTTAGATACTAAAAAGTCAAGAACTGAAAAAATTAGGCTTTGATGTGTCATCTTCACTTAAGCAACCACATGCTTGCTCAAGTAAATAGTTTCAAGAAGTATTTTCAGGAACCTCAGGTGCAGGAGTAGTACTTCAGAGATTTCTTTTCCCTGTCAAAGTGGACCAGCCTGTTTGCATTTATTTAAACTTTCTGTACATGCTCCCTACTTTGTAGTCCTGAAGGCTGCTAGCAGTCAGGTTCTTCAGTTACTGGGTGAATCTCAGCCCTTTCTTACCTGAGATGATGGATCTAAGAGAGCACATTGACCTCACAAAAAGGCAAAAATGGGTTCTCAGGCTAAGGGAGCTGTCAGCTTATGTCTGAACTGGTCTTAGGATGTTGTTGACCCTTATAAAGAAACTCATCCTTTCTGACTGGAAAACAAAGAGGGGAAACTGGGGAAGACTCGGTGTCATCCTACTCCCAGCAGGGTTTTAAATCCTCAGTTTTCCAGGGACCCATAATCCGAGACATTACCTCCCTTGCTGACTTGGGTTTCCTTGGTGCTCCCAGCAAGCTTGTCCTGATGTCTCAGGGAAGCTGCAAATGCATGTAGGTATCATGCTAGGGCATAGGTGTCCTGAGAACATATAACTGGGCACATATTGATGATCTCAGTTGTTTGGCAAGACTTGTGCTCATGTTCAATCACCAACCTAAGATTGAGGTCAAAGCCTCTTTTGATTTTAGTGCATAGAAAAGCCTGTTCTTGATGATGATGCAACCAAGTATGTGGAGTAGCTTATTCCATACCCTTCATGCAATGAGTGAACTTTTTGCATGATTTCCCTTTAGAGCTAACACCCCAGTCCTGATGGTGAAAAATACATTACCCATCCCAATAATGGCACAGTGTATAAGTATGGAAGTGAAAACATTCATGTATGCAGTGCTCTATCACTGTGAGTCTACTTTGACCCCTCTTTTAATAAAATCCAGGTGATTCCACCTTTCCAACACAGCATGTGCTCATGCTATATACATTGTGTTTTGCAGACACTATGAGAGAAGCCTTATAGAGGTGGGCTTGCTGACAAGAACAAGAGAAAACTACACTAACAGTAAACAAAAGCATCACTCCCAGAGGATCTCTCAACTCCTAGCAGTGACCTTTGAAGTTGGAAGGACATATGGCCTGGACAGGTAAGGGAATGACATTGCTGATTATTTTATGGTATTCTTTGCTGTAAAGCATGCTTGTACAAAGAGCAGTTTGCAAAACTGTGTTTAAAAAGAACTGGATTTGTCAGCTATGACAATAGCTAGGGGAAGACTTAAATAAAATAATAGGTGTTTTTCATCTTTAATGCCTATAATTAGTTAATGCACTGTAAAAAACAGCACTTCATTAATCTTCCTCTCTCCACTGAAAAAGAAAAATCAACAAAGAAGAGAAAACATGCAAACCCAGTATTTTGTTAGATCATCTTTTAAGAGCCTGGTTCCTGTTTAGTATGTGTTTAGTGATGATGCATTCAAGTGAATAATTTAGACCTTGTATGACAACTTTTCAGGAGTGGTTTTATCAATGTCAGACAGCTTCCCGTTTTTGACCATATAAACACATGACAGGAATCATCACTGACATTATTAGTTTTGGCACATCTTCCTGCTGTTTGGATAGGAAGGCCCCATTCTTTTTTTTCTGGTGGTTAATTAGCATCATTACTTTTAGAATTCCCTGATTGTAAATGCTAAATCAGATGTATTACCTTAAAAGAAAAAAAAGTCTTGCCTTGTACCAGCACTGCTAAAGTCACAAAGCCAGACACTCCTGGGAAATGTTAGAATTACATTTGCACCATTTTAATTTTGCAGGTTATTACTTCTGTGTTCTTAGGTGCAAACAGCAACCTTACTGGTAGTAACAAGACTGCTTACAACAGATCTAGTGATGCCATATTTACTCAAACAGATGCTGAAAGCAGGAACCCATCCCTGCTGAGCAAAGTGTTTTGCTTTGTTGACAGTACTTTCAGTGGCAGTTAAACACACGTGTGAGTAAGGATTGTTTTAAGGTCTTGTATGTTCAGCTGCACGCAATGGTTCCGCATTCTGGTATTCACACCAATAGCCTCACTGGGGATAGTTTTAAATTAAGCACAATGTCTAGCCCTTTTTTTTATGGATGTATGGAGCTAGGAGCTCACCTTGCCCTGCATGAAACGTCTCAGCTGAAGGCAAAAGCAGCTCCAACCTGGTAAGAATTTTTTCCATCCCTGTGGGTTTTTATCAGGTTGTGGGTTACCATTTCAGTTTGTTCGGGAGGGATATTTAGATTAAAAAGCACTCTGAAATCAAGAGATCAGCTAAAAAAGTATCACTAAACATTTTGTATTGCCTTCCACATGCTCATGGAGAATTTTTTTCTTTCAGCTTTCTCTTCAAACCTAATTGTTTCCTGTTATCAACACAATTTTATGTAGGTGCACACCTTACATAAGGTGCCAAGCTGCACAGTGTTCTGTTGGATTCAGTAATAGACTTAAATTTAGCAATTTTCTGATTGGAAATAATGCCATTATTCATGTGCCCTTGTACCAACTCCCAAGCTACCGCCTGGCTCTCTTGATAATATGACGTTCCTGATGCACATTATCTCAGAGGTCAGTGTGAAAGGAAAGGTGTTACACAACTCTCAAGAACAAATCCTCCAAGGAGGAGATCTCAGATAGGCACAAAAATGTTATATCCTAATCTTGGCACAACATCTGCTGGGTCCTTACACAGGTTAAATATATACAGTGCTCCTTTACTAGGTGTTACAGCTGTTACTTATAGCTGAGACATCTGCACTTCTTCAGTACGCTTAGTATAGTCATCAGGTTATTTGGCCACAAGAATGGTAAAGAGCAGTGGGCTAATGGGCTAAATTGGGGGAAGTATGAGCTTATTCTTACTTTTGAGGTTACATGGAGGTTTTTTTAATAGCTTATGTTACTCTGTGAGTAACCTGCGAAGGCAAATACCTAAAGATGGCGATATAAATCCAGAAGCAGCTGAGAAATGGCAGTCAGTTTGTATTCAGAATTTTGCTTCCCCTACAGACCCAAATTTAAAATTTTGAGTTTAATTTCTTGGTGGCTTGATTGCTATATCTGAAAATTATGCATAAAGTCTTCTATCGGAGAGAGTGTTGTGGAGAAGCAAAGGCTAAAACTGCATTAGCACAACAGTCTGTGTGTAAGCGCAGAGTAAGGTGGAGGTACAAGACCCAGCCTTATAGTGGCTTGGCTACCAAAACACACATTAGCCCGCACTGAGCTCCCTGCTGCTGCCATCAAGCACCTCCTAGCAGCCAGCATTACTACTGCCTCACTGTATTACAGCCCAGTCACTCCTGTGACTGCAGTGCAGGCACAAGCCAAGGTGGATGCCACTCCAGTGGAAAGGGAGCAGCTGTGCAGCTGCAAGCAGCTGGCACAGCATGGCACGAGGAGCCATCAACTAATGAGCGTTAATGGGGACAAGAGCACCTTTAGGTTTCTTCTGCCCCCACTCCCAGAACTACAGCTCTGAGCTTCTTCATGTAGTGAGTTGCATGCTGTTGTGTATGAAAGCTGTCAAGAGCTGGAGATTAGAATATTTGATTTGCCTGAGAGGAAAGGAAAGTTCCTTACAAGCCAGGAACTGTGATGAGATCTTGTTTACCAGGCAAGTGTGGGTCTAGAAATCAATACACCAAAGTTGCCGTGACCAGATCAGTGAACAAAATTTAAGACAAGCTATACCTCATGTCACACCTTTGCATGAGTGGTTTAACACTGTTACTGCCTTTTTTCTTTCTCCTAGAATGACCCATTTAAAGTGAAACATTTATATAGTGTCATTTGTAAAAATTCTGAGCAAGAAAATAATAAAATATTTTGAAGTCCTTTCTAATGAAGTACTAACTAATAAAGGCTTTAATTAAAATGTTGATGGAAAACTTAACAGAAAATGAAAAAACCCACAAATGTGTGCAGAAAGTCACTTGTGCAACATCTTTAGCAATTGCATTTAAAGAAGCTTCAATGGTAACACTTTATACTACATTTTTTTTCCTTATTCCCTTCCCCATAAACATCAATTGTCCCACACTTGCACTGGTTGTAGTCCTATTAAATAGGTAAAAAGATTTTCTTACCAGCACCATGTTAGGAGTTATTCTGCAAAAGTAATCTGAAGATGAAGTGAGAGGCTTTATGAACCAGAGAGGTAGCAGACACAATAGCTGGAGTGTGTGAAATCGTAGAACAAGGGGAGAGGCAGGAGCTGGTGACTGGATTACTAATAGAGCTGGGGATCTCTGGTGAAGGGACAGGAGTGGAAGAGAGCCACGAAGTATCAAAAACTAATAAACTCAGTGTATCTCATGCTAATATGCCTTTCTTCAGATAAAGGACAGAAAGCCCCAAGGCCCTGCTTATAGAAATCAGCATGGCACTGCTGGCTTTAATGGCACCTCTGGCTGATTTAGGCAAACAGAAGAAAATAAGCCTGATAAAAGCAACAAAGAAAAGATTTGTGTCCCTTGTATCTTTCTTTCAAACTGATAACCTTGGGATGGCAAATGAGAGTTGGCAGAAGGACCACCAGTTTGTTGTACAAGGATCTGGTACATTTGCTATATGCACATCTTTATGAAGCACATTGGGGCTGATATTTCTTTTCTTTCCTTCCTTTGCCCCACTTTTCCCTCCAAACAGAAATATCCTCCAGCTAGCGCTCATCCCAGCAAGAATAATAGTACATATACTTGCAGATAGTGGAGAAAAAGAGCTTCAGTCTACATAGGTATATGTATGTATTGCTGCCAATCAGTAGAAAGCATGAATTGTCTGCTTTCTCACTAATCCTTACCCACGAGTTCAGATTTCACCTGAGCACACTAACCATGTGGTGCACAAACTTGCTTAGCCCTCAGGCAGAGCTATATAATAAGATGTTCATTGCCAGCAGATTAAAATTCAGTTTAACACTTATTTGCCCACATAGAGCTGAACTGGCAACAAAGCAAGATGAACGGGGCTCTCCTTGGCCCTCTGCTGTGCTGCCCTGTCAATCCAGGATCTGATAGTGGTTATTTATATCTTTGCAAAGTAGGTATAAAACACAGAAATCATTACAGTTGTGCCTAGACTGGGAGGCAGAGGTGTGTTGGCACACCCCATAGTGCTGGTGCCCCAGGATTTGGATTTGGGATGTGAGGCTGGGCAGGGGGTGTGTAGGGCATGCGTGCCAGGGAGAGAGCAAGTGATTCACTTGGATCCCGAAGCTGAGAGATGCTATATGATCTGGTCATAGTCCTGGGTAGCACCTGACAGTGACAGGCAGGTCCTCTGAGCTGCACCAAAAGGAAGGGTTTTGTTAGGAAGAAAAACAAAAAAAAATTTTGTTTTTCTTTTTTCCCTCTTCTGACAAGGGAAGCGTGCTATTGCTGTTAAAAAATAAATGCTAATTTTAAAAAAATTCATAGGAACTGGTGTTTTAATTTTTGAAGGCACAGAGGTCTAGAGCTATATAACAGTAGTGGCTTCAATTGCAACTGATTTCAAACTGGAGTTTTAAGAGCCCCATTCTTTGTGCAGATCTTTCTTTCAAATAATTCAAAGAAGGATGGGGACTAAGTTGCATTTAAAGCTTGACAACAACTCATTCATCTGCATGTCCCACATGTTTGGTAGACAAGATCTCATTGCATTATATTTGCCTTTCTGATTCAAGCAATAGCGGATCTTTCCTAGGAAACCAACAGAATTTAACCAGTTCTGAATGTGAAGTTACATCAGAGAAGCTGGTTTTGCAAAAAAAAAAAAGAAAAAATTCCATTGATTAAAATTACCAGCTTAAAATTATTTGTTCAAAGTTCATCTGCTGAAGTGAAAGCCCCCATAAAACCAAACTACAGTAGAAAGTGTATGCGTATAATTTGAATAGCTGCCATTCAGAGCCAGACAGAGTAGAAAGTAAGAGGCTACATGCTCCTCAAGGTCTAACCCCAAACCTTAACTGCTTCCATAGTCTCAGCACAGCTGGAGGTTTTGTTCTAAATTTATAAGCTGTAAAGCAGCCAACAACCGGGAAATATGAAAATGGCATAGTAAGACTTCAGACTTCACATCCCAGGGTTGGGCGTGGAGCAGCTCACCACCCCTTTGAAACCAAAGAAAATCTCAAGAAGCATCATAAGCCCAGCCAAAAAAGATGTCACTAAGTGGTTGCATTTCTGTTTGGAATAGTTAAAAAGCCAAAACTGTATTTAATTGTAATTTTGAAACAGAGATAGTTCAAAGCAGCTACAAATTTGATTTGAAACTAAAATGTTGTATTCTGGTTTGTTTTCCCAGTGTCTGTAAGTGTTGTACTTCTAGGTGATTTTTTAAAAATACTGCTGAATTCTAGCAAAGCTTCTTGCAACAGTTTCAGTGAAGTGGTGCTTCTAGGGTAGTGAGGTTATGGCACATTTTCTGAAGGATGGATTGAAACATTGAGTAGGAAATTCCACAAGTGCCAAATCCTACTGACATTCTAGATTATCTAAGCATATCTTCCTGTTTTGGAAAAGAAAAAAAAAGCAGTAAGTTTTGAAAATTTTGCTTATTTATCCTTTCATTTCTAAAAAACCCACTCCATTTAGGGTGACGCTTCTGAAGGGGAGAGTGAGAAAAATGCTACTGTCATCTGAGGATCCCTGGTTTTTCATTAAATCAATACTGCCTGTTAGTTGCCCTCCCCATGACTGAAAAATCAAGTTATAAATCTTTCTAGCATCTCTGTTCATTCTCCTAATTACACTGTATAGTGCTGATGAACAAAGCAGGCTTTTTTTTTGCTAAATTGTATGCCTGGAGAGGCTTGTGAGGGGGACCATGTAGTTGTGTAGATAAAGTGTCTAACTCCACATTAATATGTAGTGGAAAAAGAAAAGAATAGGAGCTGCCCTAGAGTATGGAGTACAAGATACACCTTGGATTAGCATTCCTGGGCTGAAGGAATGGGCTATAAAGATTTAGGTGGTATAATATTCTGTATGCTATTAAAAAAGTATCATCATGAGGGAACATTTAATATAAATCCTTCCTACAGATTCCCTGCAAGAATAAGGTGGCCTAGCTAACAAAGCCTTGATTTATTCAATAAAACATATGCCTTTTTCCTTTAAAATGTAGACAGGGCACCTACTTCTACCATCTCTATGGTTCAGCTGCCACTGCACAAATGTTCCTTTATACCTAAGGAGTACCTGGGCGCTACTGCATGTCCTTACATACAATGGTCTCCATTTACACGCCTTGTGAGAAAGAGCAAACAAGGACACAAGCAATTGCTAAACACACAGAAACTTATATAAACTCCTAAAAACACACCATTCTCCCCCTTGCCCCCATCAGGATTTTCACATAACAACCTGTTAGCAGGCACATGAAAGAAGTCAAAACAAGAGCAGGATTTGCTGCCTTAGCTCCTCCTTTTGCAGCCTTGCAGGAGAGAAATGAGAAAATCAGGGTCCTCACAACTCACAGCCTGTAAAACCTACAGTACAGCTTTACCTGTTCCCCAAATATGCTTTTGCTTCTCATTTATCAGTCCTGCCTCATGAAAATGCTGTGCCACAGACACATGTTCATCTCGCTTATTTATTATATGGTGTCCCCAGAAGCACAAACGCCCCTTAGACCCATTAAATGCCCATGGTTTGGGGCATGTTATGCAGATTTGGGGCAATCCAGCAGATCTTCTGGATCTGGTCTGAGTTGGAGTCTCCCACTGGCAATGTGCATTGGGGGTGGTCCTTGAGGTGACTGAAAATAATGTGTCTATAGACTGAGTAGGTCTTATTTTTCAGCATCCCAGTGGGTGCTGACCCACTGACAAATTCCAGCCTTGAATTAGGCACACAACAAGCAGGGAGACTGTTCAGGTGAGCAAGGCTTATGCACAAGAACTGCAGCTGAAGCTCCTGCTAATTGCAGCAAGAGCAGGCTTGGCCCCAAGGAAGGGATGTGTACCAAAACCATCAAAGGGGATGCTCAGGGAAGGAATTCTGTTCTTGTCTGAATTTACCTGTAGTCTACACTCCAAATACAGGTACATAATAGAAGTAAGTGATAGAGGAGCACTGATGGCATCCAGCACACTGGCTATCTGATTATTTTCCTATATCCAGTCTGCTGTTTTACAGCCCTCCTTCAACCCAGCATCTTACATTAGTGCAATGGTTTTTCCAAAGGAGACTTTCCACCAACCATGCATCAAACCCCTACTTTATGAAAGAAGTTGTGATGCTGTTTCTGATATAGCGATCAGAAACCCAACAGGGAGAGAAATGCAATTTAGGAAGTGTAACTCGGAATTACACTGCTGTAACACGTGTACCTTTTAGTGCATGACTATGATCAGATCATAAATAGCACGCAGCGAAGAGCAACCTCCAGACTTTCACCACTGAATCTTTAAATGCCCGTGTTACTGCTACAATTATGCTGAAGACGTAGTGGGGGTTCAGTTCCTGCGTTACAAATTAGAACAACAGATCACTTCCATTCCCATGGCTTTCACAGGCTGGCTATAAGAAAATAAATTGCAGCACAGGGAGCTGGAAAGTTATGGTCTGTATTTCTAAGAGGAGGAGATGGCAAATAACTGCATGTAACTTAATGCATTGCACTGAGACTGGGTTACACTACAAAACGCTCCACCATTTTTCTCTAAACAATTATGCATAAAATAAAATAGCAGCCTGTCTTAATACAGTCCAAACCCAGGCCCTCTCTGATATGTGATGCGAAGTTGCCTAAACCCTAGTTTATAAGCAGCATCCTTCTCATTAGGATTAAAAAGTGTCATGAGCATTAATCTTGCAATCTTCAATAGGATTAAAGGGAAGAAAAAGAAAATATATACTTAAAAATCTTCACTAACAAATATTAACACCAGGATGGCTACAAAGTTGCTTTCTATGCAGCTGTGATAATTCCAGCATCATTCGCACTTGGGAAGAAACATGAATAGTTGGATACTTTGGGACAATACTCACCTAGCTCCCTTCAGAAACCATTTATGCTATTAAATCATTTGTTCCCGGTACTGTGCTCAGCTGACGGTACCATACATTGGCTCACCTCTGAAGAGAAGATCTATATAAAATTCTTTGAGTGGCACTTCCCTAGCACAGGACTCTTGCACCTTGTCCTGCCGCCAAGGTATTGGTACAGTACAGCACCCTCTTCTTCAAGTTTATCAAACCTCAAGGAAGGCTGGTAATTTCTATTTCCCCCCCAAATACTCAGACCTACTTTCCTTCAAAAACTCTGCTCTTTGCATCCCTTCCCACCCCCTCATACACCACAGTTTCTATAATCGTCACCTTATGTAAGAGACCCAGAACCGGGAGCGGTTATTTATCAGTGTTTGCATGCCCTCGCTTTCTCCCTGGAGAGCACTAAAATAACCTAACAGATCCCTGTTTGATACATGTGGGCCATTGCCTATCTTTGTGCCCAGTGGTAGCTGCCATTACCCGGTACCCTCAGTCACCCTAAGAGGAGTGATGCTGAGGACAGAGAAAACAGATTCATAGGGTTTGTACCTTGTGGGTTGTGCTCTGGTGTCCCCCCTCTGCTCATGGCAGAGGTCCTGTGCGGCACAGCAGGTGATGGGGTACCCCACTCTGTCATGCCCTGGGTTTTGCATGAAGGGAGAGATGCAGGAATGCAGGAGGGAGCATCCACGGCTGCAGAGCCATTGCAGTGCGCAAGCATGCACGCAGCTGGAGGGTTGAGCTGCCTTCTGACTTTGCCCTAGGAGCCTGTTCATGTGTTTTATCATTCACCTCTTTATTTTCAGGTGGCACTTTTGCAGCATTGTCACTCAGCTGGTCTCTAACTGACCTGGCAGGTTTTTACTGCTCTCTTCCTTCTTGCCGGCAGAAGAACAAAGTCTGGGGGATTTATGTGCCCCAGCTCCTGCACGGGAGCTGTGAGCAAAGCCTCCTCCTGAGGAGAGGAAGTTTTTGCTGACTGATGCCTCTATTTGAAGTGTCCATGTGTATTTAGGCCCTGATCCATCAGAGCACCAGAGCATGCAGTCAGCCTTAGGCAAATCCATATTGCTGTCACCAGACTATGTAAAGTAAGGTGGATATTTAAGTCTTTTGTGGGTTTAAAGCTTCAGTTTATCGTCCTGGCAGTTCATGCAGTTATGTAGGCTGCAATGCTCTAGGTTTATGATTTACAGAGCAGCTAAAATAGAAAGTTTGCAACATGCACATATTTATGCAGTGAAAAAGCACAGAATAACTTGCTTGATCCATTCTGGTAGAGGGTTTTTACAAGCAGACATGCATTTACCCTTTTTATTAGGCACTTTGGTCACAAAATTTATGAACTGAGCATGATTTTCCCCTGTGCAAAGCACCAATAGGCAGAAGTTGCTCCAGAAGTCAGTGGTGCATGTCCTATAAATGCCTGTTAGACACCATACATGGTGCTGGGCTAGCAGCAGCCTTATAGGGATAGATATCTTCTCCAAAATCTAGTCACTGCTTCAATCCACTCCTTGTCTTGAATATTTGGCTCATGCCAACCTCTATTTTTTGGTTAGAGTTATTTTTTTTCCTGCTTGGTTTTGTTTGTTTGTTTCTTTGGGGGTGGGATTGGTTGTTTGGGGTTTTTTTTTGTTTGTCTGTTTGTTTGGGGATGGGGAGTGGGATGTGTTTGTTTGGGATTTAAATCTCCCTTGACTTTATCATGAGAAGTTACTTTCTGGGAAGCAGATGAGAACTAGCATTATTCTGGAAGGGTTTTTAAAGAGGCCAGACAAGTTTGACAACAAAAATCTAGTTTGCAAAAAAATACTTTTCTTTTTTAAAACAAGAAAAAGTTTGGTTTTATTGTGAAAAAAATCTCAACTATTATCAGTGAGCAGACTTTTTAGTGCAGACGAACCAGCACCCTATCTTGAACTTTGTGTTACTGGTATCCTCCATCAGCTTTGTTCTTTGGGCAAACCATTTCTTCAGTGAGCTGCTGTAGCCTGGTACCCTCAGAATTCAATTGTCCCTGTCCCTTGCCAGACCACCCTCCTTCTGTTTCTCCCATTTCTGCAAAAATTAACTCCAAAGACTGTACAAACCAAATTAAAAGACCTTATTTTTATAACTTGCCAGCCGAAATTAGTTTTGCTGATAAGGGAAATCCGCTTGTTTGCTGGAAGAGAGATGGGAAGCAGCCCTGTGCCAGCTTGGGGTATCGTACACAGCCAAGACTGGAAATAGCAGCACTCAACCTCAGAGTTCATCAGTGAGCCAGTTCTTCAATAAAATAACCCAAACAATTTCCTGATGCTTCCCTAATTGCCTCTCTCTGAAATTCTTCTCCTCCCCTTTGGCCTGAAAAACAGTAGTGCAAGTCCCTTTTACCTTTCTTCTCTTCAAAAACTACATTTCTTTTAATGACAGGGTTGACAGCTTGCCACAGGTTCTTGCTAAACAGTAGTTAGCCTTCTTGATTTTATTATTTACTCATCATTCACAGTGGTGGTATATAGCAATAATCAGTAAATATGAATTTTTATATTTGAAATGTAAAGCTACCTGGTGTCATCATCACATAATCTGTGTTACAATAATACGCAGTTTTCACCTGACCTTTAGAAATCAGCAGATTCAATTACTTGTAGCATTTGCTGAAGATCATCCAGGGATCTCACCATAAATTATACTGTATTCTACAAATAGATATGACAACACTAATCAGCAAATTAAATGACAGCAATCATTCCTGCAGAGATACTTAAACATCTGACTAAGCTGGTACCTTAGACCTACACAGCCTACAGCTTCAGTCTGCAAGAGATACTGCTCTCATCCATAGGAAATGCTGACCTTGCAAGCAGGAACCTGTAGGTTACTTAAGATGTCTGATAAAAGAAGAGAAAAAAAGGCTGATGCATCCAAGTGAATGCTATTGGACATTGATGGACAGTGACTCCAGCCACTTCAGTAATATTTTGCTCTGATGTTGCCACCCATTCAACTTTACACAATTGTTTCCAGAGTGACCAGGGCTAGACACTTTCTGATAACCAGTCTTTTGCGAGAGTGGGGTAAGGCATGGGGAGAGCCATCACTGCCCCTGCACCAAGATGCTGCCTCCCTCCAGGCAGTCCTTGCCAGATGGACTTAAGGCAATACCTGCTGAACATATACTCAACAGCCTACTCAACAGCCATCTCACAGTGGGTGGGGACCAGACCTTGTCCCATCTCCACCCTCATTGCCCTGTCAAGTTGCAGTGGAAGAGTCTTTACTTGTTAAAAACCTGTGCCATCAGCTGGCTGCTGCTGGGACTGTGCCCCATGCATTGCCTGCACAGTGTGGTGAGAGCAAAAATGCTGGGCAGGAAGGGCAGGATGCAGAAGGGAAAGACTGTTAGGTGTGAAAGACCTTCTACAGGTCATGGAGCAAAGGAGACCATAGTTGGGACCAGACTTGTAGACTTCTGGCAAAGAGAAGCATGGAGGAACCTGAGGCCATGGCTCTGCTGGGAACGTCAGCCAAATGAGCACCAAGACACATCCTGTACTCACAGGCAGTGTCACCTTGATCTGGCCCCATCCTCAAGCCTTTCATAAGAAGCAGGTGCTGCAGGAGGCAGGGGCAGCGTGGCGCTAAGAGGTGAGATCAATACTCCACCACAAGCTGTTATTTTGACAGCTCTATTACATTCATATAGAAACAACTCCTGGGAAGTGTAAAGCACTGTGAAAAAAAGGCAGGGAAATCATCTGTCTTGCAATATGCCAGCTTTCACTGAGGAAGAGAACTAGATGCCAGAGGAGATACACAATGAGCTCTTCCTTTGGCTTTTTAGAGAATTGTAGAATCATGGAATTGTTTAGGTTGGAAAAGACCTTTAAGATCATCGAGTCCAACTGTCAACCATGCCCACTAAACCATGTCCTGAAGTGTCTTGTCTACGAGCTTTCTGAATACCTCCAGGGATAGTGACTCAATCACTTCCCTGGCAGCCTGTTCCAATGCCTGACAACCCTTTCAGTAAAGAAATTTTTCCTAATATCCAATCTAAACCTCCTTGCCACAACTTAAGGCCAGTTTCTCTCGTCCTTTTCTTTGGCCATAGCTGGTTATTGTCCACCTGAAAACCACTATTTCTTCTCTTATTTCTGTCTGGTTAGCCCATCTCTTGTTTATTTCATAGCAGCTTTCTCCCGCAGGAGAAGAATTAATTTTTCATACAAGCATGAAGACCTCAACCCCAGTTGGGAGGAAGGGATGAACAGCCCTTTCCTGAGATACCCTTCTTGGAAAAAAGCCAGACAAGCTCATCCTAGGAATCACTAGTTGAAGTTTCAACTCTGCATCACATGAAATAGTAAAGATTGTGGGAGATACCGCAGAGATTTCCTACTCCAAATGCCATTGGTGCCAAGTCCTTGTGTGCTGATGCATGCTGTGCATGTCCATGCCAGGACTTCAGTGATAGGTTTCGTGAAAGCAGCTGCATTTCTTGGTTTAACAATGGTGTCACATCCTGTGTAGGCCAAGACTTCTTATATGAAAACACAGCAGCACTTAAAGGAGTGTGATACAGTCTGCAGCTACCTCTGCTACAGCAAATAGAGCCATGCACTCAGCCTGGCGCATGGCTGCAATGAGACAGCCCTGACAGGACCTAAACCACACGGTCCCACTGCTCTACCTCTCTGGGAACCTGCAGCATCACCTGGAGGGGTTCATCACCAGAAGACCTCTTTTCCCTGCACACCTTTGTGTGTTAGAGATCCATCTTCATAATCCAGCAACATGCTGGGAGTAGAAACACCCAGCCACTCTAACACCAAAAATTCAGTTTGGTTTTTTTTTTAAGTTTTTTTTCTTTTCTTTTCTTTCTCCTCTAAACTGCACATAGTACTTTGTAGCAACACCATCTGATAACACAACACAAACAAGCCTGCTCATTTGTACTGCCTCTGGCATTCTCCAGACACATACACACAGTTTCCTCTTATCTACTACCCCTCCCACCTTGAGGAAGGAAAGCAGCAGAAGTGCTGATGGAGGAGCTCCAGTCACACTCCCTTCCAGCTTCTGTGGCATTTGCTCAACAGGGATAGTTTGTAAGGCAGAACAGATAGCTTACAAGGCAAGCCAGTGTTATGGAGACCTACCCAGAAGAAATGCCTGTCAGGTACTCCAGAAATTCACTGTGCCTTTGGTACATTTTTGTTTGACAAGATGTATCCTGCAGAGTTTAGATTTCATCCATCATTATTGCAAACTATTCTCTCAGCTGAAGTGCCTTTTCTCTTCAGCAAGACACTGCAAATTGGTGCTGCACTCTGGCAGTCAAGGGAGTCTCAATCAGCACCTCTTCTGTCAAGGGAATGCCTTTGAGGTCTTCGCTCTGCACCTGACACTTCTTGTGAAGGCGCCGTTGCAGCAAAAGGGAAAGTTTTCAACTTAAGGAGCAACACCTGAGTGCTGCTGGCAGGAGGCATCCTCACTGGCAGCTTAGAGAAGCTTTACCTACTGCATCAACTGACATACTTAATCTTTTTTCCACTTACAAACCAATGACACCATCAAACACTTCCACTGGAGATTAGGTTGCACAGATTCAACAGCAGGAAGCAACATTGCATCCTGCTAGTAGCACATCTGTGTGCCAGCAGAAGGTTATTTCAATTTGAACCAATATACAATTTCATTAATTTGTACTCTCATTTATGTACTCACAAGCAGCCAAAACCCCATCTGTGTGATACCAGTATCCAGGTGCTTTCATGGTGCCATGGAAGCTAAATGATGATCACTGCAAAACAACCCAACCTCTCCTCAAGATGGTGATCACACCATGGCTTTGGAGCTGCCTTTTTATACCTATCTGGAGCTGGTGAGGGTCAGTCCCTCCAACCCTGTTCCAATCAGGATTGACTCACTCTCCCCTGCCTCCTGTGCCAGGTGGCCTAAGAAACTGCCTATAGTTGTGTGTTGGTTCTTTATGGCCTACTAATATACGTGCCTTCCCATTGCCCTCATCCTGCTGCTTGGTCCTCCTGGTGCTTTCACACCCTGGTATTTCCATTCACAGCTGTCTTAGCAATTCTACTGCAACCTCTATGAGGGTGAGCAGGTCTGCAGAACTGTCAGCAACTTCATCTCATAGAGGGGCTGTGCTTTGGCAGGGATCTGCTGCTTGTTTGAGTTTTGCGCTGTTGCTGTGATGTCAGATGGCCTCTGCAGCATGTTGAACAGGTGGTTGTATATTGCTGTGGTGGGTTGACCATGGCTGGACGCCAGGTGCCCACCAAAGCCGTTCTATCACTCCCCCCCTCTTCGCTGGACAG
>JANZLQ010000086.1:14300413-14376042 GCA_026212715.1 Elanus axillaris | reverse complement strand
TTCCAGCAGCTTCTCACAGAAGCCACCCCTGTAACAACCCCCCCCCTCCCCCCCCAGTACCATAACCTTGCCACAGAAACCCAATACAATTGGTTAGGCGGTAGACTGTGATTTTGCTGTTAAAGCAGGTTTTGTAAAGAATGAAGCTCTGTGCCCACTTTTGACTTTCAAGCCCATGTTGTACAGCTGGGGAATTTGTACCAATAGCTTCTGCTGTGCTTAAGCAGTGTGTTTGCAATGATGTTACCATTTCATCTCTAACATCACACTTGCAAGTGCTGATGCCAACCTCAGGTGATGGCACCATCACCACGTTGAAGTGCCCTCAGTGTTTTAGCATGCCAAAAAGTGGCAGTTGTGTTCTCAAAGTTTAATTCTTGAAGCCCCATGTGTACCTGTTAGTAAACCCTAACTCCTTGCTTCCCAAACTTTCTTTCTTTGGAGCTCTCCAGAAAGTTACAGTTTTGCCAAGGAGCCCACCCAGCCTATGTAGTCCCCACAGGACAGCTCAGGGCTTAACTCCTGCAGGGACTCTCAGGGGAGGTCTGACTTTACTTCGCAGGGAGAGGTGTCCTGTCCTAGGGATTGGTTTTTAGAGTACCTGGGAGGAGAGGACTTAATCCAAGCCCCACAGAGGACTGCAACACAATTTCTGCCTCTCAGGCGGGTGATATAATCTTGCTTGTAGAGGCTTGTACTACTAGCATTGTTAAACTGGTGCAGTTATCCTTGCACATTGGTCTGGGCTATGGGAAGAGAAAATGCTTTTGTTAAACTGCAGCACCTCTGCTCAGCCTAGAGCCACACTGGGAATCACAGCAACTTGAGGACATTTTTAACTCTCCACTCTGTCTCCACAACCTTGGTGTAGTTTGCCAAGGATGGAGAGACAGGATCCCAGTCCCACAGAAATTGAGCCCTTTTCTCTTGCTTGCCTTTTTTTTTTTTTGTCCACGTATTTTTAAAGGCAGCACTTAGTCCACTGGGGCTATGGATTTAGGGCTTTGTGGGAGGCTTGTTGTACAATATTAGTATGGTAAAAGCTACAAATAAGGCCTTTGCTTTCTCCCTTCCCCCTTTCCTGTGTCCTCTGCCGTTGGTATTGCAGCATTGTTTTGAATGTTTATACAGCACCTCTTGCATCTGGGAATGGTTACAGGAAAAATCAAGACAGGACAGATATTTTAGCCATGGAACACCAAAGAGAGTTTCATTTGTCATGAGCTGGGGTAATTAAAAGTAATTTTTGCGTGTTTTGGATGAGGGATGCTGACTTCAGTCAGGGCATGAGCTGTGCAAAGTGCTTATTTTTATAGTTTTGACGTAAATCATGGAATGTTTTCATTCTTAATTTGGAACACTTGCCCCAAATGTTCCAAGTCTCTGTAGATAAGTCCAGGCTCTTCCTCACAACGTACATCCATACACATTAAAGTCCCAGAGCTGACTGCCCAAGTCATTTAGCTTGACTGAACACAGGACCAAGGCATCTTTTATAAGTGGTAACTTCCAACTATTTCGGTACATTACTGATCCCAGGTGAGATGCACAATTTTGCTATATAAAATCTATCTTCTTGTCTGCAGAAGTGCCATGGCTCATTTGCTTGACAAAACAAACCCAACCTCCTCCCCCAAATGTGGCATATACACAAAAATAATTTCCTTGGTTATATTTTTCTCTGGGGATATTTAAACTGTCAGTTTTGCTGAGCTACATTCTCCCCTCTCATTCTTTCTCATGGGGGATGTCCTGTCACAGGGGACCTGTTGCAAACTCACATTTTGAAATTTTCCAGAGAATTTAATATTAATGCACATACAAGAGACTTGCAAAATCTTTCTCTTTTGAAATGGTCATATGCTATCGATAGCTCTTAGAACTGGTATTGTTCAACTTTGACAACTAGTTCAAAATATAGTCAATGAAAACACTTCTGATCCCAGTTTAACATGGATTTATAATTTTTCAGGTTGATCACTGTCTCAGGGTACAGGCAGATGACTGCTGGCTCACTGACATTGAGACCCATTTCAAATCAACCCATGTTATTGGCATCATTTAGTGTTGAAAGAGGAGCTCTCTGCATTTCCAGTTGTATCTTCTCTTGTCCATGGAAAGCCCTACTTGGCCACTAACAATAAACTCTTGAGAATGGTAGGTCGTATCTCAAATCTCTAGAAGCAAACATGGGAAAAGCAGAAGCTTTTATTTTGTTTTAATCAAAGACGTTGGCTAGCAATCAATTATTATAATGGATAGCAATACAAACCTGTGAACCCACAGGGCCTGTCTCATATGGAGACACACTTAAGAGAAGGGTTTCTCACATGTGCAATCTCAGCTGTCAATCTCTGCAGCCACCCATGGTCAGAAGTAATAGTGCGAGCTCACCGCTAACACCCTTATGTTGAAACTTGGGCTCAGTATTTAATATCCATGACAATCCATCAGTTAAAATCCACTGAAATCCAACTCTCAAAACACTTTCAATGATTAATAATTAAAAGCTGCCTCTATAGGAGTGTAACATGCCAAAACATTGGCTAGAACAAGCAACTTCACACAACAATTTGCATTACAGTCTTTTCATCAGTTACAATAAAGAGGATGGTGAAATAAATATTTCATTATTAAATTAAAATGCTTTTTTTTTTTTTTTTTTTTTTGCTAACATGTAGCAGAAATATCTTTGGGGCAGTAGGAAGGGTCTTGGCAGATCTGTGCCTAAACGGTATGTTAGTGCCTGCGCTTCTTGCCTTACAAGTCTCCTGTAGGGAGAGCACAGATTCAGCCGAATCCAGCCACCGTGATTGTGAGTGCCCGGCTGTCAGCATGCCTGAATAGGCTTCATCTGCAATCAAAGCCACAGTGTGGCTCCCATGGAAAACTGCCCGGTAAATTGATGTGATTTATTGTAAGACTAGTCCCACTCCTGCTGTAACCGGTGGCAGATTGATATTTTGCCAGGGAAAGCAGGATCAGGCGCTGTAGGCTGGTGCCTGTATTTCTGATGTGGTAAGGAGTGCTAGCTAGTCAGATAGCCCCAAATGCTTGTACAGAAACATCCTCCATTCCTTTCCGCCCATTTATATAAATATTGCATACTTTTAATTAATTACCTGTCTTCTACATGTCTCTGTGTTAGTGGTTTTATGGCCTTCACTGATTTAGATTCACTAACTCTAATTTTACTGCAGGTCTTACGATGTTTATTGGGTTTTTTTTGGAAGTACCATCTTCTAGAGTCATGTGAAAACAGTTTCCATTTCACAGCTCAGTAACGGTCCCACCTCTGCTGCTTGTCAAGGAAGGTGCAAGCATGCAAGCAGTAACTGCTGTAAGCACCAGTAATATTACTGGGGATAATTCTTACAATTACACGTAAAAATGAATTCTTTATTTAAATAAAGCTTCATGAATGTCCCAGTTTTGTTTTTGAGTGGGTGGTAGTACTGAGGAACAAACCAATTCCTGCCCTACTTGACACCATCACCCTACGGTGTACGCACTACACTGATTTACACCATACTGACAGACATACATCCTTACAAACCCGGCCCCAATTCTGAGGACTATTATAAGAAGTTAATTCAAGTGGATGATACTGACTGCTGATCCTCCAGCACTTGTGTTTCACCAGGCATTCATGCCATCTGCATCCACGATGCTGCTGTGTTGCTGAAAGATGACGTGGTTTGGACCAGATCCTCTTCTTGGCTTGGGGCGAGCACAATATTATTTTCATTCCACTATCTGAAGGAGGCAGATCTGGTGGCAATTTAAGGATCATACATTAGCATAGGCTATGGAAAAAATAATTTATGCCCTCGAGCCCTTCTCAGATCTTTCAGCAAAATCAGTCGTCTAAAGGAAAAATCGAGTTCTTTGGAGAGCCATAGGGATGAGTAATGCACCCAAGAAGACTTGGGGTCCAGACATGAAGGGATTAGCATGATCCACCAGCATGGTTTTGTCATCTGAGACAGGCTCAGGCACATACTTCATGTCTCTTTCTTTGTTTCGTAATGGCCATCTGGATGTGAAAATGGGGGAAGACAGGAGCATGTTTCATAGCTCTGGTTTGTCTTCTCATGGGCAATATATCACCTCTGGCTTTTGCAGAGGACTGCAGGATGCCTTTTCTGCTGTAAGCTTGCAAAACTCCCATTTCTTTCTGATATACATTGCCATAGACTGCAACAGCCCTTGGTACCTGTAGCTCTGAAAGAGGGGAAATATTCCAGTAACAATTTACCCAACCTGAGCACAATCATCCAAAGTGCTTTTCTGTTGGAGTGGAGCCTGTGGCTCTGTTGGGCATTTGTCAAGCGGTCAATGTAAAAAATACCCAGTGCTTCCCCAGGATCTTGTTGCATTCGTGCAAGGAGTCACTAACACAGCTTTGCCTCTGTTGGCATTTGCCTTCTACCTAATGCTAGGATAACCTCCCTCCCTACAAAAAAAACCATGCCAAAAGCTGCCTGTTAATTGCTACAACTGGGACAATTCTCACAGGAGATGGAGGGATCTATCTGCAGTTCCCCGAGTGTGTGGCAATGGGCAGTCACCTAAGTGACTTAGTGACCTAAGGCAAATCTAAGATGATCTAGGGATTAAAAAAAAACAAAATAAATATCCTCCCTACTCTCTGAAAGGGAACAATACCACCCTGAATTTGTGTGAATGCAGGGTTTCCAGCATGGCTCCCTCTCAGAATATTTGATGGTTCATTTAATAAAAAAAGAAAAAAACAGAGCAGAGGGTTCCCTGGTGGGCTGTAAGACCTCCAAAGGACTTTTAGTAGCATCTGGAGATATTATTAAGTTTTCACACGAGGTATGCATAGCACAATAATTAGTTCCCCTGAAGAGACCCCAGTAATTGATGGAATTTTCTGACTTCTATTACGAAAGTCTGAAACGGCTCTTCATAAAAACCAGTATTGGATTTTTCACTCTATATTCCAGATATGCTAAAAATCAATATTGATACCTGGCTAGTAAATTCTGACACTTAAAGACGTTTGTAGCACAAAGAGCTCACAACACTGCTCCAACTAGGGAGCTAACAAGGGGAGCAAGAACGCATGGTGTGGAGGTGATGCTGCAGTGATGTTCCTTAGGTGCTGCTACCTATCGGCAGGCAGACATGCACTGGTGGAGAGGCCAAGGCTCCTGTGTTCCTGCATGGGTGCCCCACCGCAACCCAGAATAAACAAGGCAGAGCCCCAGGAGCCCCCGTGCCTGGCTGGAGGGGTGGCTGAGGTCCTGCCAGGGGGAAGCAGTAGGTACAACACACAGTGGCAAGACACAGGAGGGAAGAAGGCTGGGTGTTTTGTGCACCTGCAGATGTTTTGAATCCCCTTCAGTCTGTGAATTAGATTAGACAGGCTGCTCGAGAAATTCCCTCTGCATTTCTTCAAGAAATATCAAAGAAATCACCTTCTGGAACAAAAAGTTATAAACATTATTTTGTAGTGGGGGGTCTTTACTTCTGGTGATGTTCCAGAGTGCTCAGAAACCAAGTGAATGGGGAAGAAATAGGACATGCACTGCACATCAGCATTGCAAATATATTAGATCAAACATCGTACAGTTTTCACGCATTTTAGGATTGGGGCTGCAAACTAGCGAGTCGGGCAGAAAGCGCAGGTGCAACTCCCTGCCTGGCAGCAGAGCAGGACCAGAGGCCACCAGGTCTGCCTGGTCCTGCCTGAAGGTTGTCCCCTGCCATGGACGGTGAGGCTGCCCCTTGCCTCCCCCCCGCCTGGGTTTCTGCTGAGGCTGCTGCAGAGCGTCAGCTAGTGCCAACAGATGGAAAAGGTTTTGAAAATGAAAGCGTGACCCAGGAGAAGGACAGGAACCTGCCGGAGGAATCAGTTTGTGTAAAAACCAGCTCCTTCTCATTTCACATGTAGGGCCTGTGCTGGTTTTTATACAACTCTTTTTAAGGTAGTGCTATATATAGTCAAATAGTACTTTGCTGCAGCTATCTCAGTGCTTGTAAGTGACTGGAATACATGTAAAAGAAATGTTTAGCTGTATTAACTCCACGAAGCAAGATTATTGTAAGTGTCAAATTCACCTTAATCCATAGTGAAGCAGGTCCAGTTAAACCCCAAGATTTTTACCACTAAGTGTAGCATCGGCAAATGCCTGTCCCTGTGACCTGGTCCCGTCTGGCACCACTGGTGCCCTGGTCTGCAGCCATCACATGGCACGTCGTGGTGTCTGTTTGCAGGGTACCTGCAGCATCCCCCAACGGGTTGAGAACAGCAGCATTTCCATAGAGAGCCAGATAATTTCCTTCTCATTAGTTACTTTGACACAAGAAAGTTATCACAGCTCCTCGATCTGTTTGAGGGAACAGGAATTTGTGAAGCCAGATACAGGTTTTAAATTATGGCAATAGAAAATAGTTGCTTTTCATGGAAAGCTGCAGTGCAAAGGGAGAGCACACACCCAAGGCTGGATTTCCTCAGGGAAAGCAGAGCAATTATTTTGTTGCTATCAAGTCGATACCAGGGTGTTTTCTTCCTGTTTCTAGGACCCTAATATAATAAAAGGAGCTAATAGCAACAAGATGTAGGAGGCACTCACCGGTGAATGCTCCAAAGCACTGGGCTAAATTGGGTCCGGCACAAGGGAGGCGGCGCGGGCTTTCTCAGCAGCACGTAGAGAGCAGAGACCCTGCACTGCCCAGAGTCCCTGCGCTGCCTGGGGTGCTGTGGCACAGCGACATTTCACGGTGTCACTCCCTGCATGGTACAAATCCAGGCGATGCAGGGCAGGCAGCATGTGCCACTCGCACCAGCTCTGCACCATACCCAGCCTGGCCAAGAGGCTACCAGCCCTGTTGCCCACCCAGCACTTCCACAGAAAAATATCTTCTGGGGAGCAGGGAAGGACCTTTTCCCCTCCCTCCTTCTCCAGATGGGCCTGGCAGCTGCCTGCAGGTTTCTGAGTGAGGCACAGAAGGCAGCGGCAGCATGAAGGGGCCTCTGTTGTCTCCTCCAGCTCATAAATCACAGCAGCTAACAGCCCTGCTGACGGTCAGGCTGCTGTCTTGTGCCTAATGACCAGAGGGAGCATTTTGCAGCAGCAAAGTGAAAGCAGGGCATAATATTTATTTACTGAAGGAAATACAGGCTGTTTCCTACTTCTAGAAGTCCCTTCTCATCAGGAGAGGCTTTTCCCCTAGATGGAGAGGGAGGCTCAAGGAACTGAGCTCTCTGCTGAGATCATTGCACCCTTGGATGGAAATCGTGGCACGCCACAGCCACTGCTGCCTCTTCCTCCTCGCTGGTGCTCCATCTCCAGCTGCTTCCCTGAGGCCAACAAGCAGCACTCAATGAGTCAGAGACACATCTTACCACAGACTTTATGGCTTGGGTTAGCTTCAAGCCAGGGAGTTCAGCTGCTCTGCTCAGCTGGTGGCGAGCCATGAGAGCACTTGGGTTGACTTTCCTCATTTATTGCTGAGGCTCCTGGGATATCACACTTTTACTGATTTACACCCTTGGAGAGAGGTGGCTTGTTTCTGGGGAGACAGCCCATTCGGCTGAACCACAGAGACAACGCTCAGGGTTACTTTAATGACCCTGGCAATTAAGAGGACATTACAGAAGCCTTTCCAAAGGGAATCACAAACTTTTGGGTGATCATATATGAAAGTGTCTTCCTGGAGGGGAAAAAAAAAACCCTCCAAGAGAAGAACATTGGGGTAAGATTCACAGACTTCAAGGCCAGGACACACTGTGAGATTGTCTGGTCTGGCTTATCTATCACATTCCTCTCTTCTGCATCCACACTGACCGCACGGTGTGAGTAACACGCTGTGACACCATCCTATGCAGTGCATCATCCACTTTTTCTGTCGGTACTTACAATTAAACATCTCTGGTGTGCTTATGCAGAAAGGAAGAAAACAAAGAAGATTGTGCTCCTTGACTCTCTTGCCTCCAGCTTCCGTCAGCTGGTGTAATGCCTTTCCACCAGCCTCTGGTGGTTTTTCTGTGAAGCCCAACTTTCAGCCATCAGCCTATAGCCCAGGGAGCGTACAGAGGTGGCTTTTCTATGCACCTTCCTGAAAATGCTGGTATAATGACAGAGTATTTCACACCTGTAACCTCTTTCCCAGCTGAAGGCAAGTAACCTGCCCTGCTCGCAGCTCCTGCGATCAGTAGATTAGATCAATGCATCAACATTTACCAACTAAACTTCATCTTACCCAAGAAAAGAACAAAGTTCAATCTACCTCCTCCCAACCTTTTTTTCTTTTTAAATTATTTGATCCCCATTACACAGGCTGTAATAACTTATTTGAACAGGCCAATTATCCCACTGCAGCCCAGTAACACTGATTACATTACAGTTCTCAGCAATGGAAGTTGCCAAGCTCTCCTGCTCATTAGCCAGGATTCCTCCATTGACACAGCAGCATGTTTTAAACTTCTTCTCTTCACATTCATCAAGTTGGCTTCAATTTGTTCCTAATAAGAACTTGGCTCCTCCAGTGCTACTTAAAGCCCTTCTACCTGCTCTGGTTTGGATCCAGCCAAAACAATTAGCATCTCTCACCACGTTTTGCAGCCCACCATTCCACAAATCCCAGGCCTTTAAAATTGTATCAGTTATACAATAGTCAAGGTGTTACCTCCAGTATTTTCTTCTTTACTGTCTGCAAGCTGAACACTTGGATTTTTCATTTCTTCAGGTTCTTTTCCCTCAGGTCGACCTTCCTGTCACACCATCCCCATGATACTGATCCCAAGGAACCTAAGAACTGAACCTCTAAACCCACCCACTTAGAAAAAGTAAAAGGGAACTAAGTTGTGGAAAGCAGCACAAGCCTTTCCTTCTGCCAGCTGCCCTACCACTGCATACCAGTGGAGACTCTCCCTCTTTAGATGACCTCTTCTAATCCCAAAATGTGTTTCTGCAGTCACCTTCCCTAACTTCACTAGTGACCATCACCTGATGCTTTTTGCATGTGGCTTTTATTTCCTGGCCCTTCTGCTAAGTAGCTCTTCCTTCACTGCACAGAGATGACTCCATCTCCTACTGAGCCCTTAAAGAAGAGAAGAGTTAAGGCAAATTCCCTGACTCTGAGGAGGACCTAGGCCTAATGATGGCCAAGCAAATCCTGCTGTGTGTATTTAAGGAAGCTTCATGTCTGGGCAGAGCTGGGAAGGGAGGTCACCATGAACTGTTTCAACTCCATGGGAAATGGCAGGGTCACAGAAGTGGTCTTGCTTGGCATTCAGGTGTCTTCTGGCTAAATCCAGGAGAGGACTTAGCTGTTTTCCCATTAAGTAACACTACTATAGCCAGAAACTACCTGGCTCCTTGATGCTTGATGTCAGAAGTGAAATTCAGATTTAGAGTTAGGTTCTTCTACTCCCTCTATAGTTACTGGAGCAAGCAAGATGTCTTTGAAAGAGTGTCCAAACAAGCCAAATGCAGTTGTTGAAACCAATCTGTCAGTAAGAAATGCTGACCTGAATTTTGTAGCTGAAACTTAGTGGCTTCATGAGCTTGAGTGCTTCAGCCAGGGATTGGAGATTTGACTTGTGCAGCTCCCACACTCAGAGCTCTCCTGCAGTCTAAGGGTACAATGTAATCCTTGTGGGTTTAAACCCCCATTCATGTCTTTCACAGGTACAGCTGTTTACCTCAAAATGATTTCCTAGGGTTTGAGTGCATGCCCAGGTTTCAGGAGGCCTGGTTGTACAGCCCTCCAGCCTGCTCACCCACTCCAAACTCTTCCTGCCCAGCTCAGTGATGTTCCCCAATGCCCACCCCAACAACTCACTTGGATCCAGATACCCCCCAGCCTTTGCCTGGAAGTTGCATCACTGTGAAGGAAATGATGTAAGGCTCACAAAGCTGAGGATCAATTACTTGTGGTGGAACCTTGCACTGGTTCCAAAGCATCCACTTTGAGGGCTAAGTGAAGTCTTTGGTCACCTTCCCCAGCTTGTAGTAGCAGACTTCTGCTGCTGTAGTGAGACTGGTTTTCTTCTGGCCATCACCAGGAGCATTTGCAGAACCCACCTGAAGCTTCAGCAACCCAACGGGCTTGCTTCACGTAGCGTCTGCAGCTGCATAAGAGCATACAGCTCTGGCCCCACTGCCTGGCCTCCATGACACCATCTTCCCCTTGGTCAGCCTCCAGACTGTTCTTCCACACATCCCAGCCTGTCACCCTCTCTCCTCAGCAGCCAAGTCAGTCTCCTGTGGCCCAAGTACAGCAAACGCAAAGGTCGTCTGCTCAGCCGGCTGTGAGAATCCTGCCTCCCAGAGCCCCACGGGAGCTAAGGGCTATTTCCCAATCCTTCCCATGGCCTCCCGGCTTTCCCTTCTGTGCTCGCCATCACCGTGTCCCCCTCGTCCTCCCCAAATCCTCACCACCGTGCTGCCTCCCGGCCCCACGGTCCCGTCTGCCTCCCATTACCTGCCTCGCTACATGACAGGCAGCTCATTAATGGGGCCTTGGTGAATGCCGCTCTTGATTTCACACCCCACTGCTCCTCCTTTGGGAAGGAAATGTGCCCGTTTTTATTTTCTTTCACTTTCCCCCTGGCTCCTTTTATGTCCTAGGCTTATCAAATTCAGGGGCTCGGCTTTCAGCTCTGTTCCTCCCTTCCTCGCCTGCTTTTAGCCTGTGCTGTGTCCATCTCCCTCATCAGACCCCATTTCCCCACACCTCTTCTAGCAAGCAATTTGAGTCTACTTGCCTTGGAGATTATTTATTTTAATAGGTACATCCCTTAGTACACTGGATTAATATACCTGCTTATCTCTTCTCCCAGAGATAATTTTTTACATTGTAAATTAAGTAGGGAAAGTCAAAAGCCAATGGAATAGATTTATTTTTCAGCGCTCTCAGTGGAAGGCCCCTGCAAAGGTACATTTCACAGCACATATGTAATTGCATACGTGATCAGCAAAACAGCTGGGGCAGTGGAAGAGAAGTAAGGCTGCTATAATTTGTCAAGGTAGTTTACCAGTATGGCTGAAAATCATGCAGTTGCTGTTCTACAAAAGCCTGTCCTGTAAACCAATACATTTGCTTACCAGTTCATTGGCTGCCATGCACTTTTTAAAAAAGCTTCTCGTTGTTTCAGAGCACCTGCAAATGCACATTTTGCTGGGAGGGGCGGGGGGTGCCCAGGCGCATGCAATTTCTTGTTCTTGTTGTGAACACAAGAGGCTGCAGGGAAACTTCACCAACTCCTTGTGGCACTGCCCTTCCTGTGAGCAAAGGGGTCAGGATAAAGGTCTTCGAGGTCAGTAAGGTCTCCTGAGTCAACTGAGGCTTTTGAGTCAATGAACAGAGAAAACAACCGTCTTGTGTTAAGAAATTTTTATTTGTCCTTTGGATCTGTAATGTAAGCACATAAAATTACAAGTGGAAGAAACATCATGCCACAAAATTGCATAGAATTTTTACAAAAATGGGAATTATGCCTCTGAAACAATCATAGATTGAGGAACTGAAAATATGTACATGTTAACCGAAGTATTTCATCCTACTTTGAAAGCAAATCATCAAGGATTAATCAATCACAGACACTATTAATACAATGTACAAAAGCAACACTGATTTCAAAGAAAGGCAAGCAATGATGTCCCTTTAGTTAACTTTCAGTGAATGTTTAGCTAATACATGAGCATTAATTAACATAATTATGAACATGTTAAATCTAAAATGTCTGGCCTTCATTAGAATTTTAAAATTCTGTTTATACTGCCAAAACCAAGCTATTTTCAGTAGTGTAAAGATATCTGAAGTGCACGACCTAATTTAATATAGACAGCTCTATTCTATACAGCAGAAAGTCCACAATACAGCATTTCACACATTCAACACGGAACAAGGCAAATACATAAAAGGCACAAGACTTGCACATCATAAAGACCCTTTTTTCATTATCTTACTCTAGTTCAAGTAATATCAATATTAAATGATATCTGTTTCACTGAAATAGTTTGAACAATGCAAGATGTACAGTATTACACACTACCTTACACCTGCAGAAAGTGGCACTGTACAGATATAAAAAAATGTGAGTACAGGAAATGGTCAAATACAAACGTACTGTAAAATGACTACAGCTGATAGTATATTTAATCCAACCGGTATATTTATTTATTTTTAAATATAAATAAAAGGTTAACTGGTATTTGCCCAAGCTTCTTTAAAGACTGTGGTGAAGTCCTGGCTCCCCCGAAGTCCACGGGAACATAGTGCTGAAATTCAAAGGAGCTAAGATTTTACCAAAAAGACTGCACTGTACAACGGTTTCTATGACGTATTAGTCTTCAGTTTTATTGTGAACACTGCTATCAGTTTATTCTTTTAATAATTTAGACAATGTGTCATTTTTACTTTATAAAATGCAGCATTACATCTTGACTCTACGTTTTCAATGAGTGATTAAGATTGATTTCAAAGTGCAAAACAAGGATTAACAGAGGATTCACCTTTCCTAACGTTAAGATGAAAGTCAGATCTTTGAGTTTCATGTTCACTAATTTCATCTGGTTCATGAACCAGAATAGTTTAATCCAAAATATGATCTCCAAACAATGTGCAATTTTACTTTCTTTTTGCTCTAAGCTTAAAAAAGAAACATCAAAATACTGTTTGTTTTCCAAGATTCGAACTTATATATATACACACCATTATTTAACTGAAAACTTAAGCTTGATTTGTAATTTATTGCTTAAATTTAAATGTTACTTTAAAGTACTAAAATCCTGAGGGAATGGAAGTAAAGTAACTTGTTACAATGTATTAAAATGCCTCCCTATGTAATTGACTGCTTTCTCTGATTGCTTTTTAATACAAAGTAAGGCCCCGATCTTGCAAGCATGCATGTGAATGTTATTCCCCAGAACAGTTGCACTGACCCCAGTGGTGCGCAGGAAAATGCGAGTTTGCAGGATCAAGCCTCTCAACGCAAATCTATGTCTTTTGAGCTAGTTTATCCGTTGCCCTAGGATGCCTCTTCATCACATGGCTGAGGGAAAGGCCTTTAGCATTATGCGTTGGCTTGGGTACAAATAAGAATCTGTCTGTAATATTTCATAATTCCTATTTCTGTTAGTATGGGAATCCAGAGAATTGCATTTCTTTACCTTTTCACATATCCTGACTTTCACAAAGTCTCTCTGTTGTCTGATACAAATTTCTCAAAATGTGCTGTTACTTCTTTCATGCGTATCATACAGTACATTAACTTTGATTGTTCTTATTTTAAGAAGTCAGTTAAATGGATTAATATACATTTTTAAATAACAGTGATCAAGTTTTTATATTTTGCTTTTAAATTTCAGACCTTAATAAAACTGAACCTCAGTCGCAAAAATAATGGAAGATTCTGTTAAATTTCAAATACTGTAGTCCTAAACATTTTATAATCCTATCAAATTCAGTAAGCTTAAAATATGATACTTAAAATCAATACTTTCGAGTCTGCAAAATATATATCAAATTTATATTCTAAAACTACTTTGATTTACAACACTAACACCACAAAAAGAATTTTATGATTCAATGACTATTTTATAGCAGTATAACCCAGATGTTAGCTTTCATAGAGATTCTCTCTACTCACGTATCCCTGAAACATTTCATTTGGCCAAGAGACCATGCCGACTTCAAATAGAAACATGCCCTGTGTGTGTATATAGATGGATGTGTGTGCACATATAGATATATATATATACAAACATATATGCACTCACACAGTGTAACAAACACAGATGTACACAGACACCAACAATCTCCAGGCAGAGTTCTTCTCTTTGTTTTTCTCTTGTCACCACAGTTCCAAGAATTTTCAGCAGCAGTTATATTTCTTTCCATGTGATAAACATAATATCAAGACAGCAAGCCACCAGTGCTTGCAAAGCTAAAAAGGATTAAATGTTTCAGTGCAAATGTAAAATGATGGTACAGCTGTCAAGGTGCAGTTATAAAGAAGGAAACAAATATGATTAAGTACTGTTATAATATTCTCTAGGATCTGTATTAGTTTGGAGCACTTTGCACCGGCACTTCAAAAGGAAATCTACACACATTTGTCTCTGCACAATACGCTGGTCTTCATTAAACATGCTTAACAGTGAACATGGCCAGAAAATTACCCATTGTAAACTGGCCAGAAAAAAAAGGAAGAAAAAAAGTGGAGAGGATGGTTAACATTAATTTTCCCATTACAACTGCACTAAGCTTTAGAATAATAATAAGATGAAGAATGAGAATGAAGACCTTTGCACAATACTTTTTATAAAATGTTCCTTTTGGGAAATGTGCACTTGAATGCAGATTCCTCCTGCCTCCTGAAGTGCTTCAGTGGCAGCTCACATCGAGAGAGCAGAGACGGGCAGCTGGGGAGTGGTGCGCCCTGGCGCACTGATTGTTTCTTGGGCAATTAAAAAGTAGTATCAAACACTTTTTCTGGATTATCTTCTTCCAATTCCTCTTCACTTTGCAGAGGTTTATGATTTGATTTTCCACTGTCAGATGCCAGGGAAGAGGGGGCAGAACTGTGGTCTCCATCTTCGCTGATTTTCCCTTTCATGGCTTCCTGTACAAACTCCAGAATTTCCAAAGGCAGTCTTTTGAATTTGTCTTGATATTCCTGATCAAGTTCCACCTGCAACTACAACAAGAGAGACAAGCTGTCTTCAGGAGTATCTAATGCTACCAGTGCTACAGTATGGGGAAAGTACCACCAGAGGCAGGGAAGAAATTAATGCATTTTTACATGACGCGAGAATATATTCCTTTCTTTTTCCTATTAGCGCCACAAGTGCAATATGCCTATTGATTTCCATGCAGTCATTGCAAAGCTGAAGAAATGTGCACTCATTTGTGCGTAAGGCTGGCTTTGGGTACCATCCTTAGGTACCCAAATCCTACACATATATGTGGATTTAACTGTATTGGTTGTCCATACTCCTACTGGCTTTCACAAGACCTGATTCATGTGCAGTATGGATCACAGATAAGCCTTTGAAAGAGCAAGGCCTTTATTAAGCTTCAGGTAGCTAATCACACATTAATCACACCACAAACATTGCTCTGAGAACAATATAATAACTTTTGCCAGATTTCTTGGGTTGGAGAAACCATTAGGAAAAAGTCAGTTGTCAAAAGGAGTCAAAGAGGGAGGGAAAAAAAATTACATTTCTTAGGGCTAGATCATGGAAAGTTACATTATCTGATTAATACAGTATGTGTCTTGGACATTACTGGGGAAAAAGTGTTATATCATCAACAGGATGCAAAAGGCATGCAGAAAGAAATCTGGCTATCAGTCTTCAGGAAGCTGTGGGTCCTTTCCCAGTATTTATTTGTATAGCCTTTGTTTTTGGTGCCCATATTAGGATCTGCGCGACCCGTTATTTAAAAAACATTAATGTGTATGAAAGTTTCAGCTGAAGACAAAGCCAATTTTTTCATCATGACCAATATAAGCACAGCAGGAAGCAACAGGGGTGAGTTCCAAAGCCAAACCTGCTCCATCTGTCTGTCCATGCATCCAACATCCATCCACCCACCTTCTTAAAAAGAGGGAGTCAGGTTCTGCTAACTGTAGCTGCAGCGGTTTTGCAATAGTTTCTTAGGCAATTGGATTTTGAGCTGTATTTTTTTCCAGGAGGGATAAAGGTGCTATGAACTCTGATCCTTCAGCTCTATGCTTGAGTCTATCCTATCTAGCTTCAAGTCTCCTTCACCCCGTTGCAGTGACTCTCAACAGGCAGTACAAATTTTCACTTGAACATTAGGCCCTATACTAGTCTTACCATCCTTGACCTGTCCACAGCATGTGACTTTACCGCTTCCCCTCCCTCTGAGCCCTTCCAATCCCATTCCCCATGCTTCTGTCCTGGTTTTCATCCTGCATCTCTGACTTTCTTTTTGTGAGGCCTCTTCTCCTTTCTCCTGATGTGCAAATCAACGTCCTTAGCTCACCTGGTCTAGTTCTACATTCCTTAATTAGACAAATTTTGCAGCTTTTCTTCCTCAAGATCTAAGTTCTGGCTTTTTCCTTTTGGTTCCCCTGCTAAAGCTCATTTCCTGCCTTGTTTCTGGCAATTTTCCTGCTGTTCTGGCCTCAGTTTCCCACTTCAGTGACACAGTGCTGCCAAACACCGGGTCTGAGGCACAAATGGTTCCATTAAATACATCCTGCCTCTAAAACATATATTTGCATCAACTGTTAAGACAATCACTACCATAAGACCCTTCTTTCATGTGGTGCCTTTCTTTTATTTCCCTGAACTTCCTTTGTTTTCTGGCTTTATGTCTAGGTACACGTTCTTGAAGGGATCTTCCTTTTGTCTCCATTTTGGTAACACTTCCAACAGTATACCTACTATCCGAGGAACACTGCTGTAGCATGGTTAGCAGGAAAAACCCACAAATGATGCTGATCATGCCTCGCTGCCCAGCATACAGCTGGGGCCCTGCAGCCCCAGGACTCCACTCCTGATGCCCAGTGACCTTCTCAGCCACCAAGAGGCTACATCTGTGCTGGTCTCTACTTCAGAGTGAAGGCAGCATGGCACTCCCATGGGTCATATTGCAAATCCAAAGATTATGTTCTAGGCAAAGGTCTGCCATCATGGTGAAATCATGCTTTCGGTTACAGTTCACTACTAAATATCCTCACTGCTTAAAAAAGCAGGAGGGAGGGAGGGTGGGAGGGGAAGATGAGTCCTTCTGTTTATTTATGACAATTACCCAAAGATGCTATCACAGTTAGAGGGAGATTTATGCCAAACATGGGACAAAACATTCCTTGAGTTAATCTGAAACAGCAGCGATGGTAGAGGCAGTACCTGGCAGCAGGCTGTGAGCGAGCTGTGCACCATGCATGCCAAGTGCCATCATCTTTTCCTGTTCAGCACTGTTTGCAGCCAGGCTCTGGGCTGCCAATGCAGATCTGCAGCAGTGTCCGAGCACCCCACAAAGCCAGTTAAAGTTCCTGCAGGGAAAGGCAGCTCTGCATACAATATTTTTCATAAGTCTAGGAATTGTGGGAAAGGCTCCAAAGCACTGGAAGACACAGCTTTATAAAAGGGCATGGATTTCTTTATACAGGAGTGTCTGAGCCAGAGGTGGGCCGCTGCATCTCCCCACCTCATTGTCGTACATGGAATTACTGAATTTGTGAATTCTGGGCACCTCAGGTATAGAAGGAGGTATGTAAAATCAAAAGTCAGAGAAAGCATCCTGGCTCTCAAGTTCATTCAGAACCTTGATTTGCTTAATTAGGTTTAAGAGCAATAGAAATATTTGAAATCCCTCAGAAACTGAACGTTATCTGAACCCAGTGCAACCATAAGCATATTGTTAGATAGTGATTTTGTCTAATATTCACCTCCTAAAGCGCCTCCAGTGGATATTCCCCTCGAAGTCGAGTGCTTAATAGAAATGACATGAATCTGGAGCTACCTCTCTCTCTTCAGTGTCTCCAGAGACAGTCTATATAGATATCTAATCATGAGAAAGTTGAAGTTAGTTGAGAAGGAGCAGACAGTAGACAAGGAGGGTTGATTAAAACTGCAACAGTGTGTAAAAATTAGTTTTCTTTTTGATTTCAAAGGCACTGTCAGTCCTTCCCCTTGCTTGGCTTCAGACGAGCGCCTCAGAGCCTATTCCCCGGCCATCAAGCTATCACACAGGACTCCAGGTGCAATGAAGAGCACAACGGGTGAGCCTGGGTGCAACGCAGCCATCCCATTGCCAGACCTGACCCCTCACTGAAGTCTTCCTCAGCAAGCCTGGGGCCTGCAAACCCACAATAGTCTTACAGTGCATTGGCCGTGTTTCTCCTTAAACCACCAGCCCCAAGCACAACACTGGCAAACAGCTGTGGGTCAAGGTTAAAGAAGCAAGTTTTCTGCTTAAAACCAGCTGGCTCAAAATCTCCAGCTGTTTTTCTTTAAAAGCCTCAGTAGCCTTCTCTTAGAGAATGATAACCATATTCTGTGGCCTTACAGGGACATTACAGTTCATTCACTAATGGGAAGCTGCCCTGTGTCTTGTATTTGGTTTGCTGATGGCATGACAAACTGCCGTGTCAGTGTGTGCATGTAAGTAAAAACCTCTGCACAACCAGCACCCCACCAATTTCTCTGCTCTCTAGCTACTAAATAAGGTGACTTACACTTGCTTTTAGGATTTTGGAGCCAGATGGGGGGGGAAGAGACTGATGATTAGACAGGCAGATCATTATCTGGACCACTGTTCCCATTAACACATAACAAACTTCTTCCTTCTGTTGTCTCACTGTCTGCCCTCTTACAGATCCTCTGTCCTCTCTTTAACACAAATAACAATGACTTATTAAAGTCACCTCCATGTGTCTTTAGTATCCCACAAGGGGTTGGACACACTATCTCTTGTTCAAGTAAATCATACTCCCATGTACTTCACTTACAGGCGATGAGGCAATAGCTTAAAATTTGGAACTGTCATTAAGTGTTTGCAGCAAGGTCCTTGGGGACAGGAGATGAATGCGTTAGTCACTCTTGATGGCTGTGGCTGGAAGCTCTAACTCTTGAATGTATGCTTCTATCTAACTACCCTTTATTTTTTACCCAACAGTGCTAGTTAAAAAACATCAGCTGATACATCAGCTTTACAAAATAGGTAAGTATCAGTATTGTTATCACCAAAATACAGAAGAAGGAGAGAAATTAAGCTTAGGTAGGGATCAAAGCTCGGGAGGTGCCATTCTCAGCTGCCTCTGGTTTGAAAGGCCTCTCCTCCATGCTGTTTATATGACAGCTTATCAAACTAGACATACACCAGCACAGGCTTAGAACAGGCTGTGGACCACCGGGCCACCAAGTTGACCTCTCAAAATAACAGTAGATATGGTGAGGTTTTGACCGTGACTGTCCTGCCTCTGTTAGCTATACCCCACAAGGGTTTCTGTAGGGAAGCTGTGCCTGAGGGACGCTTTTGACTTCAGCCAGCCATTACAGTGTGGGTGACCAAGGGGCTTGGGCTCATGCACCCTCATGCCCCAGGTGAACGCCACCATATCCTTTGAACCTTCACTACAACCAACACAGCCCCTAGCTGTAGGGACAGAAAATGAGCAGGGCTTTACATGACTAAACCCATGCCTTAGTGAGCAGAGCTCCTGGCAGCCAGCCAGCTGCCCAGCTGATCGGCTCACATTCCCTCCCAATTCAAAGGGCTCCTTGGCATCCTCGGCTACAACTGCTTTCCAGAAAGGGTCATCATTCAGAGAAAGGCCTCAGCAACCCTTCCTTGGAATGTGGAAGGGGGAAATGAATATAGTCATTCAGCTTAAAGCAAGGAAAATGCTCTCAGGAAATGAAAGGAATGGTATTATTAAAACTATTTATAGCATTTATACCTAGCTGTTATTATTAAAGCTACCAAAATGACATAACATAACATAGAAATAAAATAGTGACCAGAGCATTAAAAACAGTAACTGTGATCAATACAGAATTACAGAAGGAGAAATTGTGGTCTTAGACTATCCTGATCAAGCCCCTGTAGACTTTTGCATACTTGCAATCTGATCTCATGAACTTCTGTTTCTACCAAGAACAAAAATAAAACGATCACATGAAAAATGCAACATGCTGCCAACACAAGTTACCAGGAGGGCTGAAGTTCACATGGAGTGTTTAACTTTAAAATAAATTAGAAAAATTAAAAAAGAAAATAAATACAGTAACCCCCCCTAATCCGTAATTATTCCACAATTACGGTTTTTCATATTATCTTGTCCCCAAGTGTAAGCTTCAAATACTGAACTCCTCTCCCTTCTCACTACCTGAAATACATCTTTCCTGCTGCATAATCTTTTTTTTTTTTTTTAATTTTATTTCAGGATTGTTTTAAGAGAACTGTGGAGAAGCAAACAAGCTGGGCTAATGAAGTATAAGAATCTAATAATGAGCTACCAGAAGTTTCAGATGTAGAGCAAAGTTAAGAAAAGTTTTTCAGTAGCTCAAGCCATGGGAAGTAGGTATCTGCACAAACATAAATGGCAACTTTATCTAGGACCTCAGGCATCAGGAGCAAAGAACTTACTGTTTGCATTAAAAACAACCAGTGGACTAAAACTCCCTATCACACGCATAGGAAATTTGGGAATGCCTCTGTGGGCTGGTGCTGTCGCCAGTATCTTGAGAAATTCTACTGCATCTACCCTGCAGCCAGCCTCTGCGGCTTGAAGACAAGAGGCGGCTACACAGCCGGCTGATAAGTAGCACCACTTCCATCTGACCTCCTCCCCCTCACTTTGGCAGCCCAAGGGAAAGGGAAATTGTGGGGAAAACCACGTCCAACCCATCTCCCTTCCTGCCACAGCAACACCTTTGAAGCTGTTAATGTGAACACTGCTGCTCCTTCCCATTGTACCTTAAAAGTGGCATTTTGGAAGTTAGTAATGAAAGTGTTTTCCAAACAATTTTCCGCTCTCCTCCTTCCCCATGGAGCCTGAGATACTGCATGCTTGGTCTGCACAGCGGTGTGACCTCACAGCATCATTCTCCTGATGTAAAATCCCATGCCAGAGGTAGTTATCTGATGCAAAACCAGCCCACATCCACATGGACTGGGATTCATTCCAGTTCACATTTTTTTTTTTTTAAATATATTTGCAACTCAAAAATAATGGAAGGGTCACTACTTAAAAGGCATCTGAAGAATTAATCTTCAAGCAAAAATGTTTTGTGAAAGTTATGTATGAAATACAACTAGTTACACATTTTGGTGAAAAAACCCTACCAAAATGCAATTTTGTTGAATTGAAAACATTAATTACAGCCATATATTTATTTTGATGAAGTTCTTCCACTGCAAAAATTTGATATGACTCCAAAGAAACTTTTTTAAGTCTCAGATTTTCCATTTCAATTGCAATTTTTCCCTAAGGCTAGTTTTTTTAGTTTTGTGTTTCTTTTACCTCTCCTTTTAAATCTATCTTATTTTGCATTATTCATAAATACTTTGTTTCCCTGGTCACACACTTTCTTTCCCTGAATGATACAGTGAATTATGAATGAAAAATAATCCAAATATCCTAGTTCAACAATCTAGGTAAAAATGCACTCTGAGGTCCAAACAGGTTGTTATCTCCAACAATCTCTGACATTTCCAACAGCAAACTCTTCATTCTCAAGTTTTAAAAAACATTTTCACAATTTTTGCGTTCTGATTCCAAATGTGAGAAAAGTTTAAATTGTGTTGTATTGCCCCTTGAGGCAGAGGGCATCAAAATATCAAAATAATGACTTTTTTTTTTATTTGGTTATTGTATTTATTCACCAGTTGAAATGTGATACTAATTTGTATCCATAATTACCATGGCACTACCCACATGCAGTGTAGTATTTAATTCCAGATAAACAGTACCTGTTCTTTTTGTTTTACTGATGAGAAAGTAAACTGCATTAATTTCTTCTGTGCAATTTCAGCAGAATGTATTTTGACAGGAGGCAATAACTGGTCACTACATGGTTCGTAACAAAAGAGGAACTGCAAACTCTACAGGATATTTGTGTTTAGCAAAGCTCCCATTTTTCTTTTCACATGTCATTGGAACTGTTTATTTTTTTAACACCAGCAACACTGATCTTTTCACTGGTCAGTGAAAGCATATTGCAACAGAAATACTGGTCTGAGATTGTGGCCCCTTTCTCAGTCCTCCCCTGTTTCTCTAAATCTGCTAAAGTTCCAAATACTTATTTTTCTTCCCGCAAATGTTTGACCCATGTGCCTAAAGATAATTTTGAATAGAGGATTTGGGACTTTTAAGACTGCATCAGACAACAAATATGCATAATGTCAGTGACCTCAATTTAGCTTCCAAAATAGCACAGAGAGGACTCCCAGATAAAGGGTACAGAAAGCAAGCAAGCTGCTGTTCTGCTGCTTTTCATTTTCAGAGCTTACTTAATTAGAAAGCCATTCTGGAAGGATACAGCATTAAAAGACATGAGAGTCGCAAGAATTGTTAAAAGCAGATGGAGGCTCAATAACAGGGAGAGTGAAATTGAGGAACAGAGCTCAGGGATCAAGTGATTTATAGGCAGCAATTTTTGTTTAATTGGAAACAGAAGGAGTTTCTTATTAAGGACCATGTTATTCCCTCCACTAAGCAGATTTCTGCTGGGAAGGCAAAGGAGCAACCACTGCTTAGCTGTCCTCGCGCCTCATGGCCGCAGTCCCTCTGCAGCACTCAGCGTGCTACAGGGGGTTGCAGAAGACAGTGACTTCATGTGAGGATGATGGGTTTGAGGAGACCCAGGACTCCTCTGCAGGACCTTTCCAAAACCAATATACCCACCTCTGCCATCTGGAAGAATGGCCCAAAGAAAGCAGCTGGGAAATGCAGTTTCCTGGGAAGCTGTTTATCCAAGCCTGGGAAAGGAATTAACAAGTCTACACATGCAGAGAGCACCTAAATGCTTTTTCTTTTTCTCCCAGTGACTGCAAGCAAGTGCATAAAGAAACATGCCACCATATTAACATTTGGGCTTAACACAGCTACTCAAGGACAATATAGCTAAGTGTAAAATTAAACTATTCACGTAGCTGAGGTTTTATCTCAAAAGATGCCGAACCGTGGATTCGTTAAAGAAAACCTAAGGGCACTCAGTATCAGAGATGGTGCAAGGAACAGCATTGCACTAGGTAAATGACAGCTGGTGCAGGAAATGTCTTTATAGTGACTGGAAAGCTCCCATTAATGATTCCTGTCCTCAGACATGGACATCTCAGTCTCAGTGCATGCCCATCACTGTGCTTTCAAATAATTGTTACTTTTCAGACCATGACAGACAAAAGGGACACCAATTCCAGGACTTTCTCTCTTCCAGCCCCACCTCACACCCTTTTTTTCTCCCAATGTAGCTCCCCTAGTCCTTCACACAAGGTCTAACACACCAAGGCAATATTCCCACTCTGCAAGGTCTCCATGCTGTTCCTGAGACCAGGGGTGCTTGCCCAGGAGTAGCTGTATTTTTGACTGATCCACTGCCTGGACTGTGTCCACTACTGCCACCCCTGCCTTTCCATGTCAACAGGTTGCACAGTTCAGATACTCTCCTTCCAGAATTGTCCCAAGATGGGCTTGAAAAAGAATCACTGTAACACCTGAAGCATGTCACAAGCCAAGGAGTCTAGAAACTGTATACGGTGTTACCTTCCCTTATTCATACACTCCCCCTTCAACTTCCCCTGTTATCTTCCATGTTGCAGCTTTGTGACTCTTCCTATTAAAGCAAAGGTGATTTGCTATGCCTCCCTAACATACAACAAGCCCCCATATAAATGAGTCCTTTAATATCTGCTGTCTCAAGGCATTAGACTATAACCTTAGGGCCTTCATCAATCTGTGTCTCACCTTTATTAACTGCAACCTCAATTAAACCAATGGGACTGTCAAGAAACCTGGGACCTGGGCTCCTAGATTTTAACACTTTGTAAAGAAACTCTTATGTTCTTTCTGTATAGTAAATCAACATCTATTCCAAGAGCTAGTTAAAAAATAAATGCTTGAGTAATGAGATGCCCATCAGTGTTGCCCAGGTTATACATTATTATCTACACACATGCCTGTACCGTTCTTCTGCTGAAAACTTCTGAATTAGAGAAGCTCCTTACAGCAAAAGCCTGAACTGGTGATCTTTTTCTACTGGCAGTTCTATTGGTAGTAGTAATTTCAGATATCTTGCATTTTCTTTAAAGAGATAGCTTGTACGGAATTCTATGGGAGGATTTTCTTCACAATAACTTTTGTTTCCCATTTTTTCATCAGTACAGCAGTTTCTTCTCATGCAAAGCCCTGCTCTGTGCCTTGTAAGCTGTATACTTGGAATCTTCTTTCTGATGACTGTCTTGTGTAATTGTTTCCTTTTGTGGATAAAATGCTTTCTTAAGCTGTCAAGTGGTTTTTTTTGATGACTCTAAATATGTGACCTATGCATCTTATGATGCATATGAATAAGGATAATCTCAGCTAGTATGAATGGGAAAAAATCCCCTCTCTATGAGCATGTATAACATTTTAAGGCTAGATTCTGCTCTTTTTCATTATCACTGGAGTAAGTTAGCTTCACTGTAAGCAAAAGAGAATCTGCTCAGTTTCAATGCAACAAATCCAGAGAAACTCCACCGAAGTCTCATCTATCATCAGATACTGCCATTAGTTTATTGGGGTGGATCCAGGGTAAATAACCAGTGCCATAGCTCAAATAGAGCTTCTTGACTGGTCCTTTTATAAAGTGCTGTCCATATTTTGGATACTGTCTTCGAAACAAACAACAACAGAAAAAAATCAGTACATCCATTACCTTCTAATGAGTTATTTTTTTCCCACTTCCATGATCCCTCCAAGGCACCTTGTAAACAGGCAGCTCAGCTCAAGAGGTCATAACAGTTCCTTGGAAACTCCTTTTAAATGACATCTTGAGGTTATAACAGCAACAATATATTCCAGAAATACTTCAAATCCCGGGTGGACCAGAGAACGCGGGACTCTGAGAGCTGTGCAGCACCACAGCAGCCAAGCAGGATGTCTCCAGGGGGGCCTGGAATCCGTGGGGCCACTTTATGTATATTTTGTTTTGCCTAAAAGTGGTGCTGTCCCGCAGAGCAAGAGCGTCTGGCTATTTTTGAAAGAGGAGAGAGACAAGAAAAGAAACTTCAGGTGTTTAAGGCCTCCTGTGTGAGGGCTCAGGAGGTGATGAAGTACAGATCTGAAAAAAATATGGTGAAACCCACACCACAGCTTTTGGACCCTTGCCTAAACTGAACTCTGAATAGAGTTTAACAAAGTGTTTTTCAGTCTCTCACATCCTCCTTCCTAACAGATAAAAATTGTGTCACCTGTGTCTGACTTTCGGCAGGACATCTCTAACAGGTCCCATCAGTATTGCAGAAAATTCCCTCCAAGCACAAAGATTTCTTCTCAAATATGACAATGAAAAGGAAATAAATAATCTATTTCTCTGTCTCTCTCTAGTGGCATCACTGTGCTACTCAATGGAAAAGGAACAGCCATCCTATGATTAAGTGTGGCACCTCCTTTCACTGCGATACCCTGCTCTGCCCTTCCTACTCAGCCCAGACTCTCAAGCCTGTTTCGAGTAGTAAGAGCTCTTAACATACACCGAGGTCTGTGTATCTTGAGACAGCATGTTTCTTAAGGTACATGCTCACTGTAATTTCCATGTCATTGATAATTGTCAGGGAACTGAACAGAGTTTTAGAAGTAAGCCATCAAGAGTTCAAAAAATAATCACACTGATAAAGCCTTATGCTGCACTTTGAAGTTTACCTTGCACTGACTATACCTCTTCATATCAGAAAGCCTCTGCAGGATGGAGCCTCATTGAAAAGTCTGCTTGGAAAATTACTGAGCAGTCAGTCCTTTTGTTAATATCCTGTTAAAAATGAATGTTTTTAGACTAGAAAGCAAGCATGCTCTGAATAAAGATCAAAGCCTTAGAAGTTTATTTGAAAATCTTTTCAAGTAGTTGCAGTTCTGTAATCCCTTGTAACAACGAAGGCTATTCCAAAATATTTCCTAGCTCATTAACAGCATGAATCTGGCTTCCTCTTTACTGTTAGCAGAGATGTGCATTGACTCTCCCCAAACGATGAGCCGATTTAGGGACTGAGCCATTATTTTCTAACATAACAAGCTAATGAAAAAAAATTCCATTCAGAACCTGGCAGAAATTTAACAGCAGAGACAGAGCTACTATCCTTCCTTTTCCATCTTCCAGAAATGATGGTTCAGTATTTTGGCCTTTGTGCTTCCAAATGTCAGGAAAGTTTTGAGGCTGACTTTAACAATGACAAAAAGTTGGGACTCAATTCAAATTTATATATTCATGTATATAATAATGAACATCAAATGGAGATGTATCATTGCTACTAAGGATACAGAGTCTGATACTGTTTATGGCTGCTCTATGTTTATATATTACCATTACCTTCACAGCTCTCTACTTCCATCATTATTTCATCCAAATATCCACCACTTCTCATCGTTTCATGCTATATTACACAACACATGCTTTTTTTTTTTTACTTGAGAAGCAAAATTAGTGTGGAATTTTAACTGCAACTCTTAAAAACTTTATAGCTATGTAAGAGCAGCACCGCCCAGAGGTTCAACCTAATTAAAAATAGCCTGAAGGTTTTTACTTCCCAATGAACTTAAAAGGAAAAAAACCTCCTCTTGTTGTCTGAACTGCTATTACTGGATTAAGTAGTACTATGCAACGGGACGTTAATGGAGCCATCCTCATGAGTAAGTTCAAGGGATTAATATTTCAGTTCAGTTGTTTTTTATTTAAACATTTTTTCCAAAGGTCATATTAACGCTGACTACTGCAAACTCAGGCAAGTCTCTGATTACCCATCATGTTTAAATGAACCATGCAGAAAACTTTAGTTCAGTGATGTTCAGCAAGCATCCCACAATGCAAAAATTGACATATAAGGTAACTTCATAAAGCTAGATAAACAAGACAAAGCCCGTCCCACTGCTGCACAGATCAGCTTGAACTGATGCTTGCTAAAGGGCATACCCAAAGTTCACTTAAGTCTACAAGAAGACAGCGATTGACATTGACTTCGGGTTTGGATCTACAATACAAGCAACCAGATAAGTACAGGCACAAACTAACCAGGTCAAACAAAGGAACCACTGGCATAAAATGGCATGAAGTGCATATGCATACTCCTTCCCCAACAGAGATCTGAAGGTAATCTGACTCACAAAGGAGAAGTGCAAAAGCCGTTTGTCAGAAGTTCAGGATTTTCAACTGTCTTGTCTTAGCAATTTAAGGAAACTGCAAAGCATGAAAAAGTCTAGGAAACACAACCAGGTTGCTGCTTAATATCCAAGGCTGCTTCAACAGACAGGTGGAGATAACAAATTCCCACAGAGAAGGTGAGATGCCATTCTCACATCCAGACCTGCCCGCCTTTCTCTCTCTTTGCCCTGATCTGGGTTTCTACTGAGCACCTGAGCTCCATGAAGAAGGGAAATTGCTGAAGGTGTTTTGCCCTCTTAATGCTTATTACGGGTGAAGGACTACCACCCTGATCACACTGCAGCCCAACCAGCCAGCACAGATCCGGAGGTCAACTCTTCTCTTGTGTGCTGGAATATATTCAATGAGCTTGTGGTAACAGAAAATGTGCATGCCATAGCACTTGTGTGTTTAAGTCTGCACTTATGGTATGCTTTTTATCTTGCTGTGCAGTTGGACATCTTGAATCCTCTTGAACAGATCTTTCAACAATATTGCCAATAGCACAGTTGAGTTTTAGAGTCAGACCTTCCTGTTGCCAGGAAAAGGGATATGCAAATTCCCTAGAAGCCAGCAGAGAGAGGAAGATGAGGGATACTACAGCTTAACATTACTTAGAGAATTGGTTCCTTTGGTACCTCCCATCCTCACCGATCTCAGTGGGCCATGGCACGCGGAAGTCACTCTGTGGCCTCATTCAGATCTCAAGCCTACTACAGGAAGAGTCAGCTTTTCTACTGACATAACTGTGTGCTGGATTTGGTCCCTGGCTCCTCTCCTTCTGAAGTTAATACAGTTCATTGAAGTTTAGTTCACCAGAGGGTCAAGCCTACTTAGATGAATCTCAGAGAACTTCACTAAGTCCTTTGCTTTTTTTTCCACTGACAGGCATGCTGTCAAAATGTATAATATGATCTCCTTAGAGCTCCAATTTGTTTTTAATCTCATTTCATTTGTGTGTATCACTGTTGGTAAAAAGTTGGAAAAGTTTTTGTACCATGCAAAACCTTATTTAAGAAAAAAAAATTGGCAGTAGAACAAAACCTCTTTCCATTATAAGAACTTATCTTGTTAATGCTCTACCAGTGGTTTATTATTACTTTGGTACTTGACATCTTCCAAAAGCATTAGAAAGTTCTTGAGAGGTCTTACAACTTTACAGTGTATTCTCTGATGCCAATTCTGATCACAATCTAGTTGAAGATAAGTTTAATGAATACTAGAGAAATAAAGGCCTTTCATATGTGATCAAGTTATTTGAGGAAGCAAAAGAATACTTTAAAAACCTTCGTTGCTTGGTTTAAAGCTCTATTTAAAATATGTGTAGAGTGCATACTTTTGTTGAGGACAACAGAAATTTATCTTGACATTTGGGAGTATTCCAAATGATGGTAGACAAGTATCAGAAATTAAAGAGATTATTAACTTACAAAAAACCCTTTTAGAACAGTGACTATAAAATGTTATGTTTTCCCCATCTCATGGAAATGTATTTAGAACTACAGAAATATAGACAGACATTAGATTTAGTGATGGCAAGTAAGTCAGTCACCTGCTACTCTATATAACAGTAAAAAGATTATTCCGAGTTAGTTACAGATGTTATTCCTAAAAAATTCTTATCACCTATGTTATTTAAACTTTCTTACATATCAATTAGTTTGAAATAATAAGTCTTTAGGCTATCCATTAATTGCAGCACTGTAGACACATTCTGTATTTAAAATTATGCAATGAAAATTAAGCCGAAGCACCAAGCTGTCTTGGCTAACAAAAAAGGTTTCCTCATCCCTTCAGATAAAGAAGGAGAGATAATGGGGGCACTGAATTCACAGGAGAATGCTTTCTCAGTTTACTCTTCTGTCTTGTCACATGTTAACACAGACTACCGAAGCCAAAAGTCGTTACCCATGTGTTTAATTTGCACTGTTGCATTTTCAGTGCATTCATTTTCTGATCGTACGGTATGACTGTTTTCAGGCAAAAAAGAACTCCAGTGATTACTGCAAAGGAAGGACAGCAACATATATAACCTGAAGGATAGCTGATTAAGAAGATTCTGCAACGGGATCATTTACAAATGCAAGGTAAATGTGAATGGGAAATTTAGATAGTTTAGTTACTCTTTTAGAAGTTAGAGGGAGGCTGGTTGCAGAGGAACATCTGGGCTATACATCAGGAGAAGACACCATTTTTAGTTTCTCTCTCTCCTGCTGTTATGGCTCTAAGCTCTCAAAGAAGGCTTCAACCCACTGTTTTAAGTCTTGCTGTCTTTGCAGAACAGATCTTAGGACAACTGAATTTCTCTTGTCTGGTCGTATTTTGCTTCACTGATGCACTGAAACTACAATTTGGCATTTGTACCATTATAGCTGGTTCATGCTGGCATCTGTCAGAGACACACAGCATGGACTGCCACATCAGTCACAGCTGCTGACTGCAGCCGCTGTCCTCAGCGGCAGCGGTGATGAGAAGTGGGATTATTTTAAAAAGTGCAGCCATTAACTGATGGGTGCTTTTTCCCAAATCCTCTACGCCTGCAGCATGAATGAGGAGTCAAAGATAACATTCAGCTGATGCAAACAGATCTTGGGAATGGTGTGTTCCTGCCATAGAAATTAGAAAAAAAGCAGCTGAAATATTCTGTGTTGAAAAGCATGCCTGACTGAGATAATCACACCTAAGAGTGATGCTTCTTTAAAGTCAGACAATCTGCAGCAGCTTGCTATCTTGTCAGTCTTCTCTGCATGCTACACCAGCAGTTACAGAGCTGATCCACCTTACTGTCTCCTGTATCCTACACTTAATTGTCCTTTTAAATAAGAACAGGCAGAGCATTGGGCAGTCAACTTGCTGTCTGTAGTACAGCTTCTTTTTACCTCCAGACAATAGCAGTTTACACTTATGTGCACAAAAATAAAAGATACCCCCTTTAGCATTCAGCCTAGCCACTGCGAGATTTCCTAATGTCAGTATCCTACACTTGATACATGACTCTTATAAAAGACAATAAAAAATGTTCTCTATTATATGCATGTTTATTAAAAAAGTGCTCCTACTAATATTAATAAATGGTTACAGGAGGGAAATGATAGTGAATATTGAGTCAATCCTCTTAATGACATGTCTGTGTGCTTGTGGATGCATATACTCCCAAAACAGGGGAAAGAAGGAAGGTATCTAATTATTTTTAAGTAAATCAAAATAATTACTTCACTGGTGGAAACACAGATTTTGTATATAAATTCAGGTTAATGAAATACTCATACAAAAGACACAGTTTGTTCAGGGATAACAGGTACAAAGAGGGTCTTTGGTAAGGTATTCATCAAAGATCTTTATTTTTTTTTCTGATCTCCAGCATATTGTAAGAGAGGGACCTGCTGAAAGTCTCTGGGTAATGACAGATTGGACATGAAAATGGACATTGTTGTGGTGGGCACTTATAACGGATGATTACATTAGGAAGATTGGGTGGTGAAACTTCCTTACTTACTCAGAAAACTTTTCAAAAAGGAATACAGCAGGGCACAGAATACTTCAACTTCGTAGCAGGCAACATTCATATTTACAATATGTACTCTCTACTTTATGTGTGATTGGATGTGAAAATAGACACCTATTTCACTTAAAAGATCTGGACCTGTGAGCAGGCTTATTGCCTTTTCACACTATATCAATTCCTGCAGTAGCCATAGAGAGGATCTTGGTCTATGTAAAATCCTCAAACATGGTTTATATGACTGAAATAAATCTGCTTATGAGGGAGTTGCAACCATTCAAGAGCAGGTGACATTACAAGGAATTAACCCATCTTAAAAAAAAAAATCACTTAAAAAGTAAAAAAGGGAACTAGTAATTTGAAAAATTGATTTAATTTTCCAACCAATTAGCATTTTCAAGTGGGAGCTGCAGCAGTGTCTGTCTGAATACAAATGGGAATGAAGGGTACTCCAGGCCAAGAGAAGATGTTAACACTAACATGGAATTGGGAAGAAGTTACTGCAGAATTTATTCCATTATGCCATGGAGACTGTGAGCCCTGCTCAGAATTACAATGATTCCCCAAGAAGAAGACTGACAGTGAGTTACCGTTCCCAGGAGCTTCTACAATTTCCATGCTACTTAGCATTACAGGCTCGTCTGTCTACCACACCTCAACTTCAGCAGCATCCAAGCTATGTGGTATAAGGTGTATTACTAAAAGAACAGGGAAGTATTTAATTGCTACCAAGGCCATCAGTCCTATCAGGAATACTGATTCGTGAAACCTGATCTCTGCTTTGAAAACTGAACCTGCAGATTTTTCAGCAGAAAGGAGCATTTTAAGAGCAGAAATGCTACACTGAGATCTCACTGACTTATATGGCAACCTGCAGAATAAAACATCCAAACAGGTGCTTCTAAATATACTAATAATCTCAAGAAGGACCACAGATAAGCTATTGTATATCTAATAGTTTCTAGAAATACTAACCTTCAGTATCAGCAGGCGGCAAAATAATTTGCCCTATGAGCTCCCTGCTGTATGTTTTATGCAGGCATCAACACCTACTTTGTGAAAATAAAGCTGTCAGAATGTGAGCTACCACATGCAGCATCATTCCCACAGGCCATACAGTAATTAAACATGGAGGCTGACACTGCACTGTGCTGAATTCTGTTTGTGCATAACAGCTATCAAAAGGCTTACAAAAATCCAGGTTAAGAAAAAGCGCCAGCTTGATTCTAGAAAACACCTACATATGGCTGAAGTCCCACTGAAAAACTCTATCATGCACTTAAGTGTTCATTTGAAACACAGCTTAAAGGATGAGGGAAGTGTAGCAGTAGCTTTTAGGTCCTACTTTTTAGAGCTCTCACGAGCCATCCCTGCCCAGCCAAAACATCCTAGTGGAAAAGTAATTTTGCACATTCAGACCAGAATTGTAAGTCTACATTCTCTTTTTCTGTCTCAAAAATTTTAACTTAGGTTTCTACTGTTGGCAAACATAACTGTTAACTAAATGGAAGTTCCTCCTATAGATGACTAACATGTAGTCACCAGTGGATTCAGACAGATCCTGAATGAAGTTGTAAATTTAGGAAATTTCTCTAGATTTCCACACAGCTATTATCATGGCTTAGAAGGATTATATGCCTCTCCTGCACAGAAATATTCTCTAAGGTCATTAGTTTTGTTCAAACCAAAGCCAGTGGTTTCTTACATAGGAGTGACAGCTGATACTCCTTTTTGGCCTGCAGGAAAAACTGACTCCTTCCTTCTGCGCAGTCTGCCCTCCTCTTATCCAGGTACTTCAAAGGATTCAAAATGCCATGCCCTGTGGATACAGCAGTGAGAGCTTAGGGCAGAAAGGGGTGGAAGAAAAAAAAGTTTCCTCCCATTATTCTCATATTTGCTTTGGAGTAAGGTAAACCTTGGGGCGATGGATTCTTTCACCCCAGTTTGGAGCTCCTTGTGTTCTAGGTGCTAATCCATTTTGTTTCCCAATTTTCATGCACAGGTAGGGTACACTGAATGGTAATTTCACCATTATTATTCCACCATTATTATTCCACTATTATTCCTAACACCATTCCCTTTACACAATCTATGAGGCTGAAGTCCTGAGTGCAGGACAAGGCAAAGGAATGAATAATTCCAGTGGTGTCATAAGTGGTTACATGATGCCACAGGAGGTTCTTCTCTGAGGACGGATTTCCTTCTAACTGTGCAGGAGCAATTGGCTTTTCCCAGGTCCCCACCATGCTCCCAAGATATCCTAATTTGACCCTGGCAGGTGACATGAGGTTGGCCTCATATTGTTAAAAATGTAAGCAATGTATGATGAGAACAAAGTTAAAACAAATACTTCTGGTTTTTAAAATGTTCACTGAGTTGTTTCAAGGCAGCTCAGCTTTATTCCCATCTTCCTGCTTTTCAGGAAAGGAAGACAGAACATCCTTCAGGAAGAGAAATCAATATTCTCATGACAGTTAAACACAAACAAAGATATCCCAGTTCCCTAGTGAGCAGTTGCCAATTTAATTTTGCCATCTTCAGTAACTTACTCTTTAGAATACTGTCAAGGTGCCAATATATTCATTATGGGCTCTACCTTCTTTTGTCACAATTACTTTGCTCAGGAAATGTACACTTTTAGTTGCCTTGCCTGTGTTGAAGAGGAAAACAACATTCATGAAATCAAGGCCCCACCTAGCAGTTTTAATCTCTAACCTTACCACAAGAAGAGAACTAAACAATACTTAAAATTGTGTTATTTTTAACAAGTGTTTGAAAAAAATGATCACTTATTTTGCAGCAATAAAAACATTTAAATAAACCATAAGCATGTAATGATATGTATAGATACATGAATATGTTGGTGTCCATGTGGACAGAGACAGGCAAGTCACAGCAAAAACGCCTTACAAATCAAGTTATGTATATAGTCACACTTTAAACTAATCAAACATATTTCACATTTGCCTTTCAGTATAGAAATCAATCTGTATTGTGCAAGTCACAGATCAAACATACAGAGTTGGTTCCTTCTTTCTTGCAAGTACATGTCTATAAAAGTACACACGATAAGTGTTTAAAAACAAATCAAACAAAAAGCCCTAGACAGGCTGATAAAACAATCTGGGGGGAAAGCACAAAGAACCACCACACTGATGCTGGCCAGGGAGCAGAACAGCACTCACAGCAAATGTGCACCTTTACCACTGCTGGCGGTGCATTGCTGCTAACACTGGTACCGGCACCACACACACTGGAAGAGGAGTAGTCCCAAAAACTGAGCCTTGATTGTCATTAGGAAGGACTATGAATTACAGAACAACTATTAAGACCTTGTGTGGGTGGTAAAAAGCCACATGAGGATGTTCCATAGCAAGGAGGAGCTGCAGCTCTCTTGAGGAAGCTCCTTTTACTCCTGCACACGTGTGTGAATTGAGTCCGAGGACACTGAAAAGCAAACACTGCCTGCCTGGCAATTAACCAAAATCCTTTGCATCCAGTAACAGCAGCAGAAAGGCAGGTTTTGTTACCAAATACAGTCCCCACTGAGAAGCCATGGTGCTTCTCTCCTCACAGACAAGCAAAGCATATCAAAGCATTCCAGAAGAAAGCAGTAGAAGGTGAAATATTAAATAAAAATACAAATCAAGCAGGATACACTGATTCAGTGACAAAGGTGTGTGGCTTATTGGTACCCCCTTGAGAGTGAAAGCTCAGACCTCCTGGCATAACTGTATTTACGAGAAGTTTCAGGAAGTTTGCTTATACATAATCATGTCTCCTGATAGTAGAGATACCCCTGAAATAACACTTCATTCTATTAGTATGTTCTAATCATCAGCCCTTCCATGAAGCAATGAAAAAAACTCTTTTAATCTACTTTCATCTTTCTTCCAGGCTTTGCCTGCCTTTCCCCAGTTGTCTTCTGTTCCCTTCCTCCTCCCTGAAAAACTCACTCACCTCTAAATCTTCCCCTTTAGGCTTCACTAATCCTATTTTACTGATTCGCATTCATAAATTCTTTCTCTTTGTCCCCCAATTTTCATCCTGCTCTGATGCCCTGGTTAATCCTTTCTTTATCCTATATTCTGGTGTCCCAGATGACAAATCCTTAATTTATCTGCTTGGTAAGTTTAATCTTCAGAGGTACCCAGAATTCCTACCTTCAACACCTTTCCCCATCTTATACCTCTACATTCAGATGCTCTCAATTCCTACACCCACATCCTTCCCCTACATCAATCTTCTTTACCTCTTCAGAGAGACATTTCATAGTGCCTGGTTTTCTGATCTGAGAGTACTGCAGCTACTGTGAGCAGAGAACAAAGGATATTCTGATGACCCAAAGGGCTGTGGAAAGAAAGCTTGTATAATCATGCTGTTACACACAGCCCCTGACCGCTGCACTGAGGTGAGGCAAAAGCAGCAATAAATAAAACAGGCAGGGAGAGAATGGGGTGGGGTATGATTTGAAGAAGCCACAAATTGCTTTCACAGTATAAAAAGGATGTAATGATTAGTGGCAGCATATGTTATGCAGCTAGCAGATAATAATCAGGTCTATAATTACTCAAAGATTTCAGAAGAACCACCAGGCAGTAAATTGTGGACGCTCCTGACTTAGTTTTGACATGTAAAATGAAAACAACATTAGCATTACTAGATAAAAAGGGGAATGTTTCACTCACTTTCACTATAGTCTCATATTCCATTTCTACTTCTGTTTTTCCTCTACTTCTTGTTCTTCTATGCTCTTTAAAACAAAACCAAGGATCATTTCAATTTGATGTGATTAACAATTACTCTAAGCTGAAATGACATAATTCTGTGCATTACAGTAAAATAACATCTCTTTAATCTATGCACTTAATGAAAACCAAAAGATTACTTCATGCTTCTGTGTGCCAGCTCATTAATATTTGACTAGGTACATGTTAGTCAGAGAAACCAGTCTATTTATCACAACCTGTCACTCCATACTAAAGGAGGACAATATTTCAACTGTGTTATGTGGGACATCTGGGTTTAGTTGGAGTTGCAGCTTATGCACATCACAAGAAGAGTCACTTTTTTTCTGGAAGGGGGAAAGAAGAATGTATCTGAAGGAAAAATGAGGATCAGCCATGCCACCTGAAGTATGTGCTTGAAGAAGTAACTCTGGCCATTGCAGCAGGAAGGCCTTAGACTGCAGTCAGACCTGATCCCATGAACTCAGTGCAGTTTGGATGGAAAACCTTCAAGGACATGACCAAGTGCTTATGAGAGTGGTGCTGCTCCGTCACCAGACAGCCTATTCCTGTTGAGTCAGTCTTGCATGAGTGCCTGAGCAGGACAAGGTGTAGGACACGCTGCTGTTGGAGCTGTTACTGCTCTTCACTTGCCTTCGTCCTGAGTTGGTGTTTATCTCTGGAGCTGAAACTTCTGTTTGATAGTTCAAAAGAGTGGCAGGATTGTCAGATTGTCCCATCTACCTAGAAGACCCTGACGTGCTGCAGGCAGCTGCATGCTACTCAGAGCTGACTCACTGGGATAACTGTGATTCATCATGCACCACTTGGAGCACCCTGAACTTAAAACTCTCTCTTGAAGAGGTCTAAGGTCTGGATCAAAGAAGTCCTGAAGGTAATCCAGCAGCAATCAAAAAGACCCAAGTTTTTTAGTTTGTTCAGTTACCAGAAGATGGCTATAAAATTACAGGAATAATAATAATAATAATTTTCAGGAACTGAAAGAATGGCTGACTTTTTGGTTCTTGCTAAGTGCAGTCTTTAAACAATGTTCCCATGCTATTTTCAAGTGGCTGCAGTATGTTTCATTCTCTGTTGTGTTAAATTATTGTGTTAACTGTCTTGTCTTGCTCTAAAATTAGTGTTATTTCAGTATTAAGTGATTTACTGCCTCATATGGATAGTAATTGCATGAGTACATTTCTGAATCTGGTTCTGTTTGTAGAAGTTAAATCACAGCTCTTTTATGATACAGTTGGTGCCACTAAAATCTTGACACTTCCCACATCATACACTTTATACTCTATCCCATATTCAAGACAGTATTGTATTTACATTGTCCAGGAGCCAGAGCTGTAATGGCATCCAGTGTAATATGGTGATACTAGGTGAGGTCAGCCATGGAATAATTGCATGCAAGTTCACTGAGGTAAACTGTATTTTGTCTTAGCTGTCAGGTTTGTTACAAATGAAATTGAAACCTTTAAAAAGAAATAGAAACAGACAATAGCACAAAATAAAGTTTCTCATTTAATATTTAAAGATTAAATAGCTTAATAACCGAAGCAGTACTTTTAAAATTTGTTACAAAACATTTCCTCTCAAAGCATTTTCTTAAACTGGATGTAATTATTGAGTCACTTCCTTGGTAATGGGTGAAGAAGCAGAACAATACATTTGAGCACTGTGTCCTCATTTTACTTTCATGCAGATTCATAAATGCCTTCTAATTGAGTCACAATGGCAGGCATAAAAATATAATTAGCTAATAATGTGGCTGGATTTGATTGAAATTCTATGTGAGGGAACTCATGCCACCTTCTTATATTGTGTTGCAACAAATGAATGAAACCATTTTTTTTATTTTCTCCTTGAACTCTTTCTCACCTTGGTAGCAGTGGGCAGTAAAGCTACTGCATTAACACTGACACAGATGGTGTTATAAGATACATGTTGGGTATAAGATGGTCAGGAAATGGGTGCCAGTGATTGTGGTAGCTTGCACCATTTTGACATGCAAAACGAATCTAAAATATTAGCTGAGGAAGCAGAAGGTGACAGTTTGTAGCAGAAAAAATGTAGCAGCAAGAAGGTGAAATGTAAAGTGAAAAAAGAAAGCTACTTTGTTTTGCATAGTTCCTTATCACTTCTCCTGATGCATTTCATTTTTCTGTCCCTTTGATCTGTATACTTCACTGGTTTTGTGCTCCCACTAACAGACAAATCATATAAAGTGCCTTACTTAATATTGGCAATTTTTACAAAATTACATGTATGTTCATAGCACACAAACATTTTGTCACTGTGGATGTTGTCCTAGTTATTTCAACGAGGCCTGTAAATACTCAAGGCAGGCTAAGATTTGATTAGAAATTCCCTTAAAACCAAACTAGTCTTGGAAAACACTACTAAGCATCCTCCTGCTAAATTCCTTAGTTTGTGCAACATTATTAGTTTTTGTTACTTCTGGCACCATTTTCAGCCAGCCTCCCTGGTAAAGGACACATCTTGGTTTGTGAAAATGTGTGTCTACTTTGCATGCAGGTAACTGCATGTACGTATTGGCTAGTGCTGACATGCCAGGATTTGGGTGTGCAAAGCAGACACACATTTGCCAGTATGCAGATTTTACCTACCATGACCACCAGGATGACCATCAGGCTCAAAATAAGTAAACATTGCAAAAAAGGCAACATCCAAAAATAATAACAGAAAAATCTCTACTTTATCAAACTGAGGATTTTCCCTTTGATTATTTATCAAAACACAGTCCACTGAAAGTAAGAGAGATATCTGGATAGCATGAATTCCACAGTGACAGGAAATCATAAGGTTACAAGATACAACTACTTAGCTGTAAGTAGGGTACACACCACTCAAAACCTATATTGTTTATAAAGCTTTTAACAATATAGTCTATGCACTTGCACCATTAGGATACTCCCGACCCAAATAGTGCTAGTGTAGCAGACATGTGTGCATAATATATAGTATACGTTTACCACAGGGGTGCTCACTAGTTTTGGAGCTCCAGGCACTGTCTTGCAGCATAAGAAAGAGAAAGTCAGAGAGAAACAAAAAAGATTAAAAAAACCACTGAATTTCAAGCTCTTTTCTATTCTGATGGTTGTGGCTGTAGTTGTCATAATTACCTGGTCTTTAAAATCCCCAAGCAACTTCTTGATTCTAGTGTGAGATGTATCTTTCTGTATGTACAGACATTGCATTAAGCAGCTTTTTGTCAAATCTCTAATGCATAGATAATACAACACAGAAAATACGTATACTTTCCCAAATCATAACTAATCAGTCAAATATCTATTGCTTTTATTAGTGCTGAGACAACATTTTAGAGAAGACACACATAGGAACTAGACTGTAGAAGAACATGAATGACAGAGGCAAGTGTTAAAACACTATCTGCTATTCAAAGTCAGTACCTACGTACTGCTGGTTTCCCACCAGTTTTCTGGAGACATCAGACATCAGAAAGTGCAGAAATCAATCTAGTGCAAGTTTAAGCTTTTTGAGTATCTTCTGGTTTATCTGATGATCCTGAATGTGTCCTCACTTGTGCAAAGGGCCACAAAAAGGCTGCATTTTATATTTCTGGTTTCTAAGCTGTCGTGAAAAGCTGTACCGTGTTCTCATTTATTGTGACATTATTGTGACATTACTATAAAGAACTACTGCCACAACTAGCCCAGATTTATATTCTTGCTAATGCATAGAAATACGGCACAGAATCTTGTCATTCACCACAATAAATCATGCTGACCTAACACCTCCAATCAAATGCTGTTAATATGACTATTCTTACAGTTATTTTTAATGAATCTTTAAAAATACAACAAAGAAAGTGTATTGTATCGGGGGAAAAAAAAGGGGGAATACTGCTTATCCACAATAGCTGCTTCATAGCACATCATTTAGTTCTTTTAATGATTCATACCTCTCTTGGTCATTCAGCAACTTACATGTGTTGCTCTTGGCTCTGCCTTTGGCATACACGTAAAGTATTTTCCGAGACCACAGCAGCACAAAATCACCATGTTAAAGAAAGAAGGAAAGATTTTAAAAAGCAGATTGAGGGGAAATGGAAAAGTTTTAAGCAATGGTGCAACCCAAGTGACTTAAGATTTTTAGAAATGAAACACGTCTAGCTACTTCTCCTGTTTCTGTACTATATTGCTCTTCTCAAGGTTTCAGCTAGCTAAAGGATACCTGTTCACTGGTGGCAATTGTGGGAGACATATTTCTGCTGAAATTCTCGCCAGCTGACTAAGAAGCAAGTGCTTACTGGGCACTAAATTAGGGGGAAAAAACAAGGCATCTGGAAAACAGTATATACTGTCTATTATTTAAACAATGGACCAAGCAAAAGTTTCTTGGTCTTTATGGAAGAAGCTCTGGCCTAAATCACTAAGCCATGACTCCTTTTCAAAATTTGTTTCCAGCTGTGTTGTGTGTTGTGGAGTTCATCTTCAATGTGCCAGATGTGTTTCACATAAGAATGTTCTTTATATAGGTATCTACAAACAGAAGATTGAATTACAAAACCAAGCAAAAAAAGAAGAAAGGAGAGAGGGCATGCTTTCCTATGGGTGTAATTGACAGCAAGGTTGCACAAACACACACTTAGGACAAAATCTAGCTCATGGCAACGTGGAAACAATACAAAAAACATTTAAAGTAAAAACTTGTATTCCTATTTTTAAAGTTGTGAAATCCTGTTATATTCTCACCTTCCTTGGATCAGAAAAGATCCTCCACATCCCTATCACGAAGACAATGAACATGTAGGTTTGCTTATTAATTGATCTGAGACTGACTGTGAAGTAGATGGAGAAAGAAATGCAGGAGGAAAAGAATGGTTCTGGCTTTGATCTCAGTGAAACAGTAAAACCATTTCAGATTAATTCTACTGTGTGCCAGTGAAAATCATTGGTTTAACAACAACGTGAAGTAAAACCCATCACTATGCAATTTCACCCTTAAGTTACACATACATAATCCAGCTGCAACAAGAATAGTCTTCATAAGCACTCCTATTTCTCACCCTGGGCAAGAAAAGTACATTTCCATTCCTGCTTCCTATTGATTACTTTAGATATAACCATTTAAAAAAATCAACTACTATTATACAACAGCTTCATAAATGCCAGAAGATTAAGTCAGAATATATACTTTTCAGCTCAAAACCCCCCCAAAATAAAACTCCAAATCTCAATACAAGGTCCAGGCAGAGTATCACTGAAATTCTCTAAGTACAAAACATTTTATCTATTACCTTTACTTTATGTAGAATAACATTTATTAGCTTGCAAGCTAGACAAAGATCAAGAGAATGGAATTTATTTATCAGAAACATATTTCCATTAATATAATGAATGTTAGATAGAAAAAGTCCAATCTGGGACTCTTTTATCCACAGTTCGTGTTCCTCTGATCAAGCATGAAGAGTTAATGCACTGCAGTAATAAGGCTGACAAGATTCTCTGAATGTCTCAGTGGATGACATGAATTGAAAGTCTCAAAGACCTACTCATTTAGGACATGGGCTTGCTCCACTGAAGTCAGTCTGAATTTTGCTATTGATATCAGTGAGAATACATTAAAAGTTACCTCCCCAGTCTATGGATGCATTTGGCAAATTGCCTTAGTCTGAGAGATAGTCAGGCAACACTTGTGAATCAACTACTCATCATAAAGAAGTCAAAATTACTTTAAAAATTTTAAGAATGCTAAGGGAGTCAGTATTACTATAGTTAATGCAGAACAGCAGGTTGGCGAGGGATTATTTTAGGGTTCATCAGTAGTTATGAAAATGAAAGAATGCATTCCAATCTGCCAGTTAAAGCGAATGAAAGAATCAGAGAGACTTAGATTACCACTGGGAGCAGGCTAAACAAAGAAAGGAAATATAGAAGTATATGGTATTTTTACTAGGCAGAATGATTTTTTTTGTTATTTTTCAGTAAGCACTAACATAACTGAAATCAAGAGTTCTTTCACTGCCCAGAATTACATGGCCACCAAGAGCGTTAGGAACTACTAACTTCTTTCTTACACGATAATGAAGCCTTTTTAGCTGTCTTATAATGGTGCCTTTACTGTAAAGCTGGGTTCTTGTCCGAGTACCCAGGCTCCTATAGAGAAAACAGTTTTCACAAATCCTGTTATATCATAGGAGAGTACGAAGCTGTCAAAGACATTATGCAAGAATCTACATTACTAAGGACATTTTTCCTCTCAGAAAGACTTAGTCTGTCTAGATAACACATATGCAAATATTTGATACAGATTAAGTATCTCAGTATTTCATGTTAAGCAATGCTGAATTCTTGTTCATCCTTTAAAACTCAAGTGTTACAAAGATGTATATATATGCATATGTGTAAGAATGTAACAAGGACTGGGAAGGACCTCTGTTCTCTGAGGTGAACCATAAAACTAAGAGAAACTAGCTTAGCTCCACCTTAAAAATAGCTTTCTGTCCGCACAATGCATAATTTTAAAATAAGGTATATAGTATCCAGAACTAGTATCAGCTAACCTAGTTAAGTTATTTCTGTAAGAACACAGCCTGCAGCAGTATTCTGCAATGGCTCAGTCTTCCCTCTGTCCTTATAGTAAACAGGTCAAAGAGAGTAAAGCCAAAAAGCTTTTCAGTGAAACATACTCATTGCCCCAATTTAGCAAGTATACCACATTATTTGATTGTTTTAAAGTGTGAAGTGTTAATACATGGATTTTGTAAGTAAATTTTCTTCAGGGAATGCAAACGATAAAGCCCTTTGATCTTGATGGTGAGACAGAAATTGCTTTTCCATAAATGATACTCAAATTTGGAAGATTGCAAATTAAAGAAAATTCTTCTCCTATCCCAAAATGTCATTCTAAATCACACCACTACATATTCAAAGTGATACCAATAACAACTCTGAAATGATGATGAGCAAATGCCAGTGAAATTGAGATAAGCATCAGGCAAATGGATGTTTCATTGATTCAATGTCTCATACAAATGAAATAGTTTAGTCATTTTATCTAACAAACTGATTTTCTTTGCAATTTTCTGTAAGTCATTTCACTGCTAAGGTCTCAACTCTCCCATCTGCAAAATCATGTGAAATATAAGTTATTAGTTCAAATTTTAATACTATTAGAATCTGAAAGCAATAGCATAGTCTTGTCTTACAGAGCTAGCATGATAGCTTAGGCAATATTAGGTCCTTCTCTGTGTTAAATATAGCAGATTGCACAGCTTTCCCTGCATTAAAAGATTTATTTCCTAAGAATGGTCAAAATCCAAATCCGTTTCCTAATGAAGTGTCAAATAAAAGGATCTTTTACACAAACACCATGTTAAGAAAACATCGTCTCCCAAAATTTCATTAAACATTAAATGATTATGAAATAAACAAAAACGTTGGTTTTTGACAAACTGTTATTAGTTCCATTTATTTTGTACCATGCAATACATATGCCAATTAGTTCTTCGAATGACTACATGGGGCAAGTCCCTTCTGTCCCAATGCTCCATACTCTACGACAATCTCATTTGTTTGTGTCTAAGAACAGATTTTCAGCTTCATTCTTTTCTGAAACCAAAGTTAGCCTCAGACAGATAATGTAGCTACTGCTAATAAACTCAAGATGCCTTAATATCAATTTGCTCAATGGAAGATCCTGCTTATTTTGAACTAATTTAGTACAGCAGTACCTGTTTAAGATCAGTGCACAGCAGACTATTTCCTATTTATTGTTAATTAAAATAATGGATTTCCTGTTCCAAACAGCATATAAACCTGAAAAATTAGCTATAAATCCAGTGTGTTATTGACGCAGCTGCTGGACTATGTCTAGACTTACCACCTAATTCTGAGGTTCATAAAAACAACTACTCTAAGCAATGACAAAATGGCCAAAGTGAGGTCAGGTGATGAGGGAAAAATAGGAGACACTTGCTGAGATTTGTCTTCTCAACATTATGAAGTGCAGAATGGCTTAACTGTCATTTTTATCTCCAGCCTGAGGAACCAAGAGCACAGTAGGCTGGAACTCTTTCTTGGCACATTAAATTTGAGGACCACCCAGCCTTTCTGTCTCAATTCCAGCCCTTTCCGGCCTTGAAGAGAATAATAGTCTAGTTGTGCGCCAAGAGGATATCTGCAGGTGGCATCTGGGTTTGACTGTATCCACCCCTACTTTTGTTGTCAGGTCTATACAAAAATATTTTAAACTGATTGTGCTGGGTAGACACAGGCCAATTCTTTCACTTCTGAAACACATTTAAGTCAGGGAAGTACACAAGCATGGGAACAGCTAAGAAAAATGGATATATTGGAGCGGCCCTGAATTAAGGAAGATTTCACACAGTGCTCCTAAGCGTTCATGTTCCTGAGATTTGAACTTCTATCTGAACTGAAGAGTTACCAGGAAGGCAGTACCCACTGGGCTCCATCATGATACCAAACTTCCAGAGGATAAGGAGAAGGGCAGTGCAATCCCTGCCTCTTTTCACTAAATCTTATAAACTGAAAGACGATGCAATTACAGGAAGAGTGCGCATTACTTTTGCTTACAAGTGAATCAACTTTTTTTCCTTCTCCAAAAATCTTTGCCTTATTCCCACTGCAAAAGGTTAAAATCTGCTTAGGCTCATCTTAGGGCGATCTAATCAACCACAGCAGCCTGAACTGCATTTCCACCAAGAAGTTTGTTTAGAAGTTTGCTATGCCAAAAGTGATGTACAAAGGTAAAAACCCTCTAGGAAGCAACCCTGCAGACTTCAGAACAGGCATGTCTTCAAAGCTTTGGCAAATTAAGTGCCAACAAATGCTTCTTTATTTGCACCAAGCCCAGCCAACCTTGGTGAGACAGAGATACCTCTCTTTCAAAGGCTTCTCTAAAGCTTTTATTTTTTTGTGCACTGATAAGCTAGTTGCCTGAGCATTGTACATGTGGATAATTTTAGCGTTTAAACTCCAACCAGTAAATGTTATGACAGATAATATTCACAAATGTCAGTCTAGAAGATTCCTAACTCTCAAAAGCTACAGTGATGCTTATCTCAGAGCAGTAACATTCAGAAGCAATTATAAGAAGATGCAGATGAAAACTGCACCAATTGTGGGCCAGCAGGCAAAATTCGAAAACCAAAAATAAGTGGAAGAAGTTTTCATTCACCAGGCTAGATAGACTGTGATGACTGATGCTAGGCTACTACTATGTTTTAAAATGTTGCATTGAGTCTTACAAGACTTAAAAGGCAAACAAAAAAATCTCAATGCTTTATAAAGCCAAGCCTGAAAATTTAGAACTTCAGAAGAAATTGGATTTTAAAAGTGTCCAACTTTGTTACTAACATTTTCTCTGATACCCCAAGAATACTTATTCAAACAGCTATCCCAGTCTGTCTCTCACTAGTTTCTTAGTTGTTGGATTTTTTTTTAAAACAGTGCTTGGAGATATTAATCACATTGCAAAAAATACAATAGGTACATAATTAATGTAATAATCATGCTGTATGTATATTCAATAGGTTTAATAAGAAAGAAGTACTTCAAGTTGTCTTTCATAATACAAGTGTTTAATTCTTGCTCAGATATTTATATAATCCATTTGGTTGAAAACTATGTTCAAGAAGCAACTAGGACAGGACCTGTCTTTTTGTGAGAGGCCCATGCAGAACTACACATTTTAGGGTCTCTCTTCCTCTACCAAGCTACTGCAAATTCATGAACACTATCATTTTTCAAAGAGATGGAGTCCTACTGTATCTGCAAAAATGTAAGGAGGCTAAAGTACTTTTTGTCATATTTCAAATTTACTCAGGCTCCAGTTTTTTTTCAGAAGGAGGGCTTCAGTTCAAATTTATGGATAACTTAAATTGGTGTAGCTAAAGCAGCTAGTATCCCCAGCAACCCTCCTTTTCTCTTCTGAAGATTATGCCATTCTTGCAGGCATGGCTGAGCAAATTCTCTATCTGCTTGCTAGTTGCTGTAGCTTAAATTAATTAAGTGCATTAATGTAATCTGCTGCCAACTGGAATTTACATTAAGAGGCAGGACCACAAATAAGGAAGAAAGTTGGGGGTTACTTATCTCACTCAGCCGACTGCAGGGAAGGGTAAGGCAGAAAGCTAAGGTTGGTGTCGGATGCAGCTGACTGCATACATTTCTCCAAGTGATCAAAGAATGAGAACCTATATGTTGCCTGTGGAGTCTGATCAAACAGCAACATTTTGGATCCCTTCAACCTCATTTATTCAAGTGGTTCAACACACCCAGTAAGCCAATAAAACCAGCAATGCTGATACTCTTACGAAAGGGAATTGGGAAGTGACAGAGGGCAATTACCTCCAGCCTGGGGTGTATATGAGCTCTTCCAGGAGAAGGGTTGCAACTTGGAAGCTGTTTAAATGACAACTTTCCCAGGGCTCTGAGAAGCTGACTCAGCTGGGGTCAGTTTTGAGGCTGCTCAGCAGCACTAACCACTGATGAAATGCAGAAGTTCTAGGAAGTGATATGAATGCAAGCAAATATTTGCAATAACACTTATTTTATCTGTGTTTCTTATTAAAAGAATGCAATCAAATTAATAATGTTAAAATGAATATAAACATAAATGCATGTGTTGATATTTAGATGATGAAATGTATTTTCATTGTTTAGAAGACTAAATGGTTCCTGTTCTTTGAAAGCTTGAAACAGTCCATTTATCTTCATCTTATTTTCCAACATAACTTATTTATTTACAGTATGTCAGGGGAGAAACCTGATTTCCAAGGACATTTTCCAATTAACTTTCTTAATGGGAAGAAAAAAGTTAGACTCAATTGGTTTGTAAATAGTATTATCTAAACCTACAAATTATCTAAACCTAAAAATTCATAGATTTTGGGAAACAGTTGAGAATACACCTACACAAGTACGATCAGAATCTTCAATCTTCCATCTCCAGATGTAACAGATGTTGTCTGGCATTCTGAATGTCTGCTCATTTTTACCTGATTTGGAAACAATTTCATTTGCTCCCAAAGTCTCCAACATTATTAGGGAATTATTGTTCCCTTTGGTTGCTATTAGCCAGTGCTATAAGCAAGCGCTTACATGGAAGTATGTACTTAAAATTACTGGCTTTAATGAGTTTTAAATTCTGCTCTGAATATGAATCTGTAACAAGAGTCTCTGCAGAGATCCAACTTCATGAATTTATGCTAGAATCCAGTAATGTCCTAGCAAATGTCTGCTGCTGCACTGCTTCAAACATCTGCCATTCAGACTGAGATCTTTAGAAATCAGTGTAAGAATTCACAGTTCCAGGTGGGACCATGATTTCATCTTGGGTCCAATGAAATCCTTAATGAAGTTAGTGTAAGTCTTTCAAATTCTATCTCTGAAATTAAAACAGACTCATGAATAGAAACGTAGACATCGCATCGCTATGTCTGACTTGGTGATCGATTAGAAACAGACTCATTCAACTGAACAGTTCATAAGTACTGGAAAAAGATTTCAATCCAATAAAGTGAAAAAAGATGATTGCAAACCACTTAAAAGGACTAAAATTACTTATTTCCCTAGTGTATTTGTACCAAGTGACTAACCACACTTTGTGGATGCAAGGATATTTCACATCTAAAAATAACTTATGCTGTACACTGATTGCAAATCTAGATATACCCAAGGCAGCCTGTAGTCATAGATCAATTTATAATACTTATGTAAAATAAAAAAGAAAATTAGCTTAAAGCAAAATCAGATGTTATACTTTCCACATATCCATTGTGGATATAGACTATGAGTTATTGCAAACTTTCTCTGAGACACAGTAATTTAGATTAATGTACTTCTTAACAGTTTCAGTACTAAACCAGACTTTTTCCTGTATGTTGAAAAAGTGATCTTCAGTGGACAATAATAACCTTAAATTATGAGAATGTGAATTATATTTCAATATTTGCTATTTCTCCTTTCATCATACCAGTCAGCTTTCAGCAAGACAAATTCTGATCCTTAAACACATGCAGGTGAGTAAACTGAAAGTAACACAACTTCTTACACCCTCACCTAAACGTTGGCCTGAGACATTCTTTATTGTGGGCAGGTATAAATGTATGGCTAACTCCTGCTCACATCCTCAACATCTTACAACAGCTTCACACAACTCTTAAGCAGCAGTTTGCTTTGCTTTAGTACTAGAGAAACAGAAATAAATGTGGTTTGATGCATTTACTGTGCAATATGAGTAGTTTCTATGTTCCCATAAAGTGCTTTCAGAAATAATAACAACAACGACAACAAACATGATGATGACAATAATAATATTAGCAATAATAATAATAATAATATCTGGAAACTCCAATAGGGCCTAGCTGTAACTGGAGAAACCAAATAACTCTGAATTTTGGAGACAACTAGTTCATGGTATGTGAACACATACTTTAAATTAGCATGTTTGTGTGCAGACAACAGCATTGTATTCTCACTTTGTAGTGGTGTTTTTAACTGCACGAGTCATAATGCAGGGAACCAAGGCTGAGTAAACCTGATGGCTTCCATGCTTCACAGTGTTTCCTTTGTTTAAGAAGAAAAAAGCTTCTTCTGTTCAGGACAATGTAAGAGTGAATTTCTTTGCTGTAGGTTTCGCATAAGTTAAATCCATTTTGTAGATAGCACGGAACCTAGTAATCCCATAAATCTGCCTTTTCTCTTTTTTGTTTTCCATACAAGGGAAACTCTGACTTCATTGTTAATGCAGTCAACCAGGAAAACTTGAGTAGCCCACAAAACTCCTTCATGGGATTAGTGGTTTCAAAACAGGACTGGGAACCATCAGAACTGGATTCTAATTTTGTCATGCAGACATGTCACTCTGAAAGATGCTTAAGCCAAAGATTTTAAACATTAACACCTAAAGGCAGCAAAATGCAAAGTTAGCTATGCACTCCAGCAAAACCTTTAATACACAAAAAATGATATACTGTTTTCAGTTGGAAACAACACAGGGAAGTTCTATTATACATTGTTTTCCTTTTGGAATTTTCTATTCATTTTAGATGTCAGACCAACAGATTTAAAACTCACTGCCAAATTGTCTTGATAGTGTCATTTCAACTGAGCTACAAGTATTTTCTATTTGCTGGGTTAAGCTTCAGAAACTTTTAAAAATTGAGTGCTTCAAAAGCTAAGTTTCCTCAAAAACATATCCCTGGATAAAGTCTGGAATCTTTCTTTCTAGCAGCAATTGCCCATAGTGAACCATTTTTACTTTTATTGGTGTCTTCCACCTCATTTATACCTACTCTGAATTTCAGTGAATTCTAAGTCACTCACTGAGATCTAAGTATACATGTAGTGATTAAAGTAATCCCTGATTTGAAACTAAATATAGCTACCACTGACAAACAGCACACTACCAAACTGGTAGCGGTGGCTATGAGATTTCCTAGAATCAAGAAACCTTATTTTCAGATTTTGCCTTAAAGTATTCTTGTGATTGCAGGTAACCCTCCTGTAGTCTCTGCTCAGTGGACCAATCCTGTTACCAAGGTCACCTTTGCAGTGTTATATCTGCATCCAGCTGACGTTGATTCATGTTGCCAGATGGCTAAGGACAAAGCACAATCGCTCAACACAACGTGTGACCTACTTACACGCCTAACAATCTGCTGTTTAATACTTTGGAAATGCATGGAGACTTTGATTAAAATTTTAATTTTGTTTCATAGTTAGCCCACATGTGGCATGTACATTTTGCATACCAGATACATCTGTTCCAACAGGGCAGTAGCATGATGACTCCAACTTCTTTCTAAAACAGGGCATATGAATGCACAAGTGTCATTTCCTTACTTCCTAAAGGCACTATCAAAAGTAATTACAAGTTATTGGTTTACATATGGACAACAAATGAAGAGCCAAACACTCTCATGCTGGCACCACATAAACAAATAACGATGACAGTAATATGTCAGCTCTAGAAAAGAAGAATGAAAACATGATACACAAAATTCATGTAGGGTTTCTAATCAAATATATGGGAAGTCATGGGGAAACTCTCTGTCTGTGCTCAAAGTCTCATATATATTTACAGGATAAGTGGGACAACATAATTTCTGCCTTAACTACAATGCAAAGATATGCAAGAATACTAGAAGTGACATTTGGTCATTGTAGGCCAGATTCCCCAAATCACTCAGGGCTTTAGGAACGTAATGATTACTGGACTGAATCAGATGCAGGGCTAAGACCTGCGCTCTGCCTCTGCCCTCAGCTAGTACCAGATGCTGTACAAAGGTAAAAGAGCTCTAAAGCAGATGTAGATAAAGCAATTCCCATCTTCAAGTAGGCCTTCCTCATGCTGATCTCTAGTGGTTAAAGACTGACTTAAGTCCTGGAGTTCAAGTTTTAGTAAAGTTTTAGTTGCTTTCACAGTACTGGTCAAAAAGAATTTCAGCTCTGAAAATATTTCATTTCTGAAGCGGTCTCCGATTCCATTTTGAATCTACTTAGCTTTGACAGATTTTCAAGGGCTTGACACCTATAAATGAAGTCGAACTGTTAAAAGTCTTGAGTACTCAGCAGCTCCTCTTGTGAAAGTTCATGGCCAGACCCTCAGGAGAGTTTACTGTGGAGTATGAAGCTAGGCACATATAACTCAATAACTTCTAAATGAAAACAGAATGCTTTTTAAAATATAAATCCTCCAGGCTATGAGAAAGGAAAGCAGAAACCAAAAAGCCTGCAGAGAAGCAAGTCTAATGTTATATTGTAGATTGAGGAGGAAGTGATAGATGCTAGCTGGAAATCATCCCACCACATATTAATATTATCTATTCGGGGGGAAATGAGAAGAGAAAGCCAAATGCAGGGAGAAGCAGTTGTATCATCATAATGCAGACAGTGCCAACGAAGCGATTATAGATAACGGAGTAAATGAAAATAACTGGCAGGTCACTGACTAAAATAAAACTTCATCCTTTAACCAAATATTTTATTATTGAATAAAGATGTGAAGAGTTACACTCAGGAAATATCATTACATTATTTGGCATCCTCAAGCTCTCTGCATGAATACTATCTAAAAGTAGACACTAAATCAGGCTGAAGTGCGCTAACTGCAAAAGGGTCCACTCCCTGACAAGTTTCTCTCCAACTTACAGCTCTTATGAGCCTGATTTTGCCTAGCACTACAAGTATTTTCCCTCTCCCCACAGCTCTGCAAGGTTATCTTGCCAGCAGAATCCCAGAAGGGGGCATATAGAAACCCTTTGACCCTGCTGTGTACCTGGTGTTTGCCACATAAACAGACATGGTGTTATTTTTACTAAGAAGTTCCCTGCTCCTCTAAAACTCAAAAGATGCCTATAAAGGACATGCCAGTTGTGGATGAGAGTCAACACAAACATCTTACAAAGCAAAACAACAAAAAAAAGATGCTCATGAGGTTGCACCTATTATTTTCTCTGCATTTATGCTTTATAAAAAAGATTTACCCAGGGAAGTGCTTTGTCTTAAAAGTTCTGTTACTTTGCCAAAATTATGTTTTTGAGAGAGAAAATAATGCATGCATACAGAATCCAAAAGAAGTATAAAAAAATTAGCATTTATGTAATTATTGAAGAAAGCACAACAGTTCTGGAAAAAATACCAAGCACCCCTTTTTAAAATGAAAAATCAGAGAAAGCCCTTCTTCCTTTTAAACCAAGGGAAGCCCGTACCTAATTTTAAGCCAAATCTTCATGTGTAAACTGCAACTTTTACTATTCATAGAACAATAACTTGTTTTAAAAATACTTATTAAGTATTCATAGGAAGTAGAATATAATTATTATGATTATCATACAAAACACAAGTATCTTTGTCCTGACCAGTGCATCAGCCTCAGACTCTGGTAAAAGGTGATCCTCATGGCACAGGCCTAGATCTTGTCACTGTGTCCATCCGGTGGACCTGATTCCACAGCTTCTGTTCTGCATAAACCTGTCTGTACCGAATGTCTTCAATTACACGCACCAAATGCATAGCAGAAAGCCAGTTTTAGCCAGTGACCCTGTTACAAATTTAAGGTTGCACATTGCCCTCAACCCACAGCAAAGCTCCCGCAGCTTTGCAGAGTCAGAGAGCTGCCTAAAGAACCAGGAGATGACCCGACCCTCATGGAACTTCAGTGCTACTTACAAGAACGTGTTATTATTTTTGTAGTTGCTGGACACCATATATGATAATATGGTGTGGATAATACTTTGCTGCATCTGATTAAAACTTCCAATCTTTTGCGTCCATTAGGGCTGTGCAGTGGAATAATAAACACATCCTGGCCCTGACAGCACACGCTATGTGAATCGAAACAGGTATCTCTCTGGGCTGCTTAGCGTAGAACATCCTCCTCCTTTGCTGGCTCTGATTATTTTTCAACTTAAAAGTCTGTGGAGGAGGCAAAGTGTCTGTTTAACTTGCTGTTTTGTGGGAAAGAGCCACAGGTGTCTGTGACACTGTGCTCTGTGCTTGGAAATTGCTTGCTCTTGGTACAGCCTTCAGTTTTTAAGCAAGATGCCACAAAAACCAAACACAATTGAAGAGAGGCTCCTTAAATGAAAACAAAGTAAACAGACATACTTCATTAGAAGTTACATCCCCCAATCCTGCATTTGCTGTCAAGTCCACTGACCTTTTTTCTCTGGCTCAACTTAATTAGCTTTCATAGAAAACACAAACTGTTACGGTTTTGTTAACAACACTTTGAAGAAAAAGGGTTTCTTTTGGCAAGTCTGTCTTCAAGAAAAGAGATAAGTTTAGTGACAATGATACTTGCTTGCTCTTTAGATCCTTCAAAAAGTAGTTTGCAACTGCTTCGTGTGCACTCTAGCTTAATGTTTATATATGGGCTATGCTGACACATTTACAGGGAAGAGCAGCAATGTCTAAACAGCCAAGTACAGTGGAACAGCTGTTGAGGGGGTTTGCCACCTGTTTCTGGCGATAAGAGACTCATGGACATGTGTGGAGATGTTGCAGATGCCCAGCATCATGAAAAAGAAAGCCTGCAACATATGAAGAAATTATGAGTAAAGCTCAAATACTCCCTCACTCCAATTATCATCACTAGTGCATAAAATATCTGTATGTGTGGTGACTTGAGAAGAAAGATAATGCTGTCTGTTGTGTTTCCTTGGCAGATACACACTCCTTATGTTCTTTTCAAATTTTGTAGTTCTGGAACATTTAAATTTTAATCATGGAGAAAACAAAGGAAGTAGGCTAGATAAAAAATTATTTAATTTAAAGGAGTGGAATCATTATTTCAAAAGGTTTCAATTTTGACCCAGTTATTTGTAGGAAATAATGGCAAAACTAAAGTAGCAGACTTGAATTCTTTCTAATGATCTTTAACAAAGCTATGGGAGACTGTTGGCTATAGACCTGATACAGACAAAACTTTGTATTCTTACAACCCCACCTGCATTTACGATTCAAAATTGGAGTTCTGATTGTTCATCTATACTATGTTCTGCTATATTTGAGTTCAGAATAAAGACAGCAATGATAATTTAAGGTTACTTGATGGGCAGTAGACATTATATTTTAATCACACTGTGAGACAACAGAGCATGTTAGAAAATACTAGTTTTACCACTCAGCTGTGGTTCAAGACAACCACTAAGCAATCACAAAAGGGAGAAATATCTTGAACACTATGGAACTGGGGTAAACTAGGAATACTAATACAACTGAACAGTGTTGTTTGGGTTACTGCTCTGTTTTGCTTTTTTTTGGAAGAGCTAGATGGATCATATTCAAGATAGCTCTCTATTTAAGGAACAGAGCACACAACATAAATTTCAAAGTATAAATATTTAAAGTTTTGTTGAAAGGGTACACAACCAACCTATTATGGCTGAACTCCTTTTTCTAGGCAGTGGCTACAGTAGATGTCCTTAAAAATGATCCCTTAATATAAATTGGATCACTTAATATAAATTGGGCAAAGGCCAAGAGAAACTCTGTTTCCATAATGGTGCACTAGAGAATTCTTCATTTTGAAGTGCCACATGGAATGCCTAAATTAAGTCATAAGAGCAAAAAAATTTACGGTATCCAAAAACTTTGCTTGGGCATATACTCCATGGCATCACTCTGTTAATCATACTGGAGCTAAACAGAGCTGTTCACCAATTATTAACTCAAATGATCAACTGCTTCAAAGCTGTCAAGCCCAATGCCAACTCTTTTCAGAACTGCACTCTTCACCACAAATTTAGATGTGCTTTTAGGGTTATAAAGAAGAGTAAGCCAAAAGGAAAAAAAAGTGCCCAAATTCCCATAGCCAATACCAGGAATTTCAAACAGTTTCCATTTTGGAAATGGTTGAGAGTAGAACAAGAACACAATCAAAACCAGTCTCCAGAAGCATGTGCCTGGAGAAAAATATAGTTCAGTGAGACTACAAAAACCCCACAAAAACTAAAGGATAGTAAAGGATGAAGGCAAGTGGGGAAGATAACACAGGATGTAAAGCACAGAGCTTTTTCCTCTCTTTGCAGTGGTTACAGAATAAATTCCAGAATTAAAAAAACATAAAGTCTATCATGTATTTTCACCTACGTAAGATTTTTAAGTAATAAGCACTTCTTTAAGGTTCCTCTCATTTTGTCTCTCTACTCTCTGTGAAGCTGTTCCCGGGGACTTGAAAGCACTGTGACTGTGTCCCTAGAACTGCGAGGGCTAGGCAGGTTTCACCTTAATCACTCAGCTATAAAATGCTTCCCTCCCCTCTCATACTTTGTCATTTACCATCAGCTGTGAACTGGGGTGATGTATTATCTCTGTGAAACTACTCTGGGAAGCGGTTAACATTCATCTTCATAAGTAAGGGGGAATGACCTTAATTTGTGCCCTCGCACGGCCAGCAAGCAAAGCATGGGAGGCACCTGCAGAGGGTCCAGCACTGTCCAATGTGCTGTCAAGTCTCTGTGTGGCTCCTCGCCGAGCATCTCGCTGTTGACTGTTCCCAGGGATGGCCTTATTCTGCTTGGATACTGAAACTCTCATTGCTCTCTGAAGACTGTGATCAAGTTTCTAGAGAATGTACTATTTCATACTCCTACAGCCCAGCCTTTCTCTTTGCTTTGTTAGTAAAGTGATGCTGTCTAATTTTCCATAGGTGAGCAGCAACAGCAGCTGAAATTTTTCTGAGTGTCTTTTTTCTGAGTAAAAGCTTCTTCAACCAGTTTGGGAGGCTAAGCAGATGCTGAGCAACTGAAATTCAACTTTTGTTCTTATTGCATTAAAAAGCAAAACAGGAAAGCAAAACTTGGATGTATACCTAGTTTTAAGTTCATACAAGCAAAACGATGTCTTTCTTCTTGACAATAAAACCTACTCCTTCTTACTTAAATAGTCACTCTTCAAATTTTTTAGATTCAAAATCTTAGTAATTTTTGAAAGGTAATGAAATATGTGACTGATTAAAACACTTCGCTGCTCCATGCTGAATGTATGCAACAGAAATGGCCATCAGCAGAACTTGGATGTGAACAGATAAAATGTACATCTGTGGCACAAACCTCTGGCTGTCTGTCAGGATACATATCAACATATCAAAGTGCCTTCTGTGCAAATGGAATAATTCTTCCCATAGTAAATCTTAGAAAGGAAAATAATTTCAGCTGATAGTATGCAATGTAAAATTCACTTAATGTTTTTGTAGATGAGTTGTTAACCAGAATGTCAAATTTCACTCTTTAACAGTGTTGACTTTAAATTAAGATCATGATTAGGGTCTGAATTTCTCTTTGAAAACTTTATTTTTTCTGAACAACAGTACTAAATTAATCAAAGTGTAGAATTTTAATCTTAATTTAATCTTAATTTTTATAATTTCCCCTTGCTTTTTGTTATTAAATATGCTGTATATAAACACGAAGAATTCAAACATAATGGTAGCAATTATTATTCCTTTTAATTTGAAGGCATGCAAGGTAAGTTGTAAATCTTATTTAAACTTTGAACTTAAGATTCACCAGTATGTTTGGGGTAATTTAAATTGCTCTGGAATAGCACAAAACACTCAGAGCAGATTGGCACTGCTTTGTATTGCCAGGCAAGAAAACAGCTAAATATGCCTCCCAAATTTCCTGCACCTCTAAGCATTCCCTTCCACACAACCACCTACAAACTGTCCATATCCTTGTTCTCTGATACACTTCCTACTGCTTTCTTCCTTCTGTTCTTGATGTTTCATTTTCCCTGGAAGTTGAAGTATATATTCTAATAGAACTAAATTTTTTTTTGGTAAATGTTTGCTCACCTTCATTTCTTATACAGGATTAAAACCTTAGGCTGCCTGAGCAAAGATGCTGCTGTTTCATTTGCTTGCTGTCCACCCATTTTGAAAGAAAGGAAATTCCCTGAGGACACACATTGTGCCTCATTCACAGTCTGGGGGTAGGTATAGGTGGCTATTTAGAAAGAGAATGGCTGGGACCAGAGAGCCTTTGTACAAGACTTTAGAAGTGTTTATGGAAAAGCTGGAAATTACCACAATCTAGTGTTAGTAAACTCATTTAGAGACAACTTACTAGCTAAGATAAATCACATTTATTTTTTTGTTTTAAAGGGCCATTTAAAAATATTCTTTAACAGCTAATCTAAAACCCAAGAAGTGTTCTTCTAAAAAGATTTGTTTCATAGACAAAGATTAGGTGCAGGAATTTTGAGGACATCCCACATTCGTTTTCACATATATCAAGAAAGTTTCACACCTGTCAGAGATGTTAATCTCAATTCATCCTCTGCTTAAGAAAAGTAATGCCTGTCTCCTTAATTAGAGAGGTTTGAGCTGGTTCAGCTTTTTAAACCCCCACACTCAATGTAATTTTTAATCAAAATATATGTCATAGGTCCTACTGGAATCTCTACAAGTTCTATGTTAATCTTCTCGTAGACCAGGCATATAAAATGGATTAGGTGAATTGCTTCCTAGCACAATTTCATTCTCTCAAAGGACTTGAGGGCTTGCACAGGTACACAGATTTCTTGTAGATAAGTAAATTCAGATGAAATGAGTCTTACCTCCAGTTTTACACCTCCTGCCCTTGAAGCATTCTTGTTACATTATATCATGGCCCCTTTAATTCATAAAATTTTTAGAGCCTTAAGACTCATCATTTAATTTAACTCAATTAAAACAGTGCAGGAATTTGGAAAGATATAAATCTTGAAAACTGAGGAAATGCAATTAGAGCATCCCACTTAATTCTTTAATTTTTATTCATTGCATTTGTACAAATCTACACAAAAATAGGAAAAGGTGAAAGGGAAGAAATATTCCAAGGGTAGCAGTACTCTTTTGCACTGATAGTTAGCAGCAGCATTAAACTGCAACAAATGATCTGCAGGACACACTACAGTTCCATGTATGTGTAGAGACTGAGACCCCAAAAACCCAAGAGTAAGTGAAATATTACCTTTATGCTGAAACTTAATCTGTCTCTAATGATATAATAATAATTCTTTTCAAGAAAGGATGCTGAAAGTATCATTAGTACAGAAAACCAAGCTAAGTAACAATAATTTTCTTCAAATACACTGATGTTGTCTATCAATGCCCCAGTAAAGAGGAATGACAAAAAAACCTCAAGCCAAAACCAAAAGAAAAACAAAACAAAAAAGAGGATGGCATGATGTCAGCCACTAAATAATATTAAATAAAACCTTTTAGAAATGCAGAATGGAATGTTTACAGCCCACAGTTGTCTGCTGTTTATGGCACCAGTTGAATTTCAAACTATGAAAAGGGTGAATATTCAACATCCAGCAAGATATATGGGATAACACTACATATAGACATCTGGATGTCATTATAGGTAACATTTTCAAAAGGGCATAACTCACTGAAGTACTTCAAAGATGGCATTTGTGTTTATATTTTTACCTTTATCTATTTAGCAGCTCTAAAGGTCTGTATGCTCTGATTAATTCATTAGGAAAATGAAGTGCTATATATAATCTTCTGACCACATAATGATCTACACAGTGAACTATGTACCATACTCTTAAGCATATGATGTTAAGAAATCAAATTGTCAGTCTAACTAAGCCCAACTATCCAACTATTCTAACTGCCCCCCCTACCTTGATTTGGTGTGTTGGATGTTTTCAAAGTATAGTAGCCTAAAACAATAAACAGGAAAGTTCAATATATTAAAAAGAGAGGATACCAGCTTGAAAGTTACTGTTATTAATCAGTAATTTATAGTAAAATAACAAAACCTTCCATGTCTAAATAACAAAAACCCGCCCCAAACCAATCCACTATTCTATGTAAAAATAGAAAAAACAGGAGAAAATGTTGCTACATAAGAGCTCTTTATCCAAGTCATCTCGTTCCAGCAACTTTTCATTATTCACATTACTTTTCCTGTGGGCACCTCATGTGTGTCTGAAGTCCCTAATACTGTTATTTGAGAAATTAGTATCGCCTGTACAGATGTCTTCTGGATGGTAAGAAGTACCTACCATCTGCAATAGTCAAGAACACCCTGAAAACTGTTTAAATTTTTCTGCTGCTAAATTGTGTTAGACGCAAAACCAAACCACTTAATAAGGACTGTCTTTTGCAACAACAGTGAAAGACTATTCAACTGCACATTATCTTGAGTTGCCAAGAGAGTTTGGCAATGAAAAAGTAAAAACTGGGGAAGAACAAGGAAAAAGTGGAAACTGGGGAAGCCTGACTTCTGGCAGCAGAGAAGAGAAACTGCTTCATCTGATGGGCTAAGATCCAGGGAAAGCTCAGGCTGATTTGAGCCCTGCGAATGAGATGGAGGTATACAAAGAACAATGCTTAGCTTCACTGCTGCACTGTGACTGTCTGATGCCTCTAAGTGAATGTCCTGAGAAAATGCAATCCAGGGACAGAAAATTCTTGAAGAAAACACATTGGAAAAGAAACGCCTACAGAGCAGATAAAACAAGGACAAAGGAACCCACCACATTCTGCTCAGTTTGTTTAATTGGTAGCCCCCCAAAAGGTTTACTTTCTATTCAGGCCACTAACTGATCCCAAATATTAACATTTCTATGGATTAATGCCATAAGTGAACATAGCTCTACAGAAATAATCCCCAAATGTCACTCGCAAGGAATTGAATCCTAGTTTTTTACTGGTGGGTAATAATAACAAAACACAAACCAAACAACAATAAAAAATAAACCATTTCAGTGGAATTAAGGAGTCATAGGGAGGTCAAGGACAACATTTTGGTGTGTCTTCCAGCATAATATTCTGCACCAAAGAGGGAAGTGCAACATACATGCAGAGAAAGAAAGAAGGGGGACATGATTAAATGGTGGGTTAAAAGTTGGTTAAGAGGCAGTTAAGACACATTAGAAATGTTTTTTTTATAAATTAACATGCCCATGAGACAAAGAATGCCTCAAAAGCCTCTATCTAACTGCACATCAAACCCGCCCATAACTAAAATGGTAGCTGCTAAGTATTTAAAACATTTTTTAAAGCTATTATATGAGATTAGTAAGAAATATATAATGTGTAACTGCTGCCAGATATTGCTTGCTTTCCTCCCAAGCTGTGACAGGAAGCCTGACAAGAGCAATACCGTCTATGCTGTGGGAAGGCTCCCCGATAGCTGGTGTCTCAAGAGCCACACTTGCAGTAACTAATGATCCGGTACTGCAGCCTGTACATGCTGTACATTACGAAAATTATGTTAAGTTTTATGTATGAAGGACCCAAGTGTGAGTGACAGGCTAAAACAGGAAGAGCATTAATAGCTGTAAATAGGATTGAGAAGGCCCGCTGAGGAATATTGAGGACTCCTGTGTCTACTAATAAGAAACTTGTAAGAGGAGAAACTGAAGTATTAAATAAGGGTAATTCATGGTTCATATGTCACAATAAAAGTGTATTGCACAGAAAATAGGATAGTACAGATGATCCTAACCAAGGTACTGCCTCAGGGAAACGTAGCTCTAGTGAGGCCATAGATGAAGAGGAATCAATTAATGCTCTGAAGGCAGCTTTTCATATAAAACGAAAGGCCAAGTTGTTACTACTTGCATAACATGAAAAAGATACTTATAGTTTTACATGCTGTATTATTAATATTGCATGTTGTCATAGACTTATGCATCAGACAATAACTCTGCACAGATATCTGAAGGAGAAATAGAAGCCTTGACCTGAGAAGACATCATAAAACATACTGGAGAATATAGCTTTTAGTGGAAGCTCTGCAAAGCTATTTACCATCAGGAAAACAGTAAGTCACCACTGAAAGGACATTCATAAGTGCCCTCTGCATAGTGAGTAACTCTGCAAGTGAGGCAGACAATAAACTCAACAAACCAACATAAGATGTTGGAAAATTTTTTAACAATATGTTATCAGCTCTAAATGCAACAATTTTCTGTGCTTTTGGGAGCTTGAAAGTAACATTAATTTTTTTATGATACAACAATCTACGAATAAGTCTGACTGAAATGGGCTTGGGAACGGGCTAACTAGATGAGCACTGACGACGGCATCATTAGCAGTCAAGGTGATAATTATGAAGCTTTTGTACTTTGTGTATAAAGAAGATTAAAAATCTTAGGACACAGTCCTTCAGCAAAAGATAAAAATCAAAGAAAAATGCAGGATTTCAAATCACTAAAGGACCTCGATTGGCCTGTAAAAGTACTTAAACAACTATATCACCAAGTAAGTTATGGTGGTTATACAGTAATTACATAATTAGGGCAGTAAGAAGTCTAGTACATCTTGTCTGCATAAGCAAAAACTATCAGAATATAGCAGAAAAAACCTCAATGTAGAACCAGAAAATGTGTTTAATTAATGTATCAACAGAATAAAGAATGTCAAACTATGAAACTATCGTTATTAATCTGAACTTCGTTACAAGAAGTTCTCAGGGAAAGAGCTTTCCCTATCTCCCACACCAGACGTAGAAGGTAGGGAGGTCAAGGCATCTAGATAATCCCAGGAAGCAGGAATGCCAGATTAATAAACATGAAGGCAAATGAAAACTTTCTGCATTAGAAAAGTGGGAAAGTGATAGGAAGAAAGAGAACATTTGTTTGCAAGCTATCAAAGTAGGCATTCACAATAAAACAAGAGTGAAAAAATAAACACATGAGCAGCTAGTGTTCAGCAGTATGGTTTATGTAGCTCTAGAGGTACAATTTGTTCCATTAAGAGGAGAGAGTCTACACATTAATTGGGAAGTCATGCACATAATGAATGCATGATGACATTTTGATGCTTCACTTGTCTTCTCCCCTGCCAATCCATCTCTCTGGTTTGCAATCTGCCATTATTCACAATGTGTTAATCTTTGGGGTAAGGATATAAATATGTTTCAGCTCTTCCTGTATGAGAGCATTTAGAAACAGGTACTTGCTTAAGCACTGCAAGGACTCTCCTTGGAGTGAACGGTCACTGCAATTTACACAGAGATTGCTGAAAAGAGAATTTATCTAACAGCTAATTCTCAATGAAACCTTTTAATGACTTTCTCCTATATTTACTATCTAATTTACATTTATATACCCCTTACTATCTAAACACCTCATAATCTCAATGGTGCTTAATCTAACAAATCCCTAATATAGTTTAGGAGCATTAGGGAAGTTTCTATATAGATAAGCAGGGATGATGGTAATTTATGTTGTCTAACTTAGGCACTGCAGATAGAAGGTTAGTATTCTGTTTTCTACTGTGAAAGAAGGAGATGGGTCCTCTGAATTGCTAATCAGCTGCTACCCTGGACGCGTTGAAGCACAGACTCCTTCCTAAACTGTGAAAAGCATGCACTGATATTCAGTGCTGTGTGTTGCCTTCTCTTGGCTTGATCAGACCAGATCAATGTGGCATTACACCTTTAACTCCCATCAACCCACTGCCCAGGGTCCCCTTCCTCATGCCATTCTGCTGTGTTTGCTGGCAAGGAGGGGTCCCACTGAGTGGAGAAAATTGTTTCCCCATTTATTGTCTTTCCAGAAGGGAACCAGAATATTAAGCAGGCAATTTTACAGGACAGGAAAAAAAATACAGGGGTTGAATCAGACTGTAATTAACAGAAAGGTGATCATGCCAGTATTAAAGTCACTAATATAATTTTATAATACTGAATTTTACATCCTGCAAGTCTGTGAATAACTGCAATTTAACAGATGCATCCAAAATGTATATATCAAGCTAATCTCTACAAACATAGCATATGCATGTTCTTAATATATCTAGTCAGCATGCATGCATATGCATACATAACCAAATATTTACTATTAGATACACAGACACATATAATCATCACTATAAACAAATGGACTATATCTACTCTAAAATTTCCTTATAATTTCCTTTTGACTAAGATTCACACCAACCATGAGAGGGTTAGTGAGGTTACAGGTAACAGCCTGACTCATAAGCAATGCTTCATTTATTAATCTTCAGAAGATGCAGGGTGCAGACAATCTCATCTTCCCTGTAGCAGACCAGGAATCACAGTCTCAGATCACAAACCCATGGGCCCATTCAGTACCTCAGAACAGCAGGGCTGGGACACAGTCTGCTCCAACCAAAGCATCACTCAGGAAGAATTTACATAGTTTTAAATTATATGTAGGTTACCTACAGTTATGGTAATGCTTCCTTGTTCCCAGGGCTTTGAAGATGTGAATCTCAGTGCAACTAGCTATCAGATGCATTGTAAAATATTATTGTTGTATTCTGCTGTAGGGTATCTGTACATTACTATATGCATTTTGTTTGTTCTATGATATGTTATTTGTAGTGCATATTTTGCAAAAAAAGAAAGCGGGTAGTATTACTGTATCACAGAAATTAGATTTCCTGTTTTTATCTTGTCTTAATTGAGGCCTGTTTCTGTTGCCAAGCAAGGCTTCCTTGATTTATAAATCAAGGGTGTTTGTTTCGCTAAAACTGGTGTATAATTGCTTTCAGCAGTCGCCTTCGCTTTAAGAAAGGAGTCAAAGAAATCAAAGGAAATGTAGAATATTACTGGAAACTGTCTTTGAACAATGAATAGGATTGTGCGAATACCTGATCAGGTCCCAAAGAGGGAAAAAAACCCCAAACATATAGGGAAGGATTTTGATATAAATATATTTTTATTTATTCATGTTGAAAATATAAGCTAAGAAGTTTTCATTTTGTATTCAATGAAATTCAATCTTTAACCTCAAAACTTTGTGTCTCTGGCTCCTTCAAACGAAAGCACAATAATGGAGATGGTATGCGGGCTATTCACAAGGAAAGGAGGGAAATTCATGCTCTAAGCCTTTTACCAATACTTCCGTGTTCAGGATATTCAGCTAGCCCTCTGCCTAACAAGATCCAATCCTCTTCTATGCACTGGGAAAACAGCCCAACCACTCTGACATGGGGTGATTTGGATTAGGTAGCTCTGTGTCTCTGGAGCTAGTACTGTTCCTCTACAACTGGAATATTTAAGGGGCCAAAGAAGGAGAGTAAGGGAAATGATACAGACATGGATGTAAGCAGATAATTTCCCTCTGCACTATATGACACTACTGTGCAAATTTAACTTCTGGATGTACTGGACCCATGTTCTGGAGGGGGGAATACATTATTTACCACACCTATTTCCACACCGCTGGGCTGCACAGCTGAACAGAATGTACCTATCCTTTGGACTCTCCTTCTGGAAATAGGTTTGTAGTTAATTAATAGTTTCCTCTGCATTTGCTCCAGCATTGCAGATGTCAAACAATGCATGCAAAACTTGAGAAAGTGGGCTGAACACAACAGCGAAACCAGAACACCTGACAAATTATTGGTAATTTCTCTTATTAGTCTGACACGGATAGCGCATTGAGTGCACCACTGCCCAGCTCCCTGTTGTCATCAATCCTGTGCTGTTCATGCCCACCTACACGCTGCATGTTCCAGCAGCCCCTCTCCTTACACAAGATCTGCCACTAATCTCCACATCAGGGACAGCAATTATCACAATTACTAAGCAATCCACATCTAATCCTCCATGAGTCCTTGGTCTTGATCTCCAAAGCAAGACTATAATTGCCGACTTCCTCCTCATGGGACTGTAACTAAACCAGCAGAACATCATCAGTCAGAACTCAAGCAGTAACCATAAGGTGCAGCAGTGTATGGGTTGCAGCAACATACTGGTTGCATGCTGTTGCATAAACTTGGAATCATTAAAATGCTTGTCAGACTAAAGCCCACTGGGCTTATGGCTCACAGACTTCTGAGCAGAGAAGTCAAGTTGGCCACTTGGAGAGTTGCAACTCCATTGCATTTTTTACTGTGTTGGACTGGATATAAAATGAAAATTGCAATAATTGAGAATGAGCCAAGAATCTATATTTCATTTCCCAGTAAAGATCCTTTCAAGTATGTTTCTCATTTTTTCCCTGAAGTCTTCACTAGTTCTCAATCTTGAATCTAAATTCTTTAGGCTCACTATCACTTTTTTTTTTCTGTTGTCTTCTAGTTTTGGTTGAGGATTTCTGCATTGCTTTCATGTTAAATATTACTCTTCCTATGACACCAGTTTTGGGGTACTTATGAATGATTATTTTTTCATACATCTTTGGAACTTGTGTATCATATCCTTCACCTGATGGAGGACTTTGGAACATGTTCCACATATACAGTTAAGCTCACAAACACGCAGGCCACGTCACAGCAGCTCTTTAACATCTTTTCCCTTCAGGCTTCTTCTTCAAATGTGTCTTTTAATATGAAAGAAACACTATTCCTACAAGTTCTTGTAGATACTCCTTGCAATTTAATAGCAGCAAGTGGTGGCCGAGAGGCAGGGGGAGGAAAGAGTGTAAGAAGTCAATAAAGGAAAGAGCATTAGAAAGAAATGACACACTGTGAAAAGAATCTCGATGCAAGACAGAGAAGGACAAGTAGGAGAGCAGGTAAAACTGGGTAAGTGGGAAAGTGAAGAAGTAGAAGGAAAGAAAAAAAAAAAGACTGTGAAAACACCTCCTACCATTATCAGTAGGATATAGTATGCCTGATAAACCTTTTCTCTTTAGTGAATGTCTTCATTCATTTCTATAAACCGGAAGCCAATCTGGAGAGCTGCAAAGTGGATAGAATGAACCAAGGCTGAGATTTCCTGTTCCATGCTCGGTAGGTTTGAACATAAAAATTTTCTATCAGATGAACATCAAAACTCTGATTTTTCTTTCATTTTTTTTTTTTTTAAGGAGGAGTAAAAGAACTAAAAACTGTGAACTTCCACCATCCTCATGACATTTTCCTACAAATGATCTCTGGACCCACCACTCAGAAAAGTCAATGTTACAAGAGTTTAAAACTTTGCCTTGACCATCCTTGAGCTGGGCTGTGTATCTAACCATGTCTGTATTAGGCTTCCCCTTCCTGGACACATCTTCTTATTCCACACAAAGTTTACAAATCTCTAGGACTCCATAAAAGAGATCATTTAGAGGTACATAGCTGTAGATTATGTGCTTAGTTGCACTCCACAATCTCTTGGCAAGAACCTCCTTCCAAACAACAGCTTGGAAACTTAAGGAAACTTACTGAGTCATTATAGGCAAATCTATATACTATCACAATCCACAACTACTGTATTACACAACTGCAATTATATGCAGCTACTGTCAGAAAATACTGATTTGTTGGAAATATGCCACAGGAGAAATTTAATGAAAAGTAGTCTTTCCAGGAAACATCTTTCTCAGCTATTCTGCTACTAAGGAGGGCTGCCAGACCCTTGAAATCTGCACCCACATAACACTGGAAGTACATGCTGAAACATGGCTGAGATGCTAGTTTCCCTGTCACCACAGATAGGAATACACTTTCTCTCCCTTCCGGATGCACAGGGTTTTCTTCCCCTTCCAAGCTCAGCAGTTTTGAACTGCTGGGAAAGATACTGCATCTCAAAACCACATTTTCTTGTAGCAGAAATTTTTGTTGTTTCTAGAACCAAACAACTCCCCACCCCCAACAGAATTAGGATTTTCTTCATGATTCTAAATATACTTTTTAGTTGTTGTATACTTTTGAAACTCTCACGCTACTTTTGTTATTTTCTCTTACCCTTTCTACTAGTATATTTATTGTCCTGAAGTGTCATGCTGTAAATAAGATAAACTCAGCACCCATCTTGTCATGAATGTACTAATAAAAGCAACTTGTATCTTTAGCGTGTACTGCAGTGTGTGCTACTACCTCATTTACAGAAATGCAGTATCATTTTCATTAGCAGCTCTGCTTTGCAGACTGATTCTGCACAAAGACATAAGCACTACCTTAACAAACAACTTGAATATACGAAGCTGTACTACAATCTTCAGGGGACAAGTGACAATTTCTCTTTCATTAAGGAACATATTTTTTCCCTATTTCATGCATTTTAAAACATCTCTCTAATGACTTCACGTATCAAGCATTAATATTTCTTTTAACATTTTTCCATTAGCTGTGTCAAACTGAATCTCTTGTCATTTGTCATGTTGCACTGAAGGTCTGATAATGAACAAGTATGTTGCTGCTGTTGCTCAATGATGAAAGCAGTTGTGTAAGAGCATGTGGTTCTGCCTTTGTGGCATTTCTTGTTCTATCTGACTCTGACTTAGAGCAATGAACCTGTGTATAAGATGTTATATATTTGAAGTGTCTGTGTGTCTGCGCTACCACGCATTTCAAATATACTATGTACACACCATGCATAATTTAGCTTATTTTGATAACATATTTTCATAGAGTACTATACCAGCTCATGAAAAGATGAAGGCGAGTCAACAGCTTGTTGGTGCCCTGTTGCTCACTTGAAGATTTAGCATGCAAAGCACTTGTCTTTGCAGAATCACAATTATTTTCCTAGCAGGGACTTCTCTCGTCAGGTTTAAATATTGCATAGTCTAATCTAAACAGCCTGACACAAAACGTTTGCAGTCCCTGGCCTCTTAAACTTTTTCACATCACTTCCAGTTGTTTTTATTTCAGAGATAATAATGTTAACACACCAGTTAGTTACATCCTCTTTTTTCTCACAGGCGGTTGCTACCTTGCAGCATGCTGGCCACCTGTCCACACTTTGGGAAATTTTTGCTGCGGAAAGCAGTAACTGCCAAACCACAGTGAGTGTAGGAGTGGGTTACAGCGGCACAGGTTACTGAGTGACAGCTGGCATTTTGCTTTAACCCTAACAGATGTGCTCTACAGTTCAGCGGAGAACAGGACAGTGCAGACAAACATGCTTTGAGAGGATACAGAAAACAAACAAGGGGCCTTTTAATGTTACACTATTCATTCCAGGTCGGTATTTTCTTGTCATCCTTAGCCACCTACAGTACACAAAGGAGCATCTTCTGCAGAGACAATGTGCTCGACTTTGCAGAAAGCAGCTATATATTAATTTTTCACATCCTTTTCCCAGTTTGCTCTTCAATCTATGGTAAAACACACTGTGCTCCTCTCTGCACAGGGAAGTTCACTTGTTTTGAGCAGGGTTAACTATTCACAAATGTTAAAATTAGAAGTACAGGTCTATGTTAGTGATTTATGTAAAAAAGGGAGAAAACAGTTTTCACTTTTTGATGCTTGTTACACAGCTGATCATTTTAATGGCAATTTATTACTTCCTTTTCCTCCCTTTAATTGATTGCTTTCTAATGCAAATTAAGCATGTAAGTGAATTACAGTAACAGTGCAGTATTGTAAAATCAGTTACTGTACAAATGCAAGTAATTTTCTTGCTTTTAACAAGTGGGTTTGTTTGCACATGGTGATGGTGTTCTGAAACAATGGCCCCAACTGCAAGAAAACATGGTCTGTTCTGTCATTTTGATGGATCATCACTGCAGAGGTCCACTATGAATCAGGGTCATAGATATTTTTACCTGTATAATGGTATATAACAACACATTTATTGCTTATTATTCATACCCTGTTGGGCTAATCTGTCGTCCCATCCAACACCTCCATGATACTGCAGAAGCCAACAAGGATGGTAAAAGCATGCAGCTTGCCCTGGAAAAGCAGTATGGATGCCTTATGCTGCCCTGTGCTGCTGTGGCCATTGGTGGATGCAAAGCTGGATGCATCTGAAAGCTGAAGAGGTCTCTCAAAAATGTTCCTCTGCACTGTCCCAAGACTGGACTGTTTTGGGTGCAGCTATACTTTCTACTGAGGAGATGGGGGAAGCTGGGGGATGCTGCCTCTGAATTTGGGCATATGGAGTTGCCCTTGCTTTTCCTCCAGACAAGTGGGAGTTTCTGAGTAGTGGGGACCTCTCTCAGTGTTGGGCTATATCACACAAAGCTGGAAAGCAGTGGTGAACAGCTGGGAACACAGGACGGTCTGAGCTCCACTTTGAATTTTGTCTTTCTTACAGGTATCAGGAAGGCTAATTAAATAATTAACCACAGTGGGCTGAGACATGAGCCAAGTGCTTATCTGAGATGGGTAAAATAAGGAACAGATTCACTTGTGTAAATTGGAAAAAAAATCAGGGAGGTTTCTTTTTTTCAGGAAGAATTCTCAAATTTGTGCCTTTTTTTCCTTGAAAAAAATAAATACAAAATTTCTGTGAACCTTTTTGCCCACATGTGGTAGTTGGGTTCTGAAATCACTTTTCTTAAAAAAAAACCCCAAAACCAAACCCTCACAGTTCTTATTAGCATGTTATCCAGGAAAACCTCACTGGCCTTCACACATCAAATCTGTCTGCTGTATGACCTCCATTATGGACAATACTTTTCCTTCATTAATATCAGCTTAAGTCAGCAGTGACTCTGCTAACTTCATAACGTTCCTTTTGAATTACACTAGTGCAAAACTTAAAAAAGGTTTGTCCTTCCAAATAATTTATTTTCAAATTTTTTTCAGCTCCAGATCAAACACAAGATTTTCTCTGAATTCCAGTAGAATGATCCACATGAGAAAAATATTACCCTCGATCAATAAACTCCAACCTAAATTTCTCATATTTTCCCTCATGTCTCATTCATTAAAATATTCCTTTATGTTTACATTCTTCCTACAAAGGATTTGTGACATTTTTATTTAAAGAAAGTGATATCAGAATTCATTAGAATAAATTTAAAAATAATTTTGCATATTCACACTGGTAATGTGATGCTGTTGATTTGAAAGTTAGTGTTCCTAAGACATATGTGTATGTGCACATTTCAATTAACACAACAAATATCACCTCAAGTTGTTAGATGTATCTTTTGTGACCTGATATCCGTTTCTCACACTGTAATGCTTATTCTGCTGGAAAAATAAACAATCATTAAAAATGTGGATTTGTGAAGAAAAAAATGTAAACAAGCAAGCAAACAAGCTCTTAATCGAAAATAATCCTTTGAGCATCCTGTTATTTGGACTGAAGTCTTTTGATCTCGGGCCTAGTGATGAGTTAGTCACTTCACAGAACTTAAGGCAGTTTTATTGGTATAAAGCTGGCATAGGATAAAGGTCAGCCTATTTCATTTTAACGAGTGAAGTGAGATTATTTACTACTCAATTTACAGGCTGAAAGTGCATTCTGCAGTGTTTATCCATTGGGAGAAACAGAAAAAAAGGGACAACCCTAGCTTCCCCCCCAAATACTCTGCAACTAGGGCTACTTAGCAATTGCACTAATAAAACATTTAAAAAAACATCTGGGCTTAAGCTACTCAAAGTTTATTAGATAATTAGCCTGATTGTCACTTAGGACTTGATACTGAGAGGTGCTGAGCAAAGCGCCAAGATCCTCAAGCAAACAGTCCATGAAAACTGCATCCTTCAATTTAAATGTAAGCTATGGTCTAGAAGTGGGAAGATGCCAGATCAAGTCACAGGAAGATTTGGAAATCTCAGTCTAGATTTTTTTTTTTAAAATATTCCTTTTAAATACTTGTTGTTCACTGAGGTTAACAAAATTCCATTCATTTCTCCATGCTGTTGCCCATTTAATGAGGCAGAGAAGCATTTTATTATTCCCCTCTGATGAATATACAAGCACCAAAACCCAAAGCTGAACAGTGAAACAAATAGTAAATTATTTCAATCCTCTTAATTCTCTGCTTTTTTGGCAGATAATGCCATAAGTCATTTTAACTTGGCAGCCACAGATACAAGAAATTTCTTTTTAAACTTCAGAAATGTGTAAATTGAATGAACTAACAAAAGAAATAATTTTTACCTAAATAGGGAGAAGATAAAAGAAGAACTTTTCAAATATTACACTGGCTATCAACTCATTTTTTTTCATGTCTTTTTGCAATGAGTCTGAATACTACTTTAGGAGGGCAACTTTCCCCCGTTCAATCCAAATCCATGCAATGCAATGTCCCATGAAACTCTGTAAACTGAAATAACCTTTTCCTCCAAATTCCTTCCCCAAAATTCTTGAAGAGTTGCCTGTGGTTGAACTGGAATGCATATGGAAGTGTCTGAATTAAGTGAAGCTAGCCCAAAAGACAGTTTGGCTTCCTACAGCGGTGTAAAGAATAAAAAAGGGATTGTGGTGGACAGTGCATTGTTATTGTGAATTATGCAGTGAGCTGAAATGACACTGGAATAGTCATCAAAGTTCCTAAGAGCTGCTCTCTTCCAGATGAGCTAATAGAGCTGCTCTGAGGTTAACTGAAATAAAATCTAAAAGTGGTGTGAATTACATTTTCTGTATTTGACTTCTAAAGTTAGAGCAGTGATACTGCTGACTCTTTTGTCAGTAACAGCTCCGTTTAACTCAGTGACACTATCTGCATGAAGGTGACCTCAAAGCTTTACCTAAAGCACATATGACAAGCTGTAACCTTTGCAAAGTTCAATGTGTTTTTAGATATTCTAAGAAATCAGAAAGCACCGATCTGAAATCTGTGAAATCATTCATTTGGTTTTCAAATACCTTCATCTAAATAACACTCAGAAGGAAGTAGTCACTGCCCAGCACTATTCAATTAATAGGCTTATATGATATGTGATTGTTTGTAAAAGCAGCTAGCTTCAAGAAGAAAGACCTTGGAGGTCCTTTGCAGCCCTACGTAACGGAAAGAAGGCTGGCGTTATTAGAAGCTTACTGCTGTAAAGGATCAGCATCTTGTGAATTTGTTCTATAACTTGAAAATGTATAATTTTATGTCCCCACAAGTTTTTCAGGTATAGTGCTAATAATAATTATTGATTGGATATAGAAGTGTCAACTCCCATTGGGGGCAATTAATAACACATGTCATATTGGGAGATAATAATTGTTTGTTCTCTGAAAGTGAGTTAGTATGCATCAGATGCTTATATTTTCCATAAGCAAGAACTGATTTAATTTTTCAAAATTGTTTTCATTCTACTTTTTGAGGAGGAAAAGGGATTTTATATCTTAAGGCTGCATTCTCTTCATTCATTTGAAAGACCACAGAGATGCAACACTTAGAAGAAAGTTTGCACAGCTTATGGTGCCTCTGTAGGTCTCTTGGACCTTTTCCCACAGATAAAGCCCCACCCTGAATAACACTATTTTCCACATCTCTACAGGAGCCCATTCCATCTGGCAAGCCTTGGCTAAGCTAGGGTTGTGAACAGTAGAATAGGTGTGAGCAGAAACATGAACATGGGCCACAAAATGAACCACATGAATTACATCTTTCTTGACAGCTGGGGCCGCAAGAATATGGTCCAGTGAAGGCAAAAGAGACCAGTTACCTCGGCTGGGAGCAGGAGCTGACTACAAGAGCACAGGAGTCTTGGCTATTATACTGAGATTTAAAGTGTAACTGACCGATGAGCATGAATAACAAAAGTCTCATTGATTTCAATTAGGTGAGGCTTGGGTCTATTTACTGTAACTGAGTTGATTCTCAGAAAAATAATTAATTCCTTGTCATGTCTCACGTGTATTGATTTTTGTAATTACAATGAAATTGGAGGCATGTGTAGGGATGGAAGGAAATGCACTTGATTTATGTGTAATTTGATGCACAAGCTTCAAGGACAAAGAAATTGAGATGCAATGACCGGGCCCATCCTCGATGCACTCCTCTGTCCTTAGATAACAAGTGCCAGACACACACTGTAGGGGAGAATCTAAGATCACGCACTGCTCTAACATACAGAATTCAGTACTGTGGTGTAAAGAGCTGCTTTTCTACAGCAGCCTCCAGAGCATACACAAGAGATGCCCAAGGGGAAGAAGGTAAGGACAGGACAAGCTTAATGTGTATCAATGGCTAAGAGGAGGCAACAAAGAATTAGAACGGGGGAGACAAAAATACAAGCTGTTGCTGATAATAAAGCTGCCAATAGATAACGCAAGAAAGAAAGGAGTGAGAGAAAAGAAAATACATATGTCTTTGCCTGGTAATGATGGTGTTAGGAAAAAGTTCATGGCAGGAGAGCATTTGAACTTTGTTTCCGCTGTGCTTTCACTAAAATGGCAAGTTAGAATTTTTTTGACCTAGAGTCAATCAGTATTTGACTTCTTAATTAGGTGATAGTCTCCTTTTCCAAACATGTTTGTGGGAGTGGCTGGCCTGTTTCCATACATACACACATGGATTTGATGATAATACTCAATTTCTCGTTTCTACAGCATCAGAGATTAGTTTGTCAAAAAGACAGCCTTGTTACTTACACAGGTAAGGTATGACCTTCTGGGCTCATTAAAGACAATGACTACACTGACTTCAGCAGGACCAGAGGAAGCTGAAGAACTATTTCCAACCTTTTGCCTGAAAGTATCAGTTCAGGAAGTAAAGCCTCTAACTTGTATGTAAGAAAAAAAGCTTTTTATTATACAATAGTCCTGCAAATGAAAGCTGCAAAACAACCTCACATCCGAATGTTAAAAAGAAATGATACATATGAGGGAGAGGCAGGTTTAAAGGGTGTAAATCAGCCCTAAGTACTTTCATCTAAACACATGGTATTTTAAACAAAGTGCAAGTCATCTGCTTCCAACACAGGGAACTAATCTGCATCCAGTTTGTGCAGTTTCTAAAAGCTGTTGTCTAAAATGTCAGCACTCTAAGGCAAATTTTCTTTTAGTGACCTACACACGCCACAACAGAGGAAGCTGTGAACTCATACTTTAAATAAAATCTCACTGGTGTGGCAGTCTGTTGGCAACACTTTGTGAAAAGATACTCTTCCTGGCTATGACAGAGCTGTGCACAAAGTCGTAACACAACAAACTGTGAGTCAGTAATAAATAACCAAATGACAGTGATTGATGATGGCAAATCTGTCTCCAATGGAATTATTGGTAAAAATACTAAAAATTCTTTCCCTCTTAATATATTAAAATCTTTGTTTAGGGGCTGAGTTGATACTGCCAGAAAACCCTTTTACCACAGCTAGCAAAAATTTTAGTGGGCATTTGAATACTAAAGCACAGGAGAGTAGCCTGTGAAAAAACCTGCTCCTAGAAAGGCTGCTGTTTGCATAAAATACATTGGTGGTTCTCAGCTGGGAAATAATTTGGTCTATTTTATATCATATGCCCTATCACTAGGGAAGCAAATATGGATATAAAATATGATCATGAAGTACAACATAAACCCAGACTTAATAAAATGAGTAATTATGTTTTGCCTAAATCCTCTCATGCCAGCAAGAGGCACATACCATCATAAATTCAGGAAAGTCTGCCCATTTCAGTATGTGGAAAAAGAAAAAGAACTGCAGCCAGGCCCTGTGAGGCACATTACTGCTGAGGGTTTTCTCAGGAGAAATTGAGAGCCCTGACTGAGGAGTGCTGATTACTGCAGTGCTTGAACTGATGGCCAGATGCAGGGGAAGACAAGGGATCTGGAGCTGCTCTGTGCCATGACCTAACGCTTGGCACATGGACAGCTGATGGAAGAGTCTAACACTACCAGTTCAGCACAATCTTTCAAAATGCAACCCAAGTCCTTAGTGACAAATTTTCAGTACTTTATGCTACTTCTCATTAAATCAACAAATTAAAAAAAAATCAAGAAAAAAAGGACAGACACAGTGAAGTAATCAATTGCCCAAGTATTTGTGAAAAGCCAGTGTTAGAAGTACTAGCAGATTATGTTGCGAAATTTTAAATTCCAGCATTTAAATTCCAGCCTTTTTACACATGCCTGAGAAGCTCATGATCCTACAGCACCAAATATAAAACATAATACATACAGTCTTCACACTAAAATGCCCACATCAAAAAGTTCCAGCTTATTTATAAACATGATTTTAAATAGATGAGTAAAAGTCAGAAATGCATACATTTTTATTTTTCCAAACTATAGTAAAATTCTAGCTATTCAGACCTCAGCCTAATTTATACTCTGGGTATTTCACAGAAATGACATGACAACACTGATTAGCTCACACTCAATGCTAGAATTCCAGCTGTAATACAAGCATGGAAACATTGGGGTTGTGGCCACAGACAAGAAATGAAAAGTGAAGCCTAGAACACACATTTGAACAAGTGCAATGACATGAAAGCACAAATGACACAATGGGCGGCAAAGAATCATACTTGGATATGAACTCTGCTGAAAACAAGTCTCCCTTTGTACAGAAGTCTGATTAAATAGTTACCTAGGTCTTCCGACAGGAAAAATGTGTACAAGTGGAGGACCCTGAACCTTCACTACTGAAGTCAATGGCAAAACTACCACCAGCTTCACTAGGAGCAAGAGTCAGCCCGCAATCTTTAGGATCAAAAACTGTATTTCAGAATTTTACATGTAATGCAGTGCACAAAATCAAATAGAGAAAATCCAGCAAGCAATGTAGACTATTAAGCACTATTATTATGAAAACACTCATTGTTTTCCACAAATATATATCCTCATCAATTATCAGAAGTATCTGCGGCAAGCATGCTAAAAAGATATCTCTTTTTCTTTTCAATGTAAACTGTGTTTTGTTTTTGTACTGCTAAAGCACAACGGAGTGAAGGGCACACTCTGCTGGTCAGAAGCACCATCTACACTGAAAGCTTTTTAACAGTATGAATACTGAAAAATAAACCTTATTGTATGACATCTGGACTTGAAGTGGTGCTCCATACTAGGCTGCTACTTGGCTTTTTTTCATCCTGAATATCAGAGATAATGGCTATGATGCTATGAATGTACTTTCCCATGTTTAAAGATCAGCCTACCTGCTGTAAGAACACTTTCTTTCCTGAAGGACATTTTTTAGCAGTACAACATATGTTCAAAAACTCTTTACCTTAGGCTTTTCATCCAGTATTTGCTGACGAATCTCCTTGTGTTTTTCTACAAGTTTCTCCTGCCTTTTACTCTGAGCATCTTCTAGCTGCAAGAAAATAGCAAAGAATCTTTTTTAGAGATTGCACATCCTTACTTTCCCACCTCCTTCCCAACAAATATTTCATCCATCAAAACTAAAACGTTATTATCAAAGCTATTAATAATTCTAATATAAACTTACACACCATTGTCACAAGCATCCCTGAGCACAACTGCTCTAACAGTTGTGTGTGGACAATATACCTGAGATATCACACATGGGATTTAGAATCAGCAATGTCTAAAAGGACTTATTAGAAAATGCTATTAAAAGCATAATGCATTTTTAAAAATCATATTATTTTGCATTAGCTTTTATTGTACAAGCTGCATGAGATGGTCCCTGTTCCCAGAAGAAGAGGATTTGCATCCTAGAGTCCTAAATGAACAAGCTGATGAATTTTTGGCCTCTTTTAATAAAGTACTCAGACGTGTCTGACTGCAACAGGAATTAAGCATACTTCAGTTGTTAATTCTTTAGGTCGCTTCCTGCATCAAGGCCTCTGTGAGCAAAAATGGGGCAACTTTCAAAGTGAACTATCTGTGCTGAAATTAATAGAATGTTCAATAGTGGCATATGTTTCATAGTTATTTCACACATCAAAACACTGCGATGAGTACTTTCAGCCCAGTGAAAACCACCTGTAACTTCAGTAAAGCTAACACCTGTAATGAAATTCTTTGACTTGTATTTACAGAGCTCATAGAATGTTTTTTTTGCATTTCAGTAACTGTACAAATGTAATTAAGGTTAAAATATACTCTGCAATTAAATGTTTACTGACTTACAGAATTCCTTATGCGACCTTTTCATTCATGAGACAGCAAGCCAATTAAAAAACCTGGTAAATTTTCCATGAATAAACAAAGATATTCAAAGATGAAATCATAACTGTATTAAAATCTGCCCCTCTCAGCACCATCTCCCAAACACTGACTAACAATTAATGAAGATCTGTCTGAAATTCCAGTTTTCCCTTAACTGGAATTTGAAGAGAAGTCTACACTGCATCTGTTAAAAATTGGCACTTGCAGAATCTTTATACCATAGCTTAGAATCTGCAGTTTAGTATGACCTAAAATATGAAATCTGACATTTTACCCCCCCCAAAATAAAAAATAAACATATGGCCTGACATACCCTTTTTATGTACTGCACCACCTCCTGGATATATGATCGAATCATTTCTGTCTTCTCTCTGGGGAGAAGCACAAGTTATTGTAGTCAGTAAGATCACACCCATAT
>JANZLQ010000086.1:14284157-14300313 GCA_026212715.1 Elanus axillaris | reverse complement strand
TCAGTAAGATAACACAAATATTTTTTAATCCCCCCCCCACCAACTCCTTACAAAATAAGTAAGGCTATGGTTTGAATGTAGGGATCTGCCTACTTAACTTTTATCCACTTCGTGAACATGCCTTTCGTAACAGGCTGCATCTTTTTTGTATGCAGGGCTCAGAGTTCCCCATGATCTACCACAATAAACTCCCCTGCTCTTTCATAACAGACTTTTCCCATAGGGTACTGCCACATCTTCAAAGTGATGGTGGTGTTCCTTTAAGGCCCAAATGTCAGGCTAGGAGAGCACACTATCATCAGTAGCTGCACACTGCCACATTGTGGCACATTATATAGTACAGAAACAGTCTCTGTCAGCAAGCAGATACTACTGGTGACATCTCAGAGACAATGGCAAAGTTCCCACAAAGAGCACGGCAGACTTGACTTCGGTCCCCAGCTTTGCTGTGTAAACCACATAAAGCCAAGCTTGGAGGAAATACTTGAACTTTAAGCCACTCTGTGAGAGTTATTAGGTAATCCTCGGTCAAAGGCTGAAGATGAGATCCCCCAAAGGGATAACTGCACATAAAATAACAATTTGTGGATACTTGAGTTGACCAGATTCAGGACAGTACTCTGAAACTTAACTGCCTAAGTCAAGAACAGTGAATTGCTGTCCAGGTGGCACTAAGATCTGATGGTTTTAAGTAGTTATACAAGCCCTGGGTGCATGTAGGAATTGGAAAAATCAATGAAGAACAATTAATACAATGTATTATCTCTGTGTAATATTCTTTCCCAAATTTGTGTAAAAGCTTTAAATAAAAAACAGCCTAGCCAGGATGACTTGAATGCGATTCACCAGAATCACTCGCTACTCACTGTCCTTCTGCGAGAGTGAAGACAAACCGTTACTCGACAGAGGACAGCTGAGTTTCCCTTGTAGCTCCCATCTCACCTTTCCCAAGGGCTCTTGAAAAGCCTGGCAAAGGAAAGCCTTTGGGAAAAACGAGAAAAAAATAAAAGGAAAAACAAAAAAAGAATTTCTACTTTCTGCTTCTGACACTCTCTCACTAGTGCCTCATTAACATCTCAGCAGGTCATTTCCTATTGCAACAGATTTTTACTGCTGTAACATTTTTGTAATGACTACCTACTTTTTTCTAATATGACTTCCATGCCCTCTGACGAGGTCTAAGCATATTAAGTATTTCTCCTTTTTTTTCATCATCAGTTATTCTCATTTTGTTATCTTTTTTCCTAGGGTGTTTATTAAAATTCTGTAATATTGATTCTTAAATTATCTGATGCAGTTCAGTGTGTGTATGTGACCTTTCAGTGTTACCAAACACACAGATCATATGCTGAGAGGCTCTAAAACCTGTATAAACCTTTTTACCTGTAGAAAACCAAACATAGTTGTGTCTTTGTTACTCAGTAAAAATCAGATATTCTAGATTTTTTTTTTGTTGCTCCTGTATTTTTAACTGTCCTTAAGTGTTACTAAAGTAAAGACTAGTAACAAGAATATACCAGCAAACAGTGCAAGATTAAAATGCTCTATTTTCTTTTTGAGCTGCTTGCCAAAACAAATGAAGGAGGACAAACAAACCTAGATACTGTGCCCATGGGAAAAATATAATCAACTTGTACAACTACAGTTTGTATCATCTGGTGGTGCATCAATGAAGTTAATATTCCTGTCCCTGTTCACAGAAACTGCACCCTCAGAGTTCAGCTTTCCTCTCTCTTCTACCCAAAGTGACTGCACACTGTGTAACACTGTCACTGGAGGAGAATCAGTAGCACAGCATCTGAGGTGAATTTACCACAGAAGTAGAGCAAACCTTCCAGTGTGTTGCTATTTCTTCCAGAGAGCAGCTTTAACAGAGATAAGAAGAAAAGATAACTCACAAATAAAAACCTAAGTTAAGGTGAAATCAAACCCTGCAGGAACTGAAGCCACTAAGTCTATTTATACTCAGAGGAATAGCATCTGGATTAACAGCATCTTGGCGAATCGCTCCATCGTGCCACTCATAGGCATGTCCCCATACCACACATCAGCACCTCTGCAGCTGATCCAGACTCTAAATACTCACAGAACAGGAGATTAGATTAGTCCCAGGAAATTAAATTAGTATCAGTGGAAGTAAGGAGGACTCCACTGCTCTGGTGAGGTATTGCAGTCTGACTAAAAGCTGCCTTGTATTTAGGGTTGAGACTTTTCTTTGATTTTTCCAGCTGTGAAAAATCTTGTCTCCTTGCAACACAGAAGAATATGGATCTAGGCATATGCTTACTCTTCCATTTGATTTTTATCCTTGGACTTTGCTTCTGTAATCTTCTCCTGCCTCTTCTTGTCCATTTTTTTCTTCAATTCTTTCTTTTCTCTAAAGCATAAAAAGTAAAGGGAAGTTCAAAATGTATCTAAACAAAACCCACACTGAGTAGTGATTAATTGTAAGGGGAATAGCACCTTACTTTTCACATGTTTCTTTCAGTTTCTTTAGCTGGCTGTTCTGACACTCTTCCGCTACATCTGTCAACTTCTGAATAAGCTAAAAAAAAATCCCAAGAAACAAAAATATGTATTTTAAGCTAAACATCACACATGCATCTAAGTTGCCTCAAAAGTCTGTAGCAGACATGAAAGTGTTACACCATCCCCTGATTAATTACCAATGATCAGAAGTCAGTAAACATTCTTATGAGTGTAAAAGCATTCTTAACTTTTGGATTTCAGCCAGACTTGTGTATGTCCAACTTACACAGAAACTACCTCTTCTCTGTATATCAAGGTGACATAGTTTCAGAATATTAAATGTAAAACCAAAATCTATTTTGCAGATTTTAGTTCTGCTAGGAATTAAAATGCCTATGATAATTCATAAATGGTCACAAACTGAATTTACACAATACAAATTACAAACTGAATTCCCATGTCACTGAATATTCAAGGTTTTCTGCGAGGCTGAAAACATTCCTCTTGCATTGAGCATTATTACACGGAACATCTTGGATTTCAGGGTGGTCAGGTGGATATTTAAAATTCATGCATGATAGCAAAGAAAGCTAAGCATAGATAAACATAGCCTACATTTTGATTGCAGAATCATGGATTCAAAAAAATCTGAGTTGTTGGTTTGAAATCTGCCGTGCAGCACTGGGTCCGATCCCATTTGTGCCGAAACTGCTAACAAAAAGCATGCTTCTGGTGGTGATGCTGACGGGAAAGGACACAGGCCAGGGCTTGTGTGCAAGTTCAATGAATGGTGAATTGAAGTGAGAAATGGGACCAATTTGATTTGATCACCCCCTCTAGTTTAAGTTTGGTTCTATAAATAATCCTCTCAGGATGATGAACTAAAGAATGTATAATAATGCCTACGTAGTCTGATCCAGCTTTTCATTCCTCAGATAAAAGAAGAAGGATACCAACAATAGGCTCTCCTCTAAAAGAAAGATATCAGAAAGAATCTCTCAGCTGCAAGGCAGATTTTAATTGGAATATTAACTCCTGCACAGTCCAGAGGGAAAACTGTCTGAAGGTTCTGTGCTAAAAAATGGATTTATCCTGACACTACCTAACTGGACAATGCTGAAAACGTAACTTCGCTTTGAGAAATGCCATCTCCCATTTTGAAATGAGAAATGAGTTAGCTTACAATATAAGCCCAAATGTGTGGGTCCAAAATGGCTCATTTTTATAAAAATTAAAATCTCTGAGATGCAGCCAACAACTGTTACTTCAATGTGGACTCTCTCCCTGTGGCACAGGTAACCGCATCCATGCACCCACACTGGAGCAGCTGTGATTTACATACAATTGGTGATAAACAGTGCACCACCTGGGAACTGCACCTCTGTGCTATGATCCACGGGAATGAATTTGTGAAAAGGCCTTGCTGAGTGATATCCACACATATCACTCCTCTGACCTGTTTTTTTTGGATGGCAGGGTGGAGTAGTCAAATCACGTCACCCAACAGTAATGAGGCAAAATATCATATGATAGAAAAAAATTGTGAGAGGATTGTCTGTACTTGAGAAACAGTTTGCACTTCTATAACACCCTTCAAAAATGTTCTTTTCTGCCTGAAAATATCCATCAGCATCAGCTGCCATCTGCCCAAGCTCCTCTATTTCTGCTCAGAGGGCCTATGATCCTGCTGTAGTTCTCCGCCAAACTCCAGCTGTAAAAACACAAGATGGCTTGGACTGACAGAGGCAAAATATTTCTTCACCATATACAGATTATGTCCTGCATCCCCTTAAAGCATTTATATGCAACAGGAACACTGTTTGGCACAACTCTTTGCCCTGGGGAATGTTTGAATCTATTTTCATTTATTTATTTTCATAGTGTTTCAATTTATTTTGCAGCTAATCCTGCCTCCTTGAGTGTTGTACATTTTTAAAAGTGGCAGAACAAACCAGGAATATCATCCAAAAGCTGCAGCAAACTGAGACTTGCATAACGAGAGGTAAGGACTCTGTGTTGGCAGTAGTAATAATCCTGTTGCCTTTCTGCCTTCCATCCAAAGCCTTCCAAGTTGTTAGAAGTGTTAGTGACAAAGTGACACAACACCCCTTGAAACGGCTGCAGACCACAGGAAAATCAAGCTTTGAAATGTACTCAGAGTAACAGGAAGCCCCACTTAATTATAATGTCATGCTGCTTTCATTACTTACCCTGAGATCACTAAAAAGCAGATGACATAAAAAACATACCAGCTTAATGTGCTCTCGTTTCTGGTACTTTTCGCTGTAATATTGCTCCTGTCGGAGATTTAGCAGCTGCTGTTGTTGCTTCTCCTTCAGATCGACTAGCTTCTGGGACATTTCAGAGTCAAGCGCAGCTAATTCCTGTTCAATAGTTGAAGAACTATGGTCTGGGCTGCCTGTTTCAGATCTGCAGACACACATACATACCACCAAGGTCTAAGTCACTAGGCATGTACAGTCTGCCCCATATTTAAACCTTGTTTTTAAGGCAGCTGGTTATATGTAGCCCATTAAGAAGTTTGTCAGCACCACATATAGGGCCAGAAGATGATTTTAGCTCTACCAAGTCCAATAATTTAATCTTTCAGGAAAAAGATAGTGTTAATAGTTTATTAATGGGATGGCTATTGCTTTGAACCTCATTTTACTAACCCATCATGGTGGTGTGAACCAGACTTAGTATAAATGAGCTATAAATGCAGCTGCCGAGATTTCCCATAAACAGATGCCCGTGGAACTTGTTTATCCACTTCCAGACATGTAACTTGAACTTCAAAGCTGCACAGTCCTCAGCAGAAATGGTGAATGCTAAGTATTTTGGAAACTGAGTCATCCTTGCATGCGCTTAGCAATAAATTTAAGAGTGTAACTTTACATCTGCACTTATAAAATGCTTAAAATGGTAGGAACATCCCTTTATTTGGTATTTTCTCCCCCCTTCAGGAAATGCCATGTGTAGCACACGCAGAGGAAAGTGCTCTATGGACTGCTGACTTTAGGAGGAAAGTTAACACGCCAGTGGGGAGCAAAACCAAGAAAGGCATCACACAGATGCAAATGAAAAATACAGTGAGGAAGCTAAAAAGAATAGTTTGATGGTTTTTTTTAACTTTCTTAAGACAGGAGGAAGGATAAATGTAATTGTGAAAGGAGACATGATGACACTAACCCGCTCAATTTAAAAATAAGCAGCAAAAGCAGTATCACTCTCAGGCCAGCATTTAACTAAACCCAAGAAAAATATATATACATATATAAAAAAAAAAAAAGATTATCCTGTCCCCCTGCTCTGCTGCTGTGTTTACTGCTGTATGCAGGTGTTAAATCAGTTGCCTGGGAAACCTCAGAACAGTGCATGACACAGACAAAACAGCAAAATCTTGAACAGAGAGGGCCAACACTGTGAGAAAAATGAGATTGATACTCAGAATTTGCAGAGATTACAATGCAGAGAACTTGCTAGTTGGCTGCCTCTCTTCTCTCTCCCAGGTTCAAGTTTGTAGCTGCTGTCAGTTAGAGTAACTTCAACTGAAATAATGTGAAGCTGCTTTCATCGGTCTGAGGATACGAAACCCAAGGTAGTCTCTTTTTATTTCTTGTATTTTTGTTGTATTTGAATATTCTGCTAAGAGGTTAAGCGGTGTCAGAGCGACAGATGAGAATAATTTAAATACAGGGCCAGAAGACAGAATTAAGGAATATTAAAGTCAGCATATTATACCATTCCACTATACATTTTAAAGCTGACATTTCTCTTGTATTTTTGGGAAAAAGAAATAAGGCCTATTTCTAAACACTGGCTAAAACAATAAGACTGTCTTTTAAGGGATATGATCATTAAAGAAACTTCAGAACACCACCAGCGAAACACTTGTGCATGTGTATAAATAAATACTTCAAACTTCCTATAGACAATGGCTTCACTGAATCTTGGCCCAATTTTAGACAAGGGCATGAAACATGGATTGCTTCTGACCAGAGACAACACATTTTTATAGCAATCTGATACAGGGACTCCTGATGAAGTAGTGATTTATACTTTGCCATTACAGGCAAATAGCTTCAGTAATAATTCAAATTGATAAAAATCGCCTTTTTCCTTGGGATACAGTATTCTATTAGAAGTCTGCTGCTTGAGATAATATGTACTTGCAAGTTTGAAAAACCCTAAAAAAATATCCCTGCCTTTTAAAATTCAACCTCAGATTTTTTAACCTTCAGATTTCTCTGTATCTGCACATAAAACTTCACATCTCTGAAATCACTGTGACAGTTCCACATAATAGACTGCAGGGTTTTATTGCCTGATATCATGAATGATTTATGGTCAGATCATAACCAAATAAAAACCCCCAAATCCTTCTTACTCAAAGACAAATGAGTCATTTTATTTATTCATTTTGATTTTCTGCTTAAATTTTAATAGAATATGCTAGAGAAAAGAAAGAAACATGGCGCTGTTCTGTCTGCCACTATCTGTCACACACATTGATGATACAAAATACAGCGGATAAAATACCACTGTGTGTGCAGTTGACAACCAGTCATTAAGGGAGTTTGTTAAACTCAAGTGTAGACCCTGGAAGCCTGAAAACTGGCAACAGTTAAGGCCAGCTGAGCATAGATATATTATGAGTGTTAAGCTCTTATTAAACCCAATGACATTCTGTCATCAGGCAAGCATAAATGAATAAGCTCCTTCTTAGGGACAAGTTATAGCCTGAATCCCAGTCACTTACATTTAGAGGTACTATCAACAAGGTTGGAAGCCAGAGCATGCTTGCAGCTTTTTTCTGATGGTCTCCTACCAAAAAGTATCAAGTAATTTTTTTAATGTTCATTCATTTTAATGTTCATTCAATGTCTTCATATTTAAGAAGTTCAGCTAAATCTATTTTATGCAAATGTTAAAGGAATTTTGTGCTTATCTAATTACTTTAAAAAATAAATTATGTTAAAAGAAGATTGCTGCACTAATGGGATAAATAAGAATTCAGCTGCAACAGTATCAGACACTGATTGTACCTGGGTGTCTATACGTTTTGCCAGGAGTTAACAATTGATCTTTAGTAACATATACTTCCTTACCATATGAAGAAGACCATAATTGTGGAAAGATTAATAAGTCAGAACAGTCTTGAATTTCAAACTGATAATGATTAATACAACTCCTTTTTTATTATTACCTATAATATCAAATATAATATAAAATTATATCAGCACACACAAAGTGATAGGGCAATGCAAGACTTGGAACGAGACATAGCCCAGAAGGGGTGTGCCTGCAGAGGCAAATCCAAGTAATCATTAGGAGATCCCCAAGTGGTCTGGATCCATCATAATTTAAACAGTAGCCAGATGTTAATAACTTTCAGGTGTTCCTCTCACCTAATTATGTAACTGATGCCTTCTACTCTAGCATGAGTTTTTTCCAGGGCCCTAACTTGGAGACAATGCTCTTTAGCCCCAAATTCAGAATATCCATTTTGCCGATAAACAGCATAAAAGAGGACTAAGTTTTGTCTGTTTTTTGAAACTTGGGTCTCTTCCACCACCAGAGAGCACACTGTATTGTCCCAGAGTAAATCAATTGCTTAATATGGGCGGTATGACCATGTGTGCTGGCTGCAAAAACTTCTCCTTGCTTGAAAAAGGAGCTAGATTACAAAGTTATATTATTAAGTGCGGGGCAGAAGGTTCCATGGAACTGATACTCCTCCTCCTAAGGCAGGTCAGCATGGGAGAAGATGGAGTGCACTGATATACAACATGCTGCAGTCGACCTGAGTAGGAAAGTAGAACACTTTATCCAGATAGGTTTGAGTTTCACACTGCAGTCTGGTTCCTGAACTGTCCCAGTATGTAGGGATACCCCCTCTCATAGTTTGTGATTAAGCTCACTACCTAACCACTGGCTGCTGTTGCTAGTACAGCTGAGTCACCTACCCATACCAGGGGTCTAGGGAAAGTCCCAAGGTCAATATTGCATGCCCTCACTTACAGGGAAAGAGGTATAAAATGGTGAACAACTTAACTAGCTTCTAGCAAAGCAGCAGCACATCATGGAGAGGGCTTTTTCTGATGATTTCCGTATCAAATGCCTAGACTTCATTTTACCTAGGAATCTTCCTGCTTTTGACTTTTTTCTGTGCTCTAATGCCACCTCCATATTAATTGTCTACTATAAAAGACAACTTGAGTAAAGATCTCCAGTATCCAAGAATAGGAAAGCTACATTCAACCTACCTTTTCTTACTGTCTCTTTTTGCTGTTTTTTCTAAAACTGCTCTTCGTCGCAGGTAGTCATTTTGAATTTCATTATACTTTGCAGTGTGCTCTTTGATAAGGTCAGTGGTTTTCTTGTGGTGCCTCTTTACAAGGTCCTTCATTTCCTTGTAGTGCTTCTTCTGAAGCTTGACAAAAGACTTCTGTTGCTTTAGCTCCTCAATAGTCTGTGCTTCCACTTCTACAATGATAATAAGAAAAGCCACTTCAATTTTCTAATAATGTATGACTTCAATCAGGGAACCTAGGAATTGCCATTAGAAGGAATGAAACAAAGCATGCTTGTTTACTGCAGGTAAGCAAAATGTGCTAGCTTAAACTAACTGAGTAGACTTATCTGGAAATAAGCTAACCAGATTGAAAATATTGTGGCAAATTTAATTGATAGAAGGGTAAGAGGTGAGAGGGCAATCAACATGCAGAATTTCACGTGTCTTGGCCTTACCAAACTGACAGGCCAGCTAGCTTAATGTAATGGTAATTTCAGTTTTGTAGGAGCAATGGGAACACTGCAAGGCTATCGAAGATAAAATGGTTTCACTACTATTCAAAATATCCAGAGCAAATGTAGCTTCTGTTCTCATAATAATGCTGGTCTTCTGTCTTTATTAGATAGTAACGTGCTTGTAAAAGTACAACAATGGAATATTTTTTAAAAATTCCCTGTTGGCACCCAAAAACGATTTAATGAAACATTTAATAACTTCAAAGCTGAGAAAGAAAACATGGTATGTACATTTTCTTTGAGTTACTGCAGTGCTAATCACTCAAACAAATGTCTAAGCCAGATGGCCTATTTAATAAAACTGTTTCTCTTGAACAAAAAAGCGTATCATTCATGCAGTGTAAACTGTGTATTTATTACCTGTGAGGACACTCTGAATAAGATCTTCTGTCTTTGCAGGTGCTTTCACTGAACCTAGACAAAAAAGAGATGACTAATTCTAATTCTTTTAAAACAACAGCCATTATTGTGCTGCTTGATGGCATATTAAAACATGGCAGGTGACACAGGACATACAGTGACATGGACATTTATTAATCATTTGAGAAAACACATCTCTTGAACAAAAGAGTAGCAACATGGAAAACAACATTGATCCTGTGAACCAGCACAAAAAGGTAGCTTTCCAAAAACCAACCTGAGCTTTGTTGTTTTACTTAGTCATAAAATTATAAACACTGTGGTTTAACATGGATTTGTTATAGGAGATATGTCAATAAAAAATATGTAAGTATCTAAGACTGTATTTTGTATGTGGAATAAGATGTAACCACATGCATAAATTAGGTATACTTGTAAAAACAAATTAAAGAGATTCTTGCACTTGCAACAACAACAGAAAACAAAAGCCAGCAAATTTTCTTGTTTGTAATGAACTTCAGTTCTACCACAAAAGCAACTTTTAAATAGAAGATATTGGTGTGTTTGAAGAAGACTGGCCCTAACAGCATACAAAAGTAGTAGGAAAATCTCTACCTATTTTATAAAACCAAAACAAAGCAGCACAAATCCCCTCAACAACAAAGGTTGTACTTTTATTGCAAAGCATGTGAAAAATTATTATCCAGATTTATTTTGAAAAGATGGGATGTTTTTTGTTTTCCCTTTTTTTTTTTTACCTGGTGCTGGCTGGCTATGGACAACCTGAGTTGCTGGTTTCGGTGTAAGAGAGGCAGTGTAATTTACTCCATTTTCTGCTGGTGTTGGCCTAGGTTCATTGTTAGCTTCGGATGGTGCATCTCCATGGTCAATCTGAAAATACGTAATGATTCACATTGCTCTTTCCCACTAAAAGACTTGAAATTATTTATCTACAGATCTAGTTCAGCCATTTTTCAAAGGTAAAATTCTGTAAATGTTATATAAAAATCATTCTAAAAGAAAACAAACAAACAAAAAGATATCCTTAAGAGCCATGGTAATCCAGGTGGTTCGTTTTTGCAGGGTAAATTTCAAAAAGAAATAGAGCAGGTATTATTCTGAATTTTTTTTTTTTATTTTAAGTGGATATAACTCATCAGGGACATTTTTCAGTACAGTATATATTAGTTGCATCAGATGTGAAATCTGTGTTTTATTGAAAAGCATTGTTCTCTGCCATAAAACCTTTTTAGAAATAATGTAGAAGCTGGCATGAAAATGCTACTCAAATCCCTGCTGTGAATAAAACATGTACACAAAATTACTTTTAAATTTCACAGATACACACAGCACTATCATTATTCACTGTTCTTGCAGAACAGAGACATACTTCTGATTCCCAAGATCTTACATTCTTGTAATTACACTCCAAGGATAATATGTAAACAGTACCTCCATCCTGCTGCATAAATACATCTGTGGTATCCAAATATTTAAGCATTTTCCACAATCTTTTCTTTCTCTCCAATTTCCTAAAGGCTCAGGCTTACAGTGTACGTTGTACTATGCGCTGAACATCTTATCATTTCCCTCGTGACCATCAGGTTTTAAGCAAAGCACCCAGCACTCAGCAAACAGAAGGTCATTCAAAGCAATTTTTATTTTGAAATGGCCAAGCCCTGCTTCCTGCTGTCCCTGCAAGGGGCCAGTTGCCATGGTGTCTCAGGGTAGTTTTGGATTTATTCCTTTAGCTGCTTCCATTTCACTCTTTGATGGTAATCACATTACATGCAGAGGCAGGATACCACAGTTGTTGTTTTTTTCCCCATAATTACTCCACATTTGCAAAATATCAGACTGCACTGAATCAACAGAAGCAAAATACATTTTGATCTGTTTTGTGCTGCTCCTGTTGCCGATTTCCTTCATCTTGGCCCTGACAACATACTGTATATTGCAAAAGGGTTTCTGTCTCAACAGCCTATTTCTACCAAAATTATAGGAGAGAGATACTGTAGTCAGAAACATGATGCAATTGAAAAGCAATGCCAACAGCTTCATTTATATCAAGCAGTACTGACTGCAATAAAATAAGGAAAAATGTGATCTAGCCAACATTTTTGACAGTAGAACATGCAACTGGCAAAAGCTGTAGCTGTGACAAACATGCACAGACATGGTTATCCCCTCAATTCTCCTTAAAATATACCCCTTCCAGAATGCAATTTATTAGTTTAATAAAAACAAAGTTTGCTATATAGATCATCAACACACAAATAAAGCTAGAGTTCCTAACTTCTGGCAAGTTTGTGCCCCAAAAGCCACTGCATGGGCAAGCATGTATTATCATATTTTGGAACTAGGTTTGTATGTGGTGCAAAATGCTGCATCACAGCTTGTTGAGAAACTATTAATATAGCCTGTCAGTTTTGGACATAAACCATCTGTTTTCAGAAACTAAAGCAGAAATGTGAGAGAGAATTGGGAAGTGAATAAAGAGTAATTTTCACTACAGCAATCAATCTAATCTCATTAAAAAGCACTTTCTCTTCCCATAATTCATCACACAGAATGCTAAAGTAAACATGATTTTTCCTTAGTGAAGAATATTTTAGGCTCTTTTAAAAACATGATGCAATCCAGCCTTACAATTTATAGTTTGAATATTAACAGAAAAAGGTTTGTAGTCCACATGTTGCCATGTCTTTGCAAGACAGTGTATTTACTAAGTAGAAAGATACATACCCATACAGGTACATATCTATATGGTCTATTTCTAGAGAGAAAAGAAGTTGCAATGTTGGGGTTAAGAGATCTCCTCTGTGCTGCACTGTTAGACTAGGTGGGCAGTTACTAAGTCAGTTTGCCTCTATCCTCCTTGGCAAAGTATAAGCAAGAGTAAGCAAGGTCTCCCTACAAGAAGTGTCAGATCAACTTAATTTCCATTACTGTAACTTGGTGTGATCATTACAATTTGCAAAATTATGCCTGAATTTTAATTTTAAATAACAGTATCAGGTATGCTAAGTGCAGCTGCTCCCCTAGAGATGTTTTTGTTTACTTTCCCTATCAGAATAATTTTATTTAACCAAAGCAGCCAAATGGCTTAATTTGATTTACAACCAGGCATGCAAACCAACAGTTTCCATTTCAACACTGTTTTATGGACAGAAACAACAGTTCCGATGCTCTGCTGCTTCCATGTCAGACACATTAATAATGAGCCAGCAAGGCCTCCTGCCTCCCTGACTCTGCAGTGGGAATTAACATGCAGCCCCAGGGAGAGTACACCAGCAGATGCAGCCAAAATGCACTTTACTCTGGCTAGCTTTTCCTAGACCCCTATACACCACGACTCTGGGGGTGAAAACGTACAAACTAGTTACATCAACCTACTTTAGGCTGGGATCAATTCAAGCCAACGAACTCTGTAAATTTCTATGGATTATTCCTCCTGTCTGTAAAGGACACCAGGTAGGGGAAGAGAAGGCAACCTTCACAACCTGTACACTCATAAAGATTTACAATGTATTCAGAGAAGTACAGTTAAAAGTACTAAACCCACACTGGAGGTATTACAGTGCATCCATTCTGCAAAAATAGCTGCCCTACAGCTGGGCTGGAAAGCAAGAACTGACCAGAAAGCTAAAGGTAGGAATTCACATTACACTTATAATGGGAACATTACAAATAAATACAGAAAAGATGCTGTAAATTTTGGCAGTTCTTCAGCATCCTTTGTTTATGTTATTACACTGATAATTAACAGGCAGTGTAATTCGAAGCCTAGAGAAAGGCTCATTTATATATTGAAAACTATTCACTATTAGGTAGCTTATTTGACTACTGTTTTGCAAGAAGCCTGGGAACTTCTTACAGAGATGCAGTTTGAACTTCCAGGAAGCAAAGAAAACTCAGTTTTCCTGCAGCAGCTGCAAGAACCCAGCTCAGATAAATAAACATGTGTGAGGGGAGGGAAAGAAGTATGTGGAAGTAGAATCTGTGCTAGGAGACAGCACAGCTTTGCACACAAACATTTATAGTGTGTAAATTTGAAATTGTACATAGGAAAATTGAATCCAGGTGCACTTATGTGTACATTTCTGGCAAACATACTTGAGTTTATTTAGCTGTGTTGCCAGTGAATGCACTTGCAATTATGAACCGATGTGATTCTTGCGGGCCAATGTAAGTGAACAAAACAGTCGGCCTGCCTGACTGATGAAGAAAACGTTATCATCACACAACATGATCAGGCAATGTGATATTTCCAAGTACAGCCCAACTGCCAAATATCTTACCGAGAATGGGTGTTTATAAGAGAAGGTAACAATGGTGTATTTAGATCACCACTTAAAGTGCCACTTTTGTACCTGTCCCCTGCTACTGTATCTAACTGAATGGTTATATATTTTTAGCAAAAGCACCACTACAATCATTACAGTTTTATTTTAAAAAATATTTCTCTGCTACTCCAAAACAAGCTCCTTTATCTTCTGAGCTTTCAAACCTCTTGATGTATGGTAGCACTACCTGAGCACTACAATTCATCTTTCCTTCTTCTCAATTGCTTTAGAAGATACTCTTTGACAGAATTTTCTAACAAATAAGCCTGTACAGACCAGGAAAATCTGTACTTTTTCAGAAGTAAAAATGACCTCTAAGGTATTTAAAGGATTATGTTAAAAAAAGACTTTGCTATTAAAATAGAATCTCATGTGTAGAGCGCCCTAGATAAATGTTTAAGACACTATTGAGCATTTCACAGTGTCCTCATTCAGCCGAACTTGTGACACTGCACAAAGAGTAAATTGTTGGCCAGTGAATTGTAATGACTTTCACTCATCTGGTCTGCTTTGGGAATGTATTCTTGGTTACAAAATCTAGTTCAGTGAGGCTTTGCACGTCTGAGAATTGAAGAAGCCAGAGCTGAGGGCAGTTTAGGGTTATAAAGCATTTTTACATCTTCACTAGAGACCTGTACCGAGTGCCTTTTGATTCACATGATGTGCCTAACATCTGACACCAGCAATCTTTAAAAGACAAGGTTGATATTTTCAAAAACTGCTAGAAGGCGTCCCAATGACAATGTCTGGAACAGAGAAACTGAACGTTTGAATGTGCATGGAGTTTATCAGAAACCAGAGCTGAACTGCCAGTACTCTCTAGTTATGCTCAAAATAACATCTATAGATTTGTATGCACACCACCTCCAATTATACAGAAAAACAGGGTTTACGGGTTAGGTGTAGGTAACCACATACACCCAAACAGATATCTAACAACTGAAAATGTGGCTCCCATAGCTTTCAGCTAAGCTAGAGTAGGCCTGAACATTTATTGACTCTATGGTCTCCCCCCTCTTCATATCTCTTTCTAAGATCTATGAAGGGTTGGATCAGTCGACCTCCAGAGGCCCCTTCCCATCTAAATTATTGCATGATTATACTGGGTCTCTTTAGGGCATGTTTGCTCACAGAGAATATATAGAGACATCATAATCTGAGATACACGAATGCTCCTGAACAGAATAACCTCTCTGGAAACAGAGCCTGAAAGTCTGGAAAATTTGTAATATTTTCAGGAAAAGCTACTGGCACAGAGTTGTCTTTTTTGTAAGGGGAACTTCAGCATCACACTGCAAAGCAACAGGCAATGGCTTAAGGCAATGACATAATAAGATTTCATTTACTACATAACAAAGTTGCAAATCAGCATGCACATAACACCATTTTTTATTCAGCTTTTGGTCTCTCTACCTCTGAACAGTAACTTGGTCCATGCACAACACGCTGCCTTCAGTGAGACCACACACACAGTGCAATGCTTCTCGGCTGTAATGTACCCCAGTCTCATTCTAGGTGAGATGTTTACAGGTGTTCAAGTAATCAACAGATACAATTCCCAGGGACTTTCAGTATTTGTCTTTCTAAGCAAAGTAGGTGCTTGTAAATACTGTACCATAATTTGCAGAGACTCTGAAACCTTCCTTACCTCTTTCTTTACCTCTTCTTCATCTTCCAGAGTCAGTGCAGCCAGCTGTTTAGCTCTTTGCTCCATCAAGTTTACATATCTGATTGGATTGGATAAGGCCTCGATCACATCTAGAAATAATGCAAATAACTTCAGTTTCAAACCCCTTGTTATGGTTTAACCCCAGCCAGCAACTAAGCACCATGCAGCTGCTCAGTCACTCCCCCCCACCCAGTGGGATGGGGGAGAAAATTGGGAAAAGAAGTAATACTCGTGGGTTGAGATAAGAATGGTTTAATAGAACAGAAAAGAAGAAACTAATAATGATAATAATAACACTAATAAATGACAACAGTAATAGTAAAAGGATTGGAATGGACAAATGGTGCACAGAGTGATTGCTCACCACCCCGCCGATCCACACCCAGTTAGCACCTGAGCGGCAATCCCAACCCCCACAACCACCAGTTTATTTCCTAGATGTGACGTCCCATGGTATGGAATACCCCGTTGGCCAGTTTGGGTCAGCTGCCCTGGCTGT